>CM069136.1:1649744-1718128 GCA_035221665.1 Okamejei kenojei
CATAGGGACCATGGGAATAGTATTGGATCACCCAGAGGGGCAACATTCTAGTAAATCTCCTCTCGTATCTCTATTTTGTTGACATCCGGTCGCCCTATAATTAGTCGACCAAAAGAATTGTAGCTCCAGTACTCTGCAGAATTTGTGAGCGCTTACCAATGCCTGTGTACAATAGGAATGGTGTACACATGCTTTACTTCCCTACTCCTATATTCCAATGCGAAAAAACTTTGCTGAGTGTATAAAAGGCCAAGACACATCAGAAGCTTTTCATTTACCGCATCAAGCTCTATCTACATAGCGTTCCACGATCCTATGCAGGGAATACTATGCAGTTATTCCTAGAGTACGTCTACTTACGGTTCCACAAAGCCATTCCTCAATTCCCTACTGTTAGCGTACACTCATGTTACATGTGCCTGATTTATGATTGTCTGTCTTCCCCTAGGCCATCAGACCAAAGTGTTAACAGCACATTTGCTCTCACTATCTATTCACATGTTTAACTCCATCTGCCATCTTTGGCAGCCACTTTTCCAAATGGCGACACAAATCTTACATGTCCTACATTTGAAAATCTTACTTCATTATCACAAAAAACACCACCTATCTTAGTATCATCTGCAACTTACTTATCCAATTTCCACCCCATCTTCCAGATCATTGATGTACATGACAAAACAACAGTGGACCCAACACAGATCTCTGAGGACACCCATGGGTTACGGCTTCCAACGCCTGAACAAAAAAGCCATTCCGAGCCAATAGACTGGCTACGCGCGCCACAGAACTCTCTCACATGTTCGATGGCACTTTGAAGCCGCCCATATTCTTGCTACTCCGCCCTGATTGAACACACCCAGAACTAAGCATTAGAATCTTCGTTAACAACGACCTCTCCCTATGCGAAGAGATACCTTGGTTAAGAAGGCCATGGCACTTCTGATATTCGCGTGCTGCAATAGAACATAGCAGTCCACTAGGCCCGTAGTGCACCTCTATCTGTGCAATTTCCACTAGTGAACCGGCGTGATCAAAGAAAGTCGAATGTACGCAACGGTTTGTCAGAACTGATGAGCGTACCAGGCACAAAGTCGAATGTTGACTCAGTGCACAATTCGAGTGTCAGACATTCCAAAAAAGCTTGTTTATCCAGATGCTGGCATCAGCCCTACTTGATATATATTATCTCTATGTTATCCTTTCCATTAATGATGACCGCAAACCACAGGCTTAACGTCCAAACTAAACAGTCTATAATTGCCTAGGTTTTATTCTTTGAGCCCTTTGTAAACAATGGGTACAACATGCGGACGCAACTCCTAGTACGTCAATCCTCTTGCAGCTTTCCTCCTTTTCTATGACATCCTTGAAAATATTTTCTGTCATAGCCCTGCTAATTTCTACACTAACCTTTCCTCAATGTCCTAGGGAATTATCCTGTCAGGACCTGGAGGGAATTATCCACTTTATATTTCTTCAAAAGTGTTCAGTACATCCTCTCTTTGAATCTCATAGTTTCCATAGCTACTCTACTTTTTTACCCTTACCTCACAGACGATTCAATTGTCCATCTCTATTTGTGAATAGACCGGAAGTAAGAAGAAAATTGGTTCACATGAGTACTCCCCTCCCAATCTCTTCTGCGGACTTGCTGCAGATAGTGTCCTTCTGGCTCTCTAATAGGTCCAATGGGGTCTCTCCTGATAGCGTATATTCCGTTTTGTCTAGTTAATATACGCTGTAGAAACCCTTTGGATTCTACTCTTTCACCTTTTTGCCAAAGGTGAACCTCATAATTTTACTTTTAGTTCTCTAAATTTCTTTTATTAAGATTCTTTTTACATATGTGGAACGAAGTGTATAATACAGATCTATTCATGACCTCATTTACTCCGTGATCTCCTATCTCAACCATATATGTATTCGCACTAGATATCTCGTTAGTTTTTCAGAGAAATGCGAAACAGAAGGGATGTACCAAATTTCACTCGAATAACCATGGCTTTCTTCCAATTTTGCTAAGACTATTTCGTGTCTCACCCCTAACAGGGACATAAAGAGTTTCTGGATCATTGTCTTACCCATTCCCCTTTAAATGTCGATCCATTTCGCTCTGATCTAGCTCTCTGCTTCCCATGACTCAGCAAAGTGTGCATCCATTTTCACTCATTTTAAAAATCCACTTACACATTCCCTCAAAAGAGTTTACGCCTTTCTACCAATCAAACCATCTGAACTCACAGTCCACTAATAGTTCTTCTAATTTCCACCCTGTGAAATCTTTGGCTCTCCTCGTATATTTATATTGGAACTACTAATAGGTATTCCGTGAATACACCTGGCAGTCCCGGAGACGTGCTCACCACAACGACATTGTTCGCTCCGTCATACGTGTGCCTGCCTCATTTTCTAACCAGGAGGACCGCACTGCCCCTTTCTCTTGTCGATACCTTATGTACTGCTGCCAAAATAGAAAGACTATCAGTCACTGCACACTCATTTTTTACGCAAACTACACCGAAAAACCATCAGGCCGAATTTACAGAATGTGTTTCCCAGTTCTGTATTTTGCGCATAAGGATACATCTTTAGAGCTCACAGAAACGTGTGATTGGGGACCACTTAGATGTTCATGGGGAAGGAGTGTAGATACTCATAGGAGAATGGAGGACATGTTTTGTAAAGTGAGAGGGAACTTGTAATGAGTTATGGCAGCAATGGCTTTTTGTCAATTTTAGGTTGAAGAGAAAGAAATAGTCAGAATCAGTATGTGGACAAGAGCCATGTTTTCTGAACGGCGAGAAAGCTTTGGACACTTTGTTTCGAAAAAAGATTGCGAGATATCTAACAATAGAATTATGGAGGCAATGGCAAGGTTAAAATGAGGTGCTAGTTGAGGAGTATAAAAGAATTGTAAAAAAGGAAGCTTAAGAGAAAGAATTAGGAAGGGCTAGCAAAAGAAGGATATGAGGTTGCTTTTGGCTAGAAAAGGGGTGAAAGATGATAAGGGTAAGAAACCACCAATCAAAGGAGCGTTTTCCTACAGCTATATTAATAGCAATGAAAGGTGACCAGTCCAGGGGTATGTAAGAGTGGAAACCATTAGTGGTGGGATGTACAGAGAGAACTCCGTAGATATGATGGACAGCCTATTGGTGCCAGAGCCAAAGAGGATTCGGATAGCTGGACCGATAATTGAACAATTTCTTTTCTTGTCGGTATTCACCACAAGACGTAGGCAAGGATGATTGAACTCGGTGCAGTTTGAGAGGAGGAGCTTAAGAGGATAGATCAGTGCTAGCTATGCGGAAAGTGTATGAGATTGCAAACACGGAGGAAGGAGTACTGACACTTTCTTGAAAAATATAAAAGTGGATAAGTCTCCAGGGTCTGAACAGGATATTCCTAGGACATTGAGGGAAGTTAGTGTAGAAATTTAGAACAGGAGTTATGACAGAAAATCATGTCATCAAATTGGTCATTAGAAACGGGAATAGTTGCGGTGGTTGGGTACTGCGCATGTTGTTCATTGTATTGAAAGAAAACGGTTCACAAAGAATAAAGCTTAAGCATTATCGACGTAATTCATCTCGTTTGTCTGCTCTCAGTAGGAAGCGGTGGGCAATTATATGGAAAAGGATTCTTAGAGAAAATATTTATAAGCATCTGGAGGTAAACAGGGTCTGATCAGGAAACAGTCAACATGGATTTGTGCCTGAAGGTCATGTTTGACAAACCTTCTTGAATTTTTTGAAGCCTGAAAGAAGCAGCGTGGTAAGACTAGGGATAATAGGGAATGATTGGGGCTCCAAGCAGGATAGAGCCTCGTGGATGTTGATGATGCTTTATGAGGGATTGTGTGCAAGGCCTTTGCAAGGTTCACCCCCGCAGGAAGGATTGGTTCATGATGGTCAATCTGTTTTGGAGTTGTGTTAATGGCGGGTTTCGTAGCAAGATGGAATTTCGCAATGGGATGTGGCTGATATGGAGATTGATCTAGTAGTGGATAAGGCGTGAGTAATGGTGGATGGCTGTTTGTCAGGTTGGAAGACATGTATGTGACCAGATGGGGGTTGCCTAAGGGATCTATGTTGGGGTCCACTGGTGTTGGCATGTACTCAATGATCTGGTGATGGGGTGGAAATGATTGGATAAGTAAGTATGACAGGATTTGATACTTAAGATAGACGGTTGAAGTGTTGTGGATATGAAGTAGATTTTCAAAGTCTATAGAGAGATTGTGGGCATATGGAGAAAGTGGGGAGCCCTGTCAAGATGGCAGAAGTGGGTTTAATGCTGATAAGTGTGAAGTGCCTACATCCCTTGCAGGACAAATCAAAATAGGACGTACATGGTAATATGGTATAGGAATTGAGGAATACTGTGGTAACTGAGGGATGCTAGGATGAGTAAGCTGTGCATAGTTCCCTGAATGTGAAATCTGTCCATAAAGCTAGATTGATAAGTCGGGTAAAGAAAGCCTTTGGTGGGTGGTGCTCGGCCTTTATAAATCAGAGCATTGAATATAGGGAGTAGGGAAAGTAATGTGGTTTTTATTAAAATTGTACAAGGCATTGAAAGGACCAATTCTGGGCGCAGTTATGGTGTACAATTTGTGTGGGTCTGGCGGCTGTAGTTATAGGAAAGGTTGTCAAACAAAATAGAGAGAGTACAGAGGAGATTTACTAGTTAGAATGTTGCAGGAGAGTTATTCCACAACTATGTTAACAGAGAAAAAATAAAAAAACAAAAAAAAAAAAACAGGGTTGGAACAAGTTAGGCTCGAGTATTTCTTTGGAGACACAGAACACAGAAGGGTTATAGGGCGGAGTTTTGATTTGAGAGTCTTTAAATGTGACTGAAAGAGAGATAGGGTCAGAGTTAGACGGTGGGTACGTTGTATTTTACAATTGGGCGTACTGATGATTAGGGAAGATGTTCAAACAAGTTGGCGACTATGACATGAGAATTAAGGGACAGAGGTTTCGGTGGTGGGTAACGTGTGCACGACATGGGGGAACTTCTTTACTCAGAGGGTGTGTGGCTGTGTGGATGGAGGAGGCCAGGGATCGTTTTAACATTCGGATAAAGAGGTAATGTGGGATTATAGGTATCTCATGAGACGTGGCAACGGGTAAAGGAGGGGTTTACTGGTTTCGGATGTGCAGGAAGATGGGAACTACGGGTACCCCACCCGGAAAACAAATGGTCCGGCACGGACTGCAAGGGCCCGAGAGGGGCCTGTTTCCGTGCTGTATCGGTTCATATGGATTTTATGGTTAAAATTGAAATCTCCACAATCAACTCACTACATATGCTTACTACTACTATTTCTATCTCCGTACATATTTGACTCTTCCAATTTGTACTCGCCTCCCCATTTGGAGCGGTCCATACTCTACACCCCTAAACAGTGTCGCGCTACAACCGTTCCCCATCCTTCTCACTCAGTTCCACGCAAATAGCCTCCCTTGACCGGAGCGCCTCTAAATCTTATCCTCGCCAACAAAGCATGCCTGTATATCCTCTCTGACATGCAACCTGCAAACACCTTCACACTTCCCCCCCTGATCCCTCCAATTCTGTCACACCTGAAGCTACGAAATCCTTGTGAATAGTTAGTTTCCAAAATCTGCAGCCCCCCTGCGAAACATGTTTCACTGCTTGCCACAACATCAATCTGTTTCCAGAGTGTCATCCCCACTAGGGCTCTAAGTTCATCCACCTTCTCCTGGCAAATGACTTCACCTAGCATATGTTAAACTATAAACACGCGCTCGATTGATTTATGGAAAACTCGCCAACCATCCCTCTCTATTCTCTCGTCTCCAAATTATCTTTTTCATCTTTTCCCTACACTTTTGGGGTACTGGCAACCCGAAGGGATCTTCTTAACATCTGTTGTATTTGATTTCTACTTATCGATACACATGTGCGTTCCTTCTCTGCCTCTTTGATCCCCTCAATACCTCTAGAACCCTCAATAGCGCGCCCCTCTAGCCTGGAGTCCCTTACCCAGCCGTCTAGTTTAAAGTATCTCCCGAGTAGCTTTGCAGAAGATGAGTATCTCTCCTGCCAGGATAGGTTGGTCCCCCTTGGGTCAATTGCAACCCATCCTTTTTGTACAGTCCATGCCCTTCCCCAAAAGAATAGGTCCCAGTGATCAAGAAACTTAGAATCCGACTGCCACATTGAAAACAGTCCCTCAGCCACGATTCTATCCTCCACCTCATTTCTCATATTCCTACTCTCATCTGTTCAGCGCAGGCACAGGCTCGACAAGTATGAGTATCCTAGACAATCGTTACTCTTTTGGGTCCTTCTCCTTACTTCCCCCCCAAAATCCCGCTAAATTCTCCCTGCAGGACCTGGTGCTTCTTTTTTTCATGCCTAGTCTCATCTGGGACCTGATGAAAGATGTACCACAACATCAGGTTTTTTCCCTCCTTTTCAGAATCTTCTGGACAGTTCCGACACGATGCCAAACACTGGCACCAGGGAGGCAAATACCATCAGGGTCTCCCGACGGCGTCCACAGGAATCATCCCATCCTGGACCCTTAATATAGAGTCCCTATTACAACTGCGCCTTCGCTGCTTTTGGAATACACGCCTTGCTGATAGCATCAGGGCGGTCTCTGTGCCGGAGGGACCCGTAGGGGCCGCTTGTTGCCTGCCCCAGGCGAGGCTGTCCCTCTCAATCCGATACTCAAACCATATGAAGTTATCAAAGTGACTATGTTTCCAGGTGTATACTGTCACAGAGAAATACTCTCTTGAGCCATGACACTCTGCCCTCATTTGTGAGCCCTTCCTAACCGTGACCCAACTTGTCTAATTAATTCTTAAAAAAATGGATCTGGTCTCTGCCGGTTAAGGGGAGTGACTACCTCCCTGTCGTACAAGACAATGGAACTCCTCCTCTAAGACCTACCTCAGACTGTGTCGTCCCTGACATCGAGCTGTTGCTGGTCTAGGGTTCAACTGAAAGTGCAACAGTCCTTTTGTGGTTATTAGCCCAGATTAAGATGACCAAGACTGGCTCTAAGATCGTATGATTTGATGTGGCGTCGTCCTGCCGCAGGGCTAATCAGAACGCGTTCTCCTAGACCCTCACAATACCATGTGACATCTTTGTGAGATCACGCAGCGTACACATGCCTGTGCAATTTCTTATCAACTCCCCTTTAACGCAGCGGTAACTACATCAAAGTATGCAACACAATGCTCGAAAATCCTTACCAAACTGCTTGAAAATCTGATCGACCTATCAGCTGCTTACCTTCCGCTACGAACTTTCCTCCATCCAACTCAGCGTTGACTAGATCCTAAAAAGAAATGCGCACTTCTATTCTCGATGGCAATGTTAATTGATTTGGTAACCCCCATACTGAGCGTATTGATGTTAAAGACTCTTTTAATTTTTTTTTGAAAAAAAAGAGAGTTCAGGAGGATCCCGGGTTGTCGCTCCTCACCCCCCCTCCTCCCCTGCCTACCTCTCTCTCCTTCGCGCATACTTCGGATCTTCCCGTAGTGGGCGCTATTGTGAAAAGAATTAAGATACAGCCTCTTATTAAACATCGCCCATCAGAAGCGCATTGATTTTATAAAGCTTATTAATCTCGAGCATCGAGGTAGTTAGTTCTCCTCTCCCTCCTTTTGGCTGTCGTGGTTTAAACGATGCAATTTTAAAGAGACACTATTTACAGATAAATGGTATATATGTAGCCACATGCAAGTTAAATAATCGTCTAAACATTTGCAATGTTTGCACTCTTATGGTGATACTAAAGTACAATTATGAGAAACTTAATTACTGATTCAATTGTTATCAATTATGTCTTGACTTCATTGATAGATTGGAGTCCATTGCCTAGGCAAGTAGGACTATGCTGACCTCCCAACTTCTGTATTTCAGCTTTGGAAGTCATGAGTAGAATACTTGTAGCTTCTTCTATAATTCGCCTTTCCTCAGTATTGCGACAATCGGGATATTGTAGACTGGATGAGCCCTATTGTATAACATATCTTATGGTTCGTAGCAAATTTGTTACCATAGAATATTAGGTCGTAAAACACTTTGAGCGCCTATTAATTGGCCCTGACGATTATTGTGACTATAGTTGTCTCCGAGAATAATAATTTGCAATTCCAAAGGAATACTCCAACGAAGCTCTTGATATCTAAAATGTTGGTTAAAATAAGACTTTGTACTGTCTACAAAAGACTTTCCAATTTGTCTGTCTATGATTAAAAAAGCATAAGAATAATTGTTTTTTAATGCTTTTAAGAGATTTGTTCAAATCTGACAGGCTCATAACATTCCTTTTGTACATAATTGTCTGTATAGTTGTTAAATAACATTCATAGAACCTCTGTATGTGACCGTCATAAACTTGTTTTAATGGTCTGGGATCAAACTGCAGATAGCCAAATTCTATCTTCATGCCACGGATGAATTGAGACAATACAACGAACGCAAATTGTTTACTAAGCACCTATGTCTAGATCGATTCGCATAATGAAGGTATGCAAACATCACTACCCTCAACATTAATGAGAACCTTGAACTAGTTCCTATGTTTTGGCACCAAACTGCGCCCCGCCCGGCAGCGTCCTGCTACATTTTCATCAGACACTGACCTATCAGACAGGAGAATGAGGTAACATAAGATGAAAGAACATGCATTCAATCAATTTTCAATTATAGTTCGAATAAATGCATCCACCGCTCCTGCTCCCGGTGTTTACAACGAGTCACATTTGAGCAATCAGTGATTTAATCTGGGCCAACAACAGGATTAATGTTAAGTAATTCATGATTAGTGACAAATAGTTTTTTTCCGCTTATGATTTGTTGTCATGCGACAACAATTGTCTCTCCCTTATGTGAGATTTATCCGGTGATTTAGAAACGTGTCGTAAATATTTTTCGTGAATACGACCAACATTTGTGGTTTATACAGCAGCTCTAATGAAAAAGTCTCACTTGATAATGATCTTCACTTGACCCTTGTGATTGATACATGCCACAGCTGGTGGTATTGTTCAACCTGATTGGACCACAATGACACTCACTCTTCAAGTAGATCACAATAGAGCTTTTAATCCATAAAAAAGAGCTCATGATGACGTCTCAAATAATGTACAAAAATACAAATGTTTGGAGAAAAGGTTTATGTCAATAGGACAATCCCATTTGCAACGACCCTAGTGTGTGTATTGTCCGGTATATATAGTCTCAACTAAACAAAAGGGACGTATCAAATTAGGTCTGAGAAGGGTCTCTTGACCCGAAGACGATTTTCTCCTATCTCCTATTCTTCGCTCGTAAGATGCTGCTGCCATGTTATCCCGCTGAGTTGATATAGTCCAGCCTTTTGTTGTACCCTCGATTCCCCAGCACTGCAGTTCCTATCTTTAACACGTATCATAATATTAACTGATAAGAAATAGATATAATACTACTTATCTTAGCCCAGGTATAATCACAGGAAGCTAAATCCATCGTCCGGAGAATACTGCTTCAGTTTGCTCAACGGAATAGAAAGAGCTAAAAAAGATTATAAGAGAGTTAGAGAGACAGCCTTAAGAGAGTGAGAAAACACTTCATTAAGACTACCATTTACATATTAATTGATAAAGTATCTATAGTGATAAAGAGAGCAAGAATTAGATATCGGCCTGGTCAAAAAAGGCTGCATACTCTTATAATGATTGTAGTTTTTGCCTTTTTATGAGCTTTTTTAACATCAGATTACCTAAAAGGCGCGTTTCGTTCTCGGATGGATAGGGACATGAATGTTTTGTCCAACAAAGCTATGACACATATTTGTAATAGATGTACATTTTGTTTCATGGAGAAAAAAAACTCTCCCCCATAGGGTGGCTGTGGAATTACTCTTAAACCCAAGAATCTGTGTAATTTGTCTTAGGAAATGCCTAAAACCATAGTTTTATTGGAAGGGTCAGGACACCTTGCCTTCAACAGCCATGTAATTGCGTGCACTAATTTGCCGGCTGGACTACTGATCAACCTTCAATTTTAAATGTGATCAAGAGTTTAACAACCACTACTATCACCATGACCATTGTGTCCCTCATTTAGTGATGGTGGCTGATCTACCTTTATCAGTGGCAAATGCTAGTTACAATAATTGTTAGCTTAAAGAGTATCGTGAGAACGACACCAGTAGAAACGTGATCCAGATTGTAATGCCATTAGACTCAAATGATCTGAATATGAACTTTGCAACAGAGGACCCATCTAATTATTTTCTAAGCACTACAATTTGTTAATACTAATAAACCAATGTTTATGCATAACAGTTAATAAAATTTCACTATATGCCTAGATGAATGTTTTAGCTTTATATTCCAAATCCAGAAATTAGCATCCCCCAACCTGTTAAATCTTTTAAACTCAATTTGGTTTATTTCGGGATACAGGAATCTATTGGTAATAAGTTCCGTGAGATTACTGCCAATAATGGAACCAAATTACTATTTATTGTAACATAATTACTTAATTAATTGCATCATGAAATATTCAATTTTGGAAAACCTATTCACGCTTGAGAGATGTCATTTTTATAAAATTGTTTTACACTGTATAGTTGAAAGTGTATTAAAAATGATCTGTCTTGTATGGCTTTTACCACCACAATCTTCCTTTTTCCTGGGGAAAATTGTATCTGATACAAATTTTGCTTACCTCTTTATGTAATAGAGATATTTGTCAGGTTAGTGCATCACGCCTTAAGAGTCATTTTGTAGTTAATATGAGTTTTCTCTTTCATTCATACGGAAATATTTCACAATTCTTCTGACAATATTTTGTTGTAGATCCTCTACACATAAAATAATTAAATCATATCGTTGTATGCAATAACATTGATCATAACAACACCTGTAATCTCCCACAATTGGAGATTTCACAACTTCTTCTGTAACAGTTTTCGTACCTCTTCAAATGTACATGAAGCCTTCTCTCCCAAACCATATGGGTTTAACACATAAGGCTGTGTTTGGATAAATATTTATTTATCCTCTCTCCTGCCTCTGTTTGAGACCATTATCAAATCTTTAACATTGATCTAATTAGATTAGCCAAAGTTGAATGATTTAAAAAAATTAGTCTTTCCTTTGTAATCAATGTCTTTGATATATCTTTAGGCAGGTTTACTCCATAAATAATCAGGGAGTTTAACATAATTTGATCTGTATTGACTGCAAATTAAAGTGCAAAAAATGGTCCAAATAACAAACATCATATATATATAACTATATAATATAGTATATTTATTTATATATATATTTTTTGTATACCACATGAGCTCCACGATATGAGTCTCGCCAAACTAATGGGCAACCTTGTCTTTTAATTTAAAAAATGTTTTGGTTATTGCACAATGTTTTACTTGTTTTTACATAAGTTAGTGATGCCACGCACCAGCGTTGAAATTCTTTGAAATCGTATTTCCTTATGTCTCCATATAATTGACGATCATGGGTACCATAATCGGATTCACCGTTGGTACCTTAATAAACACAAAATGTTTTTATCAATAACTCTGCTGTTTCAACCATACCAGCCTTATGAAGCTGGTGAGAGACCAACTTAATGTTGGTTACCATGGTTACCTTCCATGGCTCACATCCTCCTTCATTTATCGCATTTAGTACACCATGTATGTTATTTATTTGTGCTGTGGTGGGTACTTATGACCAGCCACCACTATCAATGCACTTTCAGGGTCAGTTTTCATTTTCCTTTTACTGCCTTGGTACTCTGAATTTTGCTCAAGTGAGACTACCTCCAAACCAATCTGAGGTAGATATTCCTACATTGGTAAAAAACCACCATATACATAAATTAGTATATGAAACCCTCAGGGTCTGTTTTTGGGAAATATTCAGGGCATTTTTAAACCCTTTTGGTTGAAATGTTAATAAAGCTTTTTTATCTGGAGGCCTTTTTTATTAGAAACTTTTAAATCATGGCCCTCTCTAAACTTCTTAAAATTTCTACCCACTGGAGTTTTTCTCATACTAAAAATTTTGTGGAGCAACTAAAAGTCTCCCTAACGGTAACTTTAACGGCCAACGGTATACCTTCGGATCCTGTGATAGAACCCCGCTCCGCACTAATCTGCCGTCCCGATCGCTGAGTTTTCCCCCGGGACGCTTTTTAAACTCTGTTTTTTTCACCCGGAGTATTTTCTTTTCTTTTCTTTTTAACTCCTGGTGGCTCTACACACCACCATGGGCAGTTACGACATGCCTTGTAAGTAATTCAATGCACTTACCTGCGGGCCCATTCCCTACCAACACTCTGAGAGGAGCTGCGCTCTGCGCTCTTGCTCTGCCTGCGATCCGGTCGACTCTTCCCCACGTGACTCCCGAAGTAAAATAGGAATATGGGCCACTGTTTAGAAGATGATGGTTGAAACAGTGTGCACTTTCTCCTAAAATGCAAATAATTTGACAAAACAAGGAAAACATACTTTGACAAACTCAGTCTGGCAACCCCTCGATTTTAAAACATAGAAACATAGAAATTAGTGAAGTGCAGTAGGAGGCCATTCGGCTCCCTTCGAGCTGCACCGCCATTCAGTATGATCATGGCTGATCATCCTAACTAGTTATCCCGTACCTGCCTTCTCTCCATACCCCCCTGATCCCTTAGACACAAGCGGCCACATCTAACCCCTCTTAAATATCGGCAATGAATTGGCCTCCAACTACTCTCTGTGGCAGAGAGTTCCCCAGAGACTCACCACTGTCTATGTGAAAAAAGTCTTTTCTCATCTTGGTTTAAAGGATTTCCCCCTTATCCTTAAGCAGTGACCCCTTGTCCTGGACTTCCCCAATATCGGGAATAATGTTCCTGCATCTAGCCTGTCCAACCTCCTATAAGAAATTTTTGTAAGTTTTCTATATATGATCCCCTCTCAATCTCCTATATCATAGAGAGCATAAACCGAGTCTACCCAGAGTCTTTCTTCATAAGACAGTCCTGACATCCCAGGAATTAGTCTGGTGAACCCTTCTCTGCATTCCCTCGATGGCAATAATGTCCTTTCCCTCAGATTTGGAGACCAGAAACTGTACGCAATACTCCAGGTGTGGTCTCACCAAGACCCTATACAACTGAAGTTAGAACCTCCCTGCTCCCTTACTCAAATCCTTTTGCTATGAAAGCTAACATACCATTCGCTTTCTTCACTGCCTGCTGCACCTGCATGCCTACTTTCAATGACTGGTGTACCATGACACCCAGGTCTCACTGCATCTCCCCTTTTCCTAATTGGCCACCATTTAGATTAATAGTCTGCTTTCTGTTTTTGCCCCAAAGTGGATAATCCTCACCTTTTATCCACATTATACTGCATCTGCAAACATTTGCCCACTAACCCAGCCTATCCAAGTCACCTTGCAGTCTCCTAGCATCCTCCTCACAGCTAACACTGCCCTCCAGCTTAGTGTCATCCGCAAACTTGGAGATATTGCCTTCAATTCCCTCATCCAGATCATTAATATATATTGTAAATAGCTGGGGTCCCAGCACTGAGCCTTGCGGTACCCCACTAGTCACTGCCTGCCATTGTGAAAAGGACCCGTTTAATCCTACTCTTTGCTTCCTGTTTGCCAGCCAGTTCTCTATCCACATCAATACTGAACCTCCAATGCCGTATGCTTTAAGTTTGTATACTAATCTCTTATGTGGGACCTTGTCGAAAGCCTTCTGGAAATCTAGATACACCACATCCACTGGTTCTCCCCTATCCACGCTACTAGTTACATCCTCGAAAAAGTCCACAAGATTCGTCAGACATGATTTACCTTTCGTAAATCCATGCTGACTTTGAAATGTGCTGCTATCCCATCTTTAAATAACTGACTAGCAGTTTCCCACTACCGATGTTAGACTAACTGGCCTGTAATTCCCCATTTTTCTCTCTCCCTCCCTCCTTAAAAAGAGGGGTTACGTTTGCTACCCACCAATCCTCAGGAACTACTCTAGAAGAATCTAAAGAGTTTTGAAAGATTATCACT
Organism: Okamejei kenojei; assembly: GCA_035221665.1. Lineage (NCBI taxonomy): Eukaryota > Metazoa > Chordata > Chondrichthyes > Rajiformes > Rajidae > Okamejei > Okamejei kenojei. The sequence continues at coordinate 1,663,805 of CM069136.1, forward strand.
AATACATCCACTATTTCCGGAGCTACTTTCCCCTCTATTAAAGAACTAGATGATGTATCAAAACTAAGAATAATCCTTGGTGAAGGAAATACGGCACATCTTGGTGCACAATACGTAACAGCATGCCATAACCTGAGAGACGGTGAATGACCAATATGCACGCACACACTAATTGATGTTAACTGACACTAAGAAATTAATATTGAATTGCTAAATTTGCTGTTCTGTTGTACTGCTTACAGCTGCAAGAACGTGTGGCAATCAATAAATGGCTATAGGCCTATTGCGAGTTTATGTACAGGGACATATCTATCCATGCACTGTATACTTGTATTTATACTTATGCATTTTAAATATGTATGTCATGTTTTATACTTTGGCAATGTAACGATGTACTTTATCATGCCAATAAAGTTTTTTAATTGAAATTGAATTGAAATTGATTGACTGAGGGAGACAGAGAGAGAGGCAGAAAGAGGGAGAAAGAGAGAGAGAGAGAGAGAGAGGCAGACAGAGATAGAGAGGGAGATAGAGAGAGAGGCGGAGCGAAAGAAGGAGCAAGAGAGACTGAGAGAGACATAGACAGAAGCAAGAAAGAGAGAGAGAGAGAGACAGACAGAGAGAGAGACACACACACACAGAGGAAAGAGACAGAGAGAGAGACAGAGAAAGAGAGAGAGAGTGAGAGATAGAGAGAGGGGAGAGAGAGAGACGGGGAGAAAGAGAGTGACAGGCAGAGAGACCGGGAGAGGGAGAGGGAGAGAATGAGAGATAGATAGAGATAGAGAGAGACAGATGGAAATGGAGAGAGACAGAGAGAGAGGGACAGAGAGAGAGACAGAGAGAGGGGCAGAGAGAGAGATAGGAAGGCAGAGAGAGAGAGAAAGACAGACAGAGATAGAGAGATAGAGAGGGACGGGGAGACAGAGAGAAAGATACAGAGAGAGACAGAGAGAGAGACAGGGTGAGGGAGACAGAAAGAGAGAAACAGAGAGAGCCCGAGAGAGAGGGAGAGAGAGCAACAGACAGAGAGAGTGGGAGAGAGAGAGACAACAGAGAGAGAGAGAGACAGAGGGACAGATAGAGAGGGGCAGAAAGAGAGAGAGAGAAAGTGAGACAGAGAGGGGGGAGAGAGAGAGACAGGAAGAAAGAGCGTGAGTGAACGATAGAGACAGAGAGAGAGAGACAGAGAGAAACAATGAGAGAGACAGAGAGAGAGACAGAGGTACAGCGAGAGAGAGAGAGACAGAGAGAAAGGGTGAGAGAGGGAGAAAGAAAGCGAGCCAGGGAAAGGGTCAGACAGAGAGAGACAGAGGGCCAGAGGGAGAGATAGAGAGAGGCAGAGAGAGTGAGAAAGAAAGACAGAGAGAGACAGAGAGAAACAGAGAGAGAGAGAGAGAGATAGAGAGAGAAACAGAGAGAGAGGGAGAAAGAGAGAGAGAGAAATGGAGAGAGAGTGAGACAGAGAGAGACAAAGAGAGGGACAGAGAGACAGAGGGAGAGACAGAGAGAGAGTCAGTGAGAGACGGAGAGAGAGAAAGAGATAGAGTGTGTGAGAGAGAGAGACAGAGAGAGAGAGAGAGAGAGAGAGAGAGGAGAGACTGAGGGAGACAGAGAGAGACACGCACATAGAAATTAGGTGCAGGAGCAGGCCATTCGGCCCTTCGAGCCTGCACCGCCATTCAATATGATCATGGCTGATCATCCAACTCAGTATCCTGTACCTGCCTTCTCTCCATACCCCCTGATCCCTTCAGCCACTAGGGCCACATCTAACTCCCTCTTAAATATGGCCAACGAACTGGCCTCAACTACCTCTGTGGCATAGAATTCCACAGATTTACCACTCTCTGTGTGAAAAACACACCCACAGAGGGAGAGGCAGAGAGAGAGGGAGAGAGAGAGAAGTGAGAGATTGGGAGAAAGTGAGTGAGAGGCAGAGAGAGACCGGGAGAGGGAGAGAGAGTGAGTGAGAGAGAGAGAGAGGGACAGACAGAGACAGAGAGAGAGAGAGGGAGGGAGGCAGAGAGAGAGGGAGAGAGACACAGAGGGCGAGGCAGAGAGAGAGGCACACACACACAGAGGGCGAGGCAGAGAGAGAGGCACACACACACAGAGGGAGGGAGAGAGAGACAGATACAGACACAGAGAGAGACAGAGTCAGAGCGCGATAGAGAGAGAGGGGACAGAGAGAGAGAGAGAGGGGGAACAGAGAGAGATAGAGTGAGACGGAGAGAGAGATACTGTGAGAGAGAGACAGATAGACACATACACAGAGAGAGACAGGGAGAACGAGAGTGAGCGGCAGAGAGACTGGGAGAGGGAGAGGAAGTTGGAGATAGAGAGAGACAGAGAGGGGGGGCGAGAGACAGAAATGGAGAGAGGAGAGAGACAGGGAGAAACGGAGAGAGATACAGAGAGAGAAACAGAGAGGGACAGAGAGAGAGATTGGGAGAAAGAGACAGAGGGGCAGAGAGAGATTTAGAGAGGGGCAGAGAGAGAGAGAAAGAAAGACAGAGAGAGATACAGAGAAAGAAACAGAGGGAGAGGGAGAGGGAGAGAGAGAAGCGGAGAGAGGATAGAGAGAAAAGCGAAGATAGAGAGAAAAACGGAGAGAGAGAGAGAGAGATGGAGAGAGGGAGAGACGGTGAGAAACAGAGAGAGAGACAGGGAGAGAGAAGGAGACAGAGATAGAGAGAGACACAGAGGGAGAGAGAGAGTGAGAGACAGAGAGAGGGGAGAAAGAGAGACAGACAGGCAGAGAGAGACGGAGAGATATAGAGAGATAGAGGGAGAGAGAGACAGACAGAGATAGTTATATGAGAGAGAGAGAGAGAGACAGACAGACAGACAGAGACAGAGAGAGTGAGACAGTGAGAGAAAGAGACAGAGAGAGATGGAGAGTGGGACAGAGAGAGGCAGAAAGAGAGACAGAGCGAGATGGAGAGAAAGACGGAGCAAGAGAGAGAGAGACAGAGAGGCAGAAAGAGAGAGAGACAGACAGAGGGACACACACACAGATTTAGAGAGGCAGAGAGAAAGAGAGAGCGATAGAGAGAGAGAGGGGAGAGAGAGAGAGAGAGAGAGACAGGGAGAGAGTGAGAGGCAGAGAGAGACAGGGAGAGGGAGAATGAGAGATAGAGAGAGACAGATGGAAATGGAGAGAGCAAGAGAGAGAGACAAAGAGGGACAGAGAGATCAGAGAAAGAGAGGCAGAGAGAGGGAGAGAGATAGAGACAGACAGAGATAATAGAGAGGGGACGGAGAGACAGAGAGAGACAGTCAGTGAGAAACGGAGTGAAAGAGAGAGAGGCAGAAGGAGAGACAGTGTGGGAGAGAGAGAGAAAGTGAGTCAGAGAGGGGAGAGAGAGACAGGAAGAAAGAGCATGAGAGGCAGAGAGAGATCGGGAGAGGTAGAGAGAGTGAGCGATAGAGAGAGATAGAGACAGAGAGAAACGGAGAGAGAGAGAGAGAGACAGAGACACAGCGAGGGAGAAAGATTGCAAGTCAGAGAGACGGTCAGACAGAGAGAGACAGAGAGAGGGCCAGAGGAAGAGATAGAGAGAGGCAGAGAGAGTGAGAAAGAAAGACACAGAGAAACAGATAGGGAGACAAAGCGAGGGACAGAGAGACAGAGGAAGAGACAGAGAGAGAGAGACAATCAGTGAGTGTCGGAGATAGACAAAGAGAGAGGCAGTGTGTGTGTGAGAGAGAGAGAGAGACTGGGAGAGGGACAGAGAGTGTCAAAGAGAGAGTGAGAGAGGCAAAGAGACAGAGAGAGACATGGTGATGGAGAGAGAGAGACAGAGATAAACAGAGAGACAGATAGAGAGAGACACAGAGAGAGAGAAATATGGACAGAGGGAGACAGAGACAGAGTGAGAGACAGTCAGTGAGAGACAGAGACAGCGAGAGAGGCAGAAAGAGAGTGGGAGAGAGAGAGAAAGAGAAAGAGAGACAGAGAGAGAGACAGACTGAAAGAGAGGTGGAAATTGAGAGAGAGTGTGACAGAGAGAGGGGGTGAGAGAGAGACAGCGAGAAACAGAGAGAAGAGAGGCAGAGAGAGACAGGGAGAAACGGAGAGAGATATAGGGAGAGAGAGAGAGAGAGTGAGAAAGAAAGAGAGAGAGAGAGAGACACAGAGAAACAGAGAGAGAGAGAGAGAGAGAAACGGAGAGAGACAGAGAGAGGGACAGAGAGGGAGAAAGAGGGAGAGACAGATATAGACAAAGACACAGAGAAGAGAGAGCGAGAGACAGAGCGAGAGAGGGGCGGGAGAGAGAGAGAAAGAGTGGAGAGAGCGAGACAGGGAGAGATTGAGAGGCAGAGAGAGACTGGGAGAGGGAGAGAGAGTGAGAGAGCCTTGGAGAGGAAAAGATCACAAAAATTAGTAAACACTGCCCAGTCCATCAACGGATCTGACCTTCCTTCCATCGAGGGGATCTATCACAGTCGCTGCCTCAAAAAGGCTGGCATCATCATCAAGGACCCACACCACCCTGGCCACACACTCATCACCCTGCTACCTTCCGGTAGAATGTACAGGAGGCTGAGGACTGCAACGACCCGGTTCAGGAATAGCTACTTCCCCACAGCCATCAGGCTATTAAACTTGGCTCGGACAAAACTCTGAACATTAATACCCCATTAATACCCCCGTATCTGTTATTTGCACTTTATCAATGTATTCATTCATGTGTGTATTTACGTACAGTATATAATGGTATATGGACACACTGATCTGTTTTGTAGTCAATGTCTACTATGTTCTGTTGTGCTAAGCAAAGAAATAATTTCATTGTCCTGTCAGGAACACATGACAATAAACTCACTTGACTTGACTTGAGATAGAGAGAGGGACAGAGATAGAGAGAGACCGGGAGAAACCGAAAGAGAGAGAGGCAGAGAGAGACAGGGAGAAATGGAGAGAGAGACAGAGAGAGAGTCAGAGAGAGGGACAGAGACAGAGACAGGTTGAGGGAGAGAGACAGAGAGAGAGAGATAGAGAGGGAGGGAGACAGGGGGAGAGTCAGAGGGAGAGACATAGAGATAGAGAGAGAGACAGAGAGAAATAAAGATATTGTGCAGAAGAAAGAGAGACACACAGAGAGGGAGAGACAGTAGGAGAGAGGGTGACAGAGTGTGTTAGAGAGACAGAGAGAGGCAGAAAGAGAGGGACAGAGAGAGAGTGGGGAGAGACAGAGAAAGACAGAGAGAGATAAAGACAAAGAGAGAGACAGAGACAGAGATAGAGATGGAGACAGACAGAACGAGAGAGAGAGGGACAGAGAGAAAGAGACAGACAGAGAGAGGGAGAGACTGATGGAGAGCGAGAGAGAGAGGGAGACAGAGATAAAGAGAGAGAGAATGATAGACGGAGAAAGTGAATGAGAGGCAGAGAGGGCGGGAGAGGGAGAGAGAATGAGAGAGAGATAGAGAGAGACAGAGAGAAATGGAGAGAGACAGAAAGAGAGAGCGGGACAGAGAGAGAGTGAGAGATAAAGAGGGATAGAGACAGACAGAGAAACACAGAGGGGCAGAGAGAGATAGAGTGAGATGCAGAGAGAGAGAAAGAAAGACAGAGAGAGACAGACAGAAATCAATTGAGAGAGAGATAGAGAGAGAGGGAGAAAGTGAGAGATAGAGAGAGAGAGAAACAGAGAGAGACAGAGAGGGACAGAGAGACAATCAGTGAGAGACAGAGAGAGAGGGGTGAACGAGACAGAGAGCAAGTGAGAAGCAGCGAGAGAGACAGGGTGAGGGAGAGAGAGAGAGAGAGATAGAGACAAAGAGAGAGAGGGAGAAACATAGAAATTAGGTGCAGGAGCAGACCATTCGGCCCTTCGAGCCTGCACCGCCATTCAATATGATCATGGCTGATCATCCAACTCAGTATCCTGTACCTGCCTTCTCTCCATACCCCCTGATCCCTTCAGCCACAAGGGCCACATCCAACTCCCTCTTAAATATGGGCAACAAACTGGCCTCAACTACCTTCTGTGGCAGAGAATTCCATAGATTCACCACTCTCTGTGTGAAAAACGATTTTCTCATCTCGGTCCTAAAAGACTTCCCCCTTATCCTTAAACTGTGACCCCTTGTCCTGGACTTCCCCAACATCGGGAACAATCTTCCTGCATCTAGCCTGTCCAACCCCTTAAGAATTTTGTAAGTCTCTATGAGATCACCCCTCAATCTTCTAAGAGACTGAGGGAGAGAGGGACAGCAAGAGGGAGAAAGAGGGAGTGACAGAGAGAGAGAGTGAGAGAGGCAGACAGAGAGAGAGACAGACACAGGGAGAGACAGAGGGAGACAGACAGAAAGAGACAGTGAGAGACAGAGTAGGAAGGGAGAGAGACAGAAAAAGAGAGACATAGAGAGAGTGACAGTGAGTGAGAGACACAGAGAGAGAGGGAGGCAGAGAGACGGAAGGACAGAGAGAGGGAGAGACAGAGAGGAGGGAAAGAGAGAGACAGGGAGAGAGAAACACACAGAGGGAGAGAGAGAGAAAGAGATGCAGACAGTGAGAGACAGAAAAGGGGAGACAGTGGGAGAGACAGACAGAAAGAGACAGAGAGAGATAAAGAGAGAGAGAGCTGCAGATACAGCGAGGGAGCGAGAAGGAGAGAGACCAACAGAGAGGGAGAGAGACAGGAAAGAGATGAAGAGACAAAGAGAGAAACAGAGACATATAGGGAGAGATGGAGAGAGGGGAAAGAGACAGAGAGGGAGAGGGGGAAAGAGAGGGAGAGAGAGAGGAAGGGACAGAGAGAGGCAGACAGAGAGATACAGTGAGAGAGACAGACAGAGAGAAAGACAGAGAGACAGTGAGATACAGAGATGCAGACACAGAGAGGAGAGAGACAGACGGAGGGCGAGAGAGAGGGAGAAAGAGAGAGAGGGAGAGACAGACAGAGGAAGAGAGAGACAGAGAATGCTGGAGTAACTCAGCATGTCAGGCAGCATCTGTGGAGAAGATAGACAGAAAGTGCTGGAGTAACAGCGGTAGCATCTGTAGAGAGAATGAATGGGTGACATTTTGGGTTCTGTCGTTGGTTTAGTTTCGTTTAGAGATGCAGCGCGGAAACAGGTCTTTCGACCCGCAGAGTCCGCGCCAACCAGCGATCACCCCGTACACTAGCACTATCCTATGCACATTAGGGACAATTTAACAATTTTGTGGAGTTCGATTAATCTACAACCCTGAATGTGTTTGAAATGTTGGAGGAAACTTGAGCACCTGGAGTAAAAACCCATGCAGGTCAAGGGGAGAAGGTACAAACTCCACACAGACAGCACCCGTAGTCAGGATCAAACCCGGGATTCTGGTGGTGAGGCAGCAACTGTACCGCTGCGCCACTGTGCTGTACAGAATTATATAACAGTTTCTCTGCCATAAATTCACCCAATATGTGCTAGTAATGTCCTGTTTGCCAGCTTGTTGACCCTCTGTGTTCCCCTCCTTCAGGGCTTAGGAGCCGTTGGTGTGGACAGAGAGACGGGGACATGAGCGGACATTGAGGGCGGCCAAGGTGCCGGTGAGCCCCCCCACCCCCCATCTGCTCGGTGTGCGGGTTGAGCTTCGAGGGGCTGAGCTTCGATGGAGGACCACATGACGGGGCACAACAAGGGGAAGCGTTATGAGTGTGACGTGTGTGACAAAGCCTGGAAGTACCCAAGCCAGCTAGAAATCCACCGGCGTGTGCACACGGGAGAACGCCCCTTCGACTGCTCGGAGTGCAGCAGGAGCTTCACCTGCTCTAGCAGCCTGATGCAGCACAACCGCGTTCACTCCGGCGAGAGGCCCTTCACCTGCTCCGACTGCGGAAAGTGCTTCAAGACGGCGAATGAGCTGAAGATCCACCGGCAAGTGCACACGGGCGAGAAGCCCTATGGCTGTTCCACCTGCGGCAAGAGCTTTGCCCAGATGTCGGGGCTACGGCGGCACCGGCAGGTGCACAGCAGTGAGTGGCCCTTCACCTGCTCCGACTGTGGCCCCTATAACTGCAGCGACTGCGGCAAGGGCTTCACCCGCTCTGACAAACTGCTGGAGCACCAGCGCACCCACACAGGCGAGCGCCCCTACACCTGCGCCCACTGTGGCAAGGGCTTCACCCGCTCTGACAGCCTGCTGGAGCACCAGCGCACCCACACCGGCGAGCGTCCCTACACCTGCGCCCAGTGTGGCAAGGGCTTCACCCAGTCCAGTCACCTGCTAGTGCACCAGCGCACCCACACCGGCGTGCACCCCTACACCTGTGCCCATTGCGACAAGGGCTTCAACAGCTCCGGCAACCTGCTGTCCCACCAGCGCACCCACACCGGGGAGCGCCCCTACACCTGCGCCCAGTGCGGTAAGGGCTTCACCTGCTTCTCCAACCTGCTGGTGCACCAGCGCACCCACAACAGCGAGCGTCCCTACACCTGCGCCCAGTGCGGCAAGGACTTCACCAAGTCCAGCAACTTGCTGGTGCACCAGCGCACCCACACGGGTGAGCGCCCCTACACCTGTGCCCAATGCGGCAAGTGCTTCACCCAGTCCCACAGCCTGCTGGTGCACCAGCGCACCCACACCGGCGAGCGCCCCTACACGTGCACCCAGTGCGGCAAGGGCTTCACCCGCTCCACCTATCTGCTGTACCACCAGCGGGTGCACGCCAGTGACCATCCCATCCCCAGCCAAGTATGTGGAGAGCGCTTTGCCATGGCCTCCCACGCCCTGTCTCACCAGTGTGTGCACACCAGTGGTGAGCCCTACGACTGCCCGTATTGCAGTGAGGAGTTTGACAGCTCACGGGGGTTGCGGCAGCACCTGCAGACCCATGCTGGCAAGCAGCTGCTCCCACTGTGACAAGAGAGCACAGGGGTTGCAAGAGCACCAGCGGCTACACACCGGTGAGAGACCCTTTGTGTGCGCTGAGTGTGGCAAGGGTTTCACCCGCATGTCCAGCCTGTGGCAGCACCGGCGTACCCACAGTCGTGACCGTACCTTCCCCTGCCCGTCCTGTGGTAAGGGCTTCACCCGCCTTGACCACCTGCTGGAGCACTGGCGAGTCCACACCGGCCAGCGCCCCTTCACCTGCCGCCCTGTGGGAAGGCCTTTGCCCGCTCCTCCAGCTTGCTGGCACACCGCCACGTGGATGGGCGTTGTTTATATAGACACAAAATGTATTTTCTTCAGTCACCCATTCCTTCACTCCAGTGCTGCTGCCTGTCCCGTTGAGTTACTCCAGCATTTTGTGCCCTTTTTTGACAAGTATCTGCAGTTCCTAGTTTTTCAACCATTCTGGTGAACCATCTCTACACCTTCCCCGAAGCCTCCACATCAGTCCTGTAATGGAGTGACCAGAACTGTATGCAATACTCCAAATGCTACCTGACTAATGTCCCTTAAAGTTGCACATATTCATTCCTCTCTCCCCTCTCTCCCCACACTCTCCCCCCACTCATACACAAATTCTCTCCACTCCACCCTCTTGCGCCCCCCTCCTCTATCACACACTCCCTCTCTCGCTCCCTGTCACTCTCACACACGCCCTCTCTCTTGCTCTCACACGCACACAAACACTCCCTCTCTCTATCTCACACACACACACACACAGTCCCTCTCTTTCACACACACAAACACTCCCTCTCTCTACTCCCTCACACACTCCCTCTCTCTCTTGCTCTCTCTCACACGTTCTTTCACACATATTCTCACACACGCTCTCACACACACTCTCACACACACGCATCATCTCACAGATGCCGAACACCTCCGCTCGGTTCGCAATAACCAACCTGATCTCCCGGTGGCTCAGCACTTCAACTACCCCTCCCATTCCAAATCCTACCTTTCTGTCCTGGACCTCCTCCATGGCCAGAGTGAGGACCACCGCAAATTGGAGGAGCAGCACCTCACATTTCCCTTGGGCAGTCTGCACGCCAGTGGTATGAAGATTGACTTCTCTAATTTCAGGTAGTCCCTCCCCTTCTCAGCTCTCCCTCAGTCCATTGGCTCTACCTCTTTCTTTCTTCTACCCGCCTTTCCCACCCTCACATCAGTTTGAAGAAGGGTTTCGACCCAAAACGTTGCCTATTTCCTTCGCTCCATAGATGCTGCCTCACCCACTGAGTTTCTCCATCATTTTTGTCTCCCTTTGATTTTCCAGCATCTTCAGTTCCTTCTTAGGCATTTTAAAATGTTTTTTTAAAGAAAGTTTTGATGCATTTGTGCCTTACGTAACAAATAAAGCAAGTTTATCCTGACCTCACTGTGAAAGGGCTTAATTTGGTCAAGTTTGGTTCGTAAATTAAAAATGGAGATTTGCTGACAAACAGAAAGCAGTCAAATTTAAAAGAGAATTTCCCCAGCAGAATAAATTCTGGGAAAATCTTAGAAGCTTGGTTTATACTAATCATTGAAACAATATATTCACAATGTATTAACATAGAGATGTATTGTCTGGGCACCATATTAGATATCTGTCTGAGCTGCCTGTCCCAGCTAAGGACAAGGTAGTGGCTTTCATCCAAGTCTTACAAGCTTGTTTTAGTTCACAGACGGATGCCCGTTCTGGAACCAAGATGGAAGTAATTTGAAAACAAAATGGAGTTAGTTGTCCTTCCGGAATGGGCAGCTGTACAGAAGCTGTGCCAAGATTTGAGAATAAGGCTGACATTGCAAATATATATGTATATTTTTATATTTGTATTTATTAGAGGTAAATACATCAATGTACATCACATATATATTGTTACAATCATTGTACCCCATAATTTTATGGCTTTTAAAGAAAAAGAATAGAAAGAAAGAGAGTGAAGTAGGTGAAAAGAGTTGTAAAAGTGAAAGAGCGTGCCAAAGGGGAGAAGAAACCCTTGCTCAAAGAATTAGAGAAAGGGGTTTAAGAGATAGACCCTTGAAAAGAAAAGGAAAAAAGAAAGCGAGACGAAGAGAGAGAAAAGAAGAAAAAAAAGAAAAAAAGCCAGTTACTGTATTATACATATCACGCAAAAGGAATCCATCAACTTGATAGTTTTTCATCCCCCCCACCAAGGCCCGAGGTACTCCTGCACCCTGTCTTTGTAGCAATTCTACAAATGCAGACCACGTCTGATAGAAGCATTCTGATTTTCCTGCCAGACGGAATCTCATATCTTCCAGATGTAATGTTTCAAACATAGTTGAAATCCACATATTTAATGTTGGTATGGGAGCATTTTCCCAGAATTTTAAGATTAGCTTTTTTCCTATTATTAAGCCATAATCAAATAGATTCTTTTGATACATATTTAATTCCGAACTACCTTCTGTCATCCCGAAAATAATCCATTCTGGCTTTGGTGTCATTTTTATTTTAAACAGTTTTGTGAAAATTTCAAAGATTTCAATCAAAAACCTTTGAATTTTTGTACAAAAGATGAATGAGTGCGCTGTAGTAGCTTCTTGACACTGGCATTTATCACAAATTGGTGAAACGTTAGGGAAAAATGTATTTAATTTAGTTTTTGAGTAGTATAATCTGTGTAAGATTTTAAATTCTATTAAAGTGTGTCTCACCTTAATTGAGCATTTGTGCACATTTAATAAGTACTCTTTCCACCTTTCATTGGAAATTTTATGCTTAGTTCGTTTTCCCATTCACCTCTGATACCTTCCGTTGTTGGTATTACTGCATTTAGTATAATATTATATATATATGAAATTAAATTTGCTGATTCCCCCTTTGTATTTATTACTTCATCTAGTAAGTCTAATGGCATTTTGTGAAATTCTTGTGGGGCTGGGGAACCCTCCGCAGTGGCCGCTCGCTGCTGGGTGAGTGGTCAGAGGGCACTCCGAACCGGGCGATCCAGTGGACCGCCGTAGCCCGAGCGCACGCCATGGCTGAGATATCCGTCAGTGGGATCGCCTCCGGCCATCGCGTGAAAAGGTGCACGATGGTAAGCAGATGCGTGGCACCGCGGGACTGGCAAGGGACCGATAAGGTTCACATGCACGTGCAGCAAACGACCCTCGGGGACCGCGAAACCATGCACCAGGGGCTGCATGTGCTGCTGGACCTTGGAGGTCTGGCAAGGGACAGGCGCGGGTACGGGCAGCTACCTGCTTGCAGAGCCCATGCCAAACGAACTTGGCCGACTGCAGGGCGGACGTCGCGTGGATGCACGGGTGGGCCAGGCCATGGACAGTGTCAAAAACTCGCCATCTCCACCTTACAGGGACGATAGGGCGGGCACGTCCCGTGGAAACGTCGCACAGGAAGGCACTTCTGCCAGCTGAAGGCCGGTGCCCGCGGAGCGGTAGGCGTCCATACCGGCATCCGCCCGCTGCGCTGCTGCCAGCTCGCAGTCGTCAGCGCCGTGGTCGAGGGCCGAAACGGAGGGAATGGATGTGCAGGAAAAGGAATCAGCAACGACGTTAGGCTTCCCTGCTACGTGTGGTAAATTCCGAGACGTAGGCGAGGTGCCGTTGTTGCCGAGCGGACCACGGATCAGCGATCTTGCTGAGAGCGAAAGTAAGGGGCTTCTGATCTGTGAACGCGGTGAACGTGCAGCCCTCGAGGAAATACCTGAGACGTCGGACGGCCAGGTAAGCGCTAGGAGCTCGCGGTCGAAAGGGCTGTATTTGCACTCAGCAGCCCGTAGCTGTGGCTGAAAAGGCCAGCAGCTGCCAGCGGGCTTCAACGTGCTGCTCCAACACACTGCCTACGGCAGCATCCGAGGCGTCGACGGTGAGCGTGGTGGTGGCGGAAGCACGCGGGTGCCCCAACAGGGTAGCGTTGGCCAAGGCCGCTTTAGCAGCTTTGAAAGCTGCGTCCGTCTCCGCTAACCATACGAGGTCCTGCGATTTACCTGCCAGACACCGGAAAACAGGGCGCGTGATGGCACCTGCCGCTGGCACAAAACGGTGATAAAATGTCACCATACCGACGAACTCCTGTAGTCCCTTCACGGTGAGCAGCCGTGGGAACTGCCGGACAGCCTCGACCTTCTCCGGAGGCGGGGTAGCACCCTGCGGGGTTACCCTGTGCCCCAGGAATGAGATAGAACGCACGCCAAACTGGCACCGCGGGGTTAAGGACGAGGCCGTGCTCACGGAGGCGCTGAAAAAAAACCGGGAGGTAGGTGATGTGTTCCGCCTGCGAGGCGCCGGTGACAAGAATGTCGTCTAAGTAAATAAAGAGGAAAGGCAGACCACGACAGACCTGGTCCATCAGCCGCTGGAATGCCTACGCGGTGTTCTTTAAACCGAAAGGCATCCGAAGCCATTCAAACCGGCCGATCGTAGCGGTTTTCGGGACATCGTCGGATTGGAAGGGGATCTGGTTGTAACCCGACTGGTTCCACGTTGAAGAATAGTGCGGTGCCCTCGAGGTGCGTGGAGAAATCCTGAATATGAGGCACCGGATAGCGGTCTGCAGTGGTCACCACGTTCAGGCGCCGGTAATCCCCGCACGGTCTGCACCCCCCAGATGCTTTCAGGACCATATGCCACGGTGCAGTCAGACCGCCGGACAATGCCCATGTCTCCATCAATTGGAATTCATCGCGGGCGATGCGCAGGTTTTCCGGCGGAAGGCGGCGCGCTTGGGCATGCACTGGGGGGGGCTCGGTGGCAATGTGGTTCACGACCCCGTGTTCGGGGGCCACGCCGCTGTAAGGAGCTCGGGAAATTCGGAGAGCAGGGCGGCATGCGGACCGTCGACCTCGGCGACGCCGTTGAGCTGCTGGGCGGGCGGGGGCCGTGGCGCGGTGGAAACGACGGCCGATCGCAGAGTCATGCACTCGCCCCATAAATCGACGATGAGGAAGAAAGCTCGGAGGAAATTGGCCCCAAAGAGCGGCAGATCGACGTCCGCCACAATGGCGGGAGTCTAAAGTAATTTCAAGGGTCCGCATACCGTACGACCGAATGACGCTCCCGTTAACAGCAGAGAGCACGGAGCCCCGCTTACCAGCACAAGTGTCGAGCCCGGTCAGAGGGAGGATGCTGGCAATCGCACCAGGAAGCGGCAGCTGGAATGGTGGTCACGGGGATAGTGGTGGTTGTTTGGGCCGATCGTAATCGCCTCTACAGATGATCGGCCGAGGCATTTCCCTGAAACGTACAGGGTGGCCGGCAACGTCGAGCCTCCGCGCCATAGCGGAGGTAATAGCAACAGCAACAGTGCCCACCATGAGTCCCGGAGCGCAGCGTCAGGCTGACGGCGCTCTGATGGGCGTCGGAAGCAGCGGCGGGAACAAATTTGTTCTGCATGTCAGTGCCCAAATAGCGATTTGGGGACGTCGGGGTCACCAATGTAGCGAGTTGAGACGAGAGTTTGTTTCAAACAGGTTTATTAATGTAAACGGTGAAATCAACGGGAGTTCAACAACGACTAACCGAATAGGTCTTACCACAACGGTGGTCGAAACGAGACTAGGAGGGCATCGCCCAGAAAGCGCACGAACACAAACCCCGCCCCACAGTCACATGACTGAGATAGCGACCGCAGGATTCGGCTACCCGCGGGCACCAGCAGGTGCCTACAACAGTGATATTTGAGTTACCATACAGCCATACTAAGTAAAAAGCAACAAGGCGCACAGCCACATAAAATAAAATCTAACATAAACATCTACTTCAGCGGAATCCACATTCCTCACTGAGATGAAAGGTAATAAAGTTCAATCATCTTCCCTTTGCATTCACCCGTGGTCGGGGCTGGTGAACCCTCCGCAGTCGCCGCTCGCTGCCGACACACAACATAAAAGTCCCTTTAAACTTCCATGATCCAAAGACATACTCATGAACAAGGCTTATGCTTGTACAGCTATCCAGCCAGAAGATGCAAAAGCATTAGAAACATAGAAATTAGGTGCAGGAGCAGGCCATTCGGCCCTTCGAGCCTGCACCGCCATTCAATATGATCATGGCTGATCATCCAACTCAGTATCCTGTACCTGCTTCTCTCCATACCCCCTGATCCCTTCAGCCACAAGGGCCACATCCAACTCACTCTTAAATATGGCCAACGAACTGGCCTCAACTACCTTCTGTGGCAGAGAATTCCACAGATTCACCACTCTCTGTGTGAAAAACGATTTTCTCATCTCGGTCCTAAAAGACTTCCCCCTTATCATTAAGCTGTGACCCCTTGTCCTGGACTTCCCCAACATCAGGAACAATCTTCCTGCATCTAGCCTGTCCAACCCCTTAAGAATTTTGTAAGTCTCTATGAGATCACCCCTCTAAATTCCAGCGAGTACAAGCCAAGTCAATCCAGTCTTTCTTCATATGGAAGTCGTGACATCCCAGGAATCAGTCTGGTGAACCTTCTCTGTACTCCCTCTATGGCAAGAATGTCTTTCCTCAGATTAGGAGACCAAAACTGTACGCAATACTCCAGGTGTGGCATCACCAAGACCCTGTACAACTGCAGTAGAACCTCCCTGCTCTTGTACTCAAAACCTCCCTGCTCTTGTACTCCCTGCTCTTGTACATTGCGGGAGTTTGCGATATTTCTTAGACGTATGAAATAAATGACTACCCACTGAGACCACATGCAAGAAATGAATGTTGTTAGAAATATGAAAACGATCACTCTAAAACTGCCCTATAGACTTCAGGGCCTGTCCCACTGTACGAGGTAATTCAAGAGCTCTCCTGAGTTTAAAAAAAAATCAAACTCGTGGTAAGTACGTAGAATGTACGTAGCAGGTACATCGGAGCCACGCATGTGCCGTCAGGGTAGGCATGGTAGGCACTGCCTACCCTGACTAAAATTATAAAATAGTAATTACTAAATATAAGTAGTAAAGGCATGGGAGAATAATGCCTATCTAAGAGATCCATCTCTTAGGTAGGCATAATTATCCATGCCTTTCATCCGCAGCACTTGCAACACGCAAAAGTCTGTGCAGCCCAGTGCCGTCAGCGCTGCGTCAAGCCGTCAGTGATAAGCGGGGCTGAAGGCAGCTGAAATCTGCCTTTGTTGTACTGCGCATGCGCAGCAGCCTATTGCGCATGCGCAGCGCTAGTTTCTTGGCGGGTTTTTCAAATATTGATTGCCATTATCTGAAGAGTATCTTAGGAAACAATGAAAGAAGAATGGAGTTCGTGTACCAATAATGTGGTTAGTACATTTCTTGGTGCTATATGTTTTTAAATACCGTATTTCCCAGGGTGAGAGGGGTGGGGGGAAGAGTTCCTTTCACAGCGTTTGGGGAATCTGGCCTGGGATAAAGTTGTGGGGAGGGTAGGAGCATTGTGAAGGAAGGGATCTGGATCATGCCAATAACCCACTTGCGACGCTCCTTGCACAAAGCCAACGAATTGAGGCGGGGGGGGGGGGGGGAAGAAGCAGCACCTCGGTACCGGCCGCCACCTCAGCACCTTCTGCCGGCCCCCGCTCACCTCTGGCATTACATTGTCTAAAAACCTCGCTCCTGACGCTCGCTGGCCTCACTCATGTCAGCCGCTTCCCGCAAGTCATTAAATTCCGACTGCGCGATTGAGGTTACTCGGCTGGGGAATTTAAGGATTTGCGGGAAGCGGCTGACATGGGCGAAGTCGGCGCGCGGCAGGTGAGAGGTGTTCGGACGGAGAGCACTGCCAAAGGTGAGCGGGCGAGCAGAAGGCGCTGAAGTGGCGGCCAGTTCTGCTGTCGGGTCCCGGCAGCCACTCGCAGCTACCCGAGCTGCTTCTATCCCTGGCCACAATGCGGTGGCTCCGCGCCCGGTGTGGTGAGTGAGTTACTGGCATTATCCCGGACCCCCTCCTTCTCAACTTTCCTGCCCTCCCCACAACTTTACCTCTGGCACAGACTCTCCACACGCTGTGAAAGAAACTGTCCCCCCAATTGGTCCCTTGAACAAGTATTGTCATTCGCTAAGACGACAACTGATTCAACTTTTCCCTGTGCTCTTGTTTTTCCCACCATCTCTCCACCTGCCGTCACGCTCAGTAATTCAGAATGAAAGAGGCTGGGAAGCCTTGGGCAAATTGACTTGTTACTGTCTTTATTTTTATTTTTTATTTTTATGGAGAGAACAATCTGTGCATGCGCGGTTTAAGTTTTTATTTAAAAGCCGATTGACTGCCTACCCTGAGTAATTACTCATGGCACGTGCCTGGTCGAAGCTCTGGACGTCTCTTAGATGCTCGTAACGGTAACGGCAGGTACTCGGGAAACATGGTGAGCTCGTGAAGATTTTTCAACATGTTGAAAAATGTCCACAAGAGCCCCGAGTACCTACGAGCGGCTATTACCGTAATTCTCCGAGCTCGGATCAGGAGAAACTCGGGAGAACTCTTGAATTACCTCGTACAGTGGGACAGGCCCTTTATGGAAAAGTAGAGGGATAATGCTAGTCTGTTAGAGGAAAATGAGAATTGAGAGGCCATGCTTCCTGATCTGGTGAACTTCATAGAAAAGGAAGTACGGTTTATGTCAAATTTATGCTATGGGACTATTCAAGATCGTACACCAATAGCAACTGTCAAAGGTTCTACCTTTACTAAAACAAATTGAAGATCAGACCTAAGAGAATTAGTTTTGATTCTGCTGTAAATACCTGCAGAAACGAAAGGCCAAAAGGAAGGAGATACATCTACTGTTAAGCCAAGACGGTTCTGCTTGTCATCGAGGGAGAAGAAGACAGAGGAATGATGAAGAGATGGCCCACGAGGGGAGGGAAGTGGGGATCGTTGACTGGTCAGCTCGGACCTTGCATCCCATCCCAAGAATGGACACTGCATTCTCAACAGGGCCAAGGAGAGCTTGTAATATGAACACTTCTTCATCCATTTCTTACTATGGATGGCTGACCTGCTGAGTTCTACCGGCACTTTGGAGGGGAATGGACAGGCAACGTGTCGGGTCTGGACCCTTCTTTGCACTGATAGAGTCGGGGGAGAAAGCTGGAAAAAAGAAATGGGAATGGGACAGAATCCAGGACTTGATTAGGAGCGGAGAGTTTCCTTAATTTGGAGAATTCAATGTTCATGTCATTGGGCTGTAAGCTATGAGATGCTGTTCCTCCAGTTTGCGTGTCACCTCACTCTGGCAATGGAGGAGGCCCAAGACAGAAAGGTCAGTGTGGGAGTGGGAAAGGGAGTTAAAATGGTTGGCAACCAGCAGGCCTTGGAGGACCGAGCGCACGTGTGGGCTGAAATGCACACCTAGTCCATATACAATAGACATTAGACAAGAGACAAAAGGTGCAGGAGTAGGCCATTCGGCCCTTCGAGCATGACCATGGCTGATCATCCAAAATCAGTTCCCCATTCCTGCCTTCTCCCCATATCCCCTGACTCCGCTATCTTTAAGAGCCCTATATAGCTCTCTTTTGAATGTACCCAGAGACCACCCTCTAAGGCAGAGAATTCCACAGACTCACAACCCTCTGAGTAAAAAAATATTTCCTCATCTCCATTCAAAATGGCTTACCGCTTATTCTTAAACTGTGGCCCCCGTTTCTGGACTCCCCCAACATTGGGAACACGTTTCCTGCCTCTAGCATGTCCAAACCCTTAATAATCTTATATGTTTCAATACGATCCCTTCTCATCCTTCTAAACTCCAGAGTATGCAAGCCGCTCCATTCTCTCAGCATATAACAGCCCCGCCATCCTGGGAATTAACCTACCCTGCACTCCCTCAATAGCAAGAATGCCCTTCCTCAAATTTGGAGACTAAAACTGCACACAATACTCCAGGTGTGGTCTCACCAGGGCCCTGTACAACTGCAGAAGGACCTCTTTGCTCCAATACAACTCCTCTTGTTATGAAGGCCATTCGCTTTCTTCACTGCCTGCTGTACCTGCATGCTTACTGTAATTGACTGATGAACAAGGATCCCCAGTTCCCGTAGTACTTCCCCTTTTCCGAACTCGACACCATTTAGATAATAATCTGCCTTCCTGTTTCCGCTAACAAAGTGGATAACCTCATATTTATCCACATTGAACTGCATCTGCCATGCATCTGCCCACTCACCCAACCTGTCCAAGTCACCCTGCATTGCATCCTCCCATTGCATCCGCCTCACAGTTCACACTGCCACCCAGCTTTGTGTCATCTGCAAATTTGCTAATGTTACTTTGAATCCCTTCATCTAAATCATTGATGTATATGGTAAATAGCTGCAGTCCCACCACCGAGCCATGCGGCACCCCACTAGTTACTGCCTGCAATTCTGAAAGAAACCCGTTAATTCCTACACTTTGTTTCCTGTCTGCCAACCAATTTTCTATCCATGTCAGCACTCTACCCCCAATACCATGTGCCTTAATTTTGCCCACTAATCTCCTATGTGGGACCTTATCAAATGCTTTCTGGAAGTCCAGGTACACTAGATCCTCTGGCTATCCCTTGTCCATTGTCCTAGTTACATCCTCAAAAAATTCCAGAAGAATAGTCAAGCATGATTTCCCCTTTGTAAATAATTGACTCCAGCATCTTCCCCACCACCGATGTCAGGCTAACGCAGGGGTGGGGAACCTGCGGCCTTAAGGCCGCATGCGACCTTCTAGGCCATTAATTGCAGCCTTTTGAATGAATCCAAATTTTGTGGAACAAATTCTTTTATTTTTATTAATATGTTTTTTGTTCGTCTTTTGTTATTTTTATTTTAATCTTTAAAGGAACGTATTTAAAATACCAAAGAGTAAAAGAAGATTCAACAAAATTAGCATTTTTTAGCATTCAAATTAGCATTTCAACCTTACCTAGTTGTTGTCTCCAAGGCTCCTATAGAACTACAGATGGAATTGATTGAGCTCTCAGAATATGTTGGGTGAGTGGGCAAATGCATGGCAGATGCAGTATAATGTGGATAAATGTGAAGTTATCCACTTTGGCGGCAAAAACAGGAGGGTAGGCTATTATCTGAATGGTGGCCGATTAGGAAAAGGGGAGATGCAACGAGACCTGGTGTCATGGTACACCAGTCATTGAATGTAGGCATTCAGGTGCAGCAGGCGGTGAAGAAAGTGAATAGTATGTTGGCATTCATAGCAAAAGGATTTGAGTACAAGAGCAGGGAGGTTCTACTGCAGTTGTACAGGGTCTTGGTGAGACCACACCTGGAGTATTACGTACAGCTTTGGTCTCCTAATCTGCAGAAAGACATTCTTGTACAGAGTACAGAGAAGGTTCACCAGACTGATTCCTGGGATGGCAGGACTTCCATTTGAAGAAAGACTGGATAGACTCGGCTTGTACTCGCTGGAATTTAGGAGATTGAGGGGGAATCTTATAGAGACTTACAAAATTCTTAAGGGACAGGCTAGATGCAGGAAGATTGTTCCCGATGTTGGGGAACTTGAGAACAAGGGGTCACAGTTTAAGGATAAGGGGGAAGTCTTTTAGGACCGAGATCGTTTTTCACACAGAGAGTGGTGAGTCTGTGGAATTCTCTGCCACAGAAGGTAGTTGAGGCCAGTTCATTGGTTATATTTAAGAGGGAGTTAGATGTGGCCCTTGTGGCTAAAGGGATCAGGGGGTATGGAGAGAAGGCAGGTACAGGATACTGAGTTGGATGATCAGCCATGATCATATTGAATGGCGGTGCAAGCTCGAAGGGCCGAATGGCCTACTCCTGCACCTATGTTCTATGATTCTATGAATATGACATTTGAAAGTCTTTATTTGATGCTGAACGATCCGATTGTGATATGGAAACATGCAATAGAATACCCACGTGTTCGGCAACATGCACGAAAAATGCTTCCTTGCTTTTCAACCACTTATTGCTGCAAATCTACATTCTACTATTTAACGCAAATCAAGATGCTCTTAAGGTCACAAATGACGGATACCGATCTAGAAGATCAGCTGAAACTGCGTACCTCCATGTTGCAACCAAATATTCAAATGCTTTCCCACAAAAAGCAGTCACAACCAGTGCCGGCCTTAGGAGGTGCGGGGCCCAATTGGGAACAATTTCGGTGAGCCCCAGGTTCCCAGCCAAGGTCTGTCAGCCCTGTTATTTAGTATAGAAACATAGAAACATTCAATATGATCATGGCTGATCATCCAACTCAGTATCCTGTACCTGCCTTCTCTCCATACCCCCTGATCCCTTCAGCCACAAGGGCCACATCCAACTCCCTCTTAAATATTTTTTTAAAGAAGGAACTGCAGATGCTGGAGAATCGAGGGTACACAAAAAGCTGGAGAAACTCAGCGGGTGCAGCAGCATCTAAGGAGCGAAGGAGATAGGCGACGTTTCGGGTCGAGACCCTTCTTCAGACTGGTCAGGGATCAGGGAAACGAGAGATATAGACGGTGATGTGGAGAGATAAGGAACAATGAGTGAAAGATATGCAAAAAAGTATCGGTGATAAAGGGAACAAGCTATTGTAAGCTGTTTGTGGTGTGAAAATGAGAAGCTGGTGCGACTGGGGTGGGGGAGGGAGATGGAGATAGAGGGAATGCCAGGGCCCGAGGGCTGAGGGAGAGGTGGGAAGGGGAGGAGACAGCAAGGGTTAACAGAATTGAGAAATTCAATATTCAAGCCCAAAGGATGCAGACTCCCCAAGCGGAATATGAGGTGCTGTTCCTCCAGCTTGCGGTGTTGCTCACTCTGGCCGTGGAGGAGGCCCAGGACCGAGAGGTCGGATGTGGAATGGGAGGGGGAGTTGAAGTGCTGAGCCACCGGGAGGTCGGGTTGGTTATTGCGGACCGAGCGGAGGTGTTCGGCGAAGCGATTGCCAAGCCTCCGCTTGGTTTCACCGATATAGATCATCTGGCATCTGGAGCAGCGGATGCAGAGGCAGACAGGGGGGGAGACGGGAAGATGTGGCAGGTGGAGGGGTCACGTTGGAGGTGGCGAAACTGGCGGAGGACTATATGTTGTATTTGCCGGCTGGTGGGGTGAAAGGTGAGGACCAGGGGGACTCTGCCCTGTTTGCGAGTGGGGGAATGGGGAGCGAGGGCAGTGTTGCGGGGTATGGAGGAGACCCTGGTGCGAGCCTCATCAATAGTGGGGGAGGGGAATCCCCGTTCTCTGAAGAATGAGGCCATTTGTGATGACCTGGTGTGGAACACCTCATCCTGGGAGCAGATGCGGCGTAGACGGAGGAATTGGGAATAGGGGATGGAGTCCTTACAGGAAGCAGGGTGGGAGGAAGAGTAGTCCAGGTAGCTGTGGGAGTCAGTAGGTTTGTAGTGGATGTCGGTCAGGAGTGTATCACCTGCAATAGAGATGGTGAGGTCAAGGAATGGTAGGGAAGTGTCGGAAATGGTCCAAGTGTATTTGAGTGCCGGATGAAAGTTGGTGGTGAAATGAATGAAGTCAGTCAGTTGTGTGTGGGTGCAGGAGGTGACACCAAAGCAGTCGTCGATGTAACGGAGGTAGAGGTCGGGGAGTCGTCGATGTAACGGAGGTAGAGGTCGGGGATGTCGTCGATGTAACGGAGGTAGAGGTCGGGGAGACCTCTACCTCCGTTACATCGATGACTGCTTTGGTCCCACAGCTACCTGGACTACTCTTCCTCCCACCCTGCTTCCTGTAAGGACTCCATCCCCTATTCCCAATTCCTCCGTCTACGCCGCATCTGCTCCCAGGATGAGGTGATCCACACCAGGTCATCACAAATGGCCTCATTCTTCAGAGAACGGGGATTCCCCTCCCCCACTATTGATGAGGCTCGCACCAGGGTCTCCTCCATACCCCGCAACACTGCCCTCGCTCCCCATTCCCCCACTCGCAAACAGGGCAGAGTCCCCCTGGTCCTCACCTTTCACCCCACCAGCCGGCAAATACAACACCTCCAACGTGACCCCTCCACCCGCCACATCTTCCCATCTCCCCCCCTGTCTGCCTTCCGCAAAGACCGCTCCCTCCGCAACTCCCTTGTCCATTCTTCCCTCCCCTCCCACTCTACCCCTTCCCCGGGCACTTTCCCTTGCAACCGCAAGAAATGCAACACTTGTCCCTTCACCTCCCCCCTCCACTCCTTTCAGGGACCCAAGCAGTCCTTCCAGATCCGACAGAGGTTCACCTGCACATAGAAACATAGAAATTAGGTGCAGGAGTAGGCCATTCATCCCTTCGAGCCTGCACCGCCATTCAATATGATCATGGCTGATCATCCAACTCAGTATCCCGTACCTGCCTTCTCTCCATACCCTCTGATCCCCTTAGCCACAAGGGCCACATCCAACTCACTCTTAAATATAGCCAATGAACTGGCCTCAACTACCCTCTGTGGCAGAGAGTTCCAGAGACTCACCACTCTCTGTGTGAAAAAAGTCTTTCTCATCTCGGTCTTAAAGGATTTCCCCCTTATCCTTAAGCTGTGACCCCTTGTCCTGGACTTCCCCAACATCGGGAACAATCTTCCTGCATCTAGCCTGTCCAACCCCTTAAGAATTTTGTAAGTTTCTATAAGATCCCCTCTCAATCTCCTAAATTCCAGAGAGTATAAACCGAGTATAAACTGCACCTCCTCCAACCTCATCTACTGCATCCGCTGCTCCAGATGCCAGATGATCTATATCGGTGAAACCAAGCGGAGGCTTGGCGATCGCTTCGCCGAACACCTCCGCTCGGTCCGCAATAACCAACCCGACCTCCCGGTGGCTCAGCACTTCAACTCCCCCGCCCATTCCACATCCGACCTCTCGGACCTGGGCTCCTCCACGGCCAGAGTGAGCAACACCGCAAGCTGGAGGAACAGCACCTCATATTCCGCTTGGGGAGTCTGCATCCTTTGGGCTTGAATATTGAATTTTCTCAATTCTGTTAACCCTTGCTGTCTCCTCCCCTTCCCACCTCTCCCTCAGCCCTCGGGCCCTGGCATTCCCTCTATCTCCATCTCCCTCCCCCACCCCAGTCGCACCAGCTTCTCATTTTCACACCACAAACAGCTTACAATGGCTTGTTCCCTTTATCACCGATACTTTTTTGCATATCTTTCACTCATTGTTCCTTATCTCTCCACATCACCGTCTATATCTCTCGTTTCCCTGATCCCTGACTAGTCTGAAGAAGGGTCTCGACCCGAAACGTCGCCTATCTCCTTCGCTCCTTAGATGCTGCTGCACCCGCTGAGTTTCTCCAGCTTTTTGTGTACCCTCCCTCTTAAATATGGCCAACAAACTGGCCTCAACTACCTTCTGTGCCAGAGAATTCCACAGATTCACCACTCTCTGTGTGAAAAACGATTTTCTCATCTCGGTCCTAAAAGACTTCCCCCTTATCCTTAAACTGTGACCCCTTGTCCTGGACTTCCCCAACATCGGGGACAATCTTCCTGCATCCAGTCTGTCCAACCCCTTAAGAATTTTGTAAGTCTCTATGAGATCACCCCTCAATCTTCTAAATTCCAGCAAGTACAAGCCAAGTCTATCCAGTCTTTCTTCATATGGAAGTCGTGCCATCCCAGGATTCAGTCTGGTGAATCTTCTCTGTACTCCCTCTATATACTAGACTAAGTGGGACTCGTTGGGTCCCAGCTTCACATGGGAGGACTGGTCCCCAATGCAAGATTCCACCTCTCCATCAAATCCAATATTGCTGGCCAGTGGGGTGGGCATCCTGGAGCGTTAGTATGTGTGTTGTGCATCAAAGGGACTAGTTTCCAGAGGGCTAGTATGGACATTGTGGGCCGAAAGGATTCTTAGGCTGGCAGCTAAGTCACTCTGGCCAGGCAGCTCAGTCACTCTGGCCAGGCAGCATTTTAGATCCAATAGACACACTTTTTGCTAGCATTTTAGAACCAATAGACACTTTTTGCAACCATTTAGAACCAATAGACACAGTTTTCAACCATTTAGAACCAATACACTTTTTGCAACCATTTAGAACCAATAGACACTTTTTGCAACCATTTTAGAACCATTAGAGACACTTCTTGCAAGCAATTTAGAACCAATAGAGACACTTTTTGCAAGATCTCGAAGTTTGCGGATGACACGAAGCTGGGGGGCAGTGTTAGCTGTGAGGAGGATGCTAGGAGGCTGCAGGATGACTTAGATAGACTGGGTGAGTGGGCAAATGCATGACAAATGCAGTATAATGTGGATAAATGTGAGGTTATCCACTTTGGTGGCAAAAACAGGAAGGTAAACTATTATTTGAATGGTGACCGATTAGGAGAAGGGGAGATGCAGCGAGACTTGGGTGTCATGGAACACCAGTCATTGAAAGTAGGCATGCAGGTGCAGCAGGCTGTGAAGAAAGCGAATGGTATGTTGGCATTCATAGCAAAACGATTTGAGTACAAGAGCAGGGAGGTTCTACTGCAGTTGTATAGGGTCTTGGTGAGGCCACACCTGGAGTATTGCGCACAGGTTTGGTCTCCTAATCTGAGGAAAGACATTCTTGCCATAGAGGGAGTACAGAGAAGGTTCACCAGACTGATTCCTGGGATGGCACGACTTCCATATGAAGAAAGACTGGATAGACTTGGCTTGTACTCGCTGGAATTTAGAAGATTGAGGGGTGATCTCATAGAGACTTACAAATTCTTAAGGGGTTGGACAGGCTAGATGCAGGAAGATTGTTCCCGATGTTGGGGAAGTCCAGGACAAGGGGTCACAGTTTAAGGATAAGGGGGAAGTCTTTTAGGACCGAGATGAGAAAATCGTTTTTCACACAGAGAGTGGTGAATCTGTGGAATTCTCTGCCACAGAACGTAGTTGAGGCCAGTTCGTTGGCCATATTTAAGAGGGAGTTGGATGTGGCCCTTGTGGCTGAAGGGATCAGGGGGTATGGAGAGAAGGCAGGTACAGGATACCGAGTTGGATGATCAGCCATGATCATATTGAATGGCGGTGCAGGCTCGAAGGGCCAAATGGCCTGCTCCTGCACCTAATTTCTTTGTTTCTATGTTTCTATGTTAAGCAATTTAGAATTAATAGACACTTTTTGCAAACATTTTAGAACCATAAGAGACACGTTTTGCAAGCATTTCAGAACCAATAGAGACACTTCCTGCAAGCATTTTAGAACCAATAGAGACACTTCCTGCAAGCAATTTAGAGCCAATAGAGACACTTTCTGCAAGCATTTTAGAACCAATAGAGACACTTTTTGCAAGCATATTAAACCCAATAGAGATACTTTCTGCAACCATTTTAGATCCATTAGAGACACTTTTTGCATCCATTTTAGAACCAATAGACACTTTTTGCAACCATTTTAGAACCAAGACACTTTTTGCAAGCATTTTAGAACCAATGGAGACACTCTTTCAGCAAGCATTTTAGAATCAATCGGGACACTCTTTCAGCAAGCACTTTAGAACCAATAGAGACACTCTTTCAGCAAGCATTTTAGAACCAATAGAGACACTCTTTCAGCAAGCATTTCAGACCCAATAGAGACACTTTTCAGCAAGCATTTCAGACCCAATGGAGACATTCTTTCAGCAAGCATTTTAGACCCAATAGACACTTTCTGCAACCATTTTAGACACAATAGACACTTTCTGCAACCATATTAGACCCAATAGACACATGTTGCAACCATTTAGACCCAATAGACACTTTTTGCAATCTTTTAGACCCAATAGACACTTTCTGCAACCATTTAGAACCAATAGACACTTTTTGCAACAATTTAGAACCAATAGAGACAATTTTGCAAGCATTTTAGAACCAGTAGAGACACATTTTGAAGCATTTTAGAACCAATAGAGACACATTTTGCAAGCATTTTAGAACTAATAGAGACATTTTCTGCAAGATTGTAGAACGAATAGACATTTTCTGCAAGCATTTTAGAACCAATAGAGAAACTTTCTGCAAGCATTTCAGAACCAATAGAGACACTTTTTGCAACCATTTTAGAACCAAGAGACACTTTTTGCAATCATTTTAGAACCAAGAGACACTTTTTACAAGCATTTTAGAACCAAGAGACACTTTTTACAAGCATTTTAGAACCAAGGGACACTTTTTGCAAGCATTCTAGAACCACAGACACTTTTTGCAACCATTTTAGAACCAACAGACATTTTTTGCAAGCATTTTAGAACTAAGAGGCACTTTTTACAAGCATTTTAGAACCAAGAGACTTTTTACAAGCATTTTACAACTAAGAGACGCATTTTACAAGCATTTTTGAACCAACAGAGACAACTTTTGCAGGCATTTTAGAACCAATAGAGACACATTTTGCAAGCATTTTAGAACTAATAGAGACATTTTCTGCAAGATTGTAGAACGAATAGACACTTTCTGCAAGCATTTTAGAACCAATAGAGAAACTTTCTGCAAGCATTTCAGAACCAATAGAGACACTTTTTGCAACCATTTTAGAACCAAGAGACACTTTTTGCAATCATTTTAGAACCAAGAGACACTTTTTACAAGCATTTTAGAACCAAGAGACACTTTTTACAAACATTTTAGACCCAAGGGACACTTTTTGCAAGCATTCTAGAACCACAGACACTTTTTGCAACCATTTTAGAACCAACAGACATTTTTTGCAAGCATTCTAGAACTAAGAGGCACTTTTTACAAGCAGTTTAGAACCAAGAGACACTTTTTACAAGCATTTTACAACTAAGAGACGCATTTTACAAGCATTTTTGAACCAACAGAGACAACTTTTGCAAGCATTTTAGAACCAACAGTCACTTTCTGCAAGCAATTTAGAACCAATAGACACTTTTTGCAAGCATTTTAGACCCTATAGAGACACTTTTTGCAAGCATTTTAGAACCAAGAGACACTCTTTCAGCAAGCATTTTAGACCCAATAGAGACACTCTTTCAGCAAGCATTTTAGAACCAAAAGAGACACTCTTTCAGCAAGCATTTTAGTCCCAATAGACACTTTCTGCAACAATTTAAAACCCAATAGACACTTTCTGCAGGGTTACACAAAAAGCTGGAGAAACTCAGCGGGTGCAGCAGCATCTAAGGAGCGAAGGAGATAAGCGATGTTTCGGGTCGAGACCCTTCTTCAGACTGGTCAGGGATCAGGGAAACGAGAGATATAGACGGTGATGTGGAGAGATAAAGAACAATGAATGAAAGATATGCAAAAAGTATCGATGATAAAGGGAACAAGCCATTGTAAGCTGTTTGTGGTGTGAAAATGAGAAGCTAGTGCGACTAGGGTGGGGAAGGGAGATAGAGACAGGGCCCAAGGGCTGAGGGAGAGGTGGGAAGGGGAGGAGACAGCAAGGGTTAACAGAATTGAGAAAATTCAATGTTCAAGCCCAAAGGATGCAGACTCCCCAAGCGGAATATGAGGTGCTGTTCCTCCAACTTGCAGTGTTGCTCACTCTGGCCGTGGAGGAGGCCCAGGACCGAGAGGTCGGATACGGAATGGGAGGGGGAGTTGAAGTGCTGAGCCACCGGGAGGTCGGGTTGGTTTTTGCGGGCCGAGCGGAGGTGTTCGGCGAAACGATCGCCAAGCCTCCGCAAGGTCTAACCGATATAGATCATCTGGCATCTGGAGCAGCGGATGCAGTAGATGAGGTTGGAGGAGGTGCAGGTGAACCTCTGTCGGACCTGGAAGGACTGCTTGGGTCCCTGAAAGGAGTGGAGGGGGGAGGTGAAGGGACAAGTGTTGCATTTCTTGCGGTTGCAAGGGAAAGTGCCCGGGGAAGGGGTAGAGCGGGAGGGGAGGGAAGAATTGACAAGGGAGTTGCGGAGGGAGCGGTCTTTGCAGAAGGCAGACGGGGGGGAGATGGGAAGATGTGGTGAGTGGAGGGGTCACGTTGGTGGCGAAACTGGCGGAGGACTATGCGTTGTATTTGCCGGCCAGTGGGGTGAAAGGTGAGGACCAGGGGGACTCTGCCCTGTTTGCGAGTGGGGGAATGGGGAGAGAGGGCAGTGTTGCGGGGTATGGAGGAGACCCTGGTGCGAGCCTCATCAATAGTGGGGGAGGGGAATCCCCGTTCTCTGAAGAATGAGACTTCTTCTCTGAAGAATGAGACACCTGGTGTGGAACACCTCATCCTGGGAGCAGATGCGGCGTAGACGGAGGAATTGGGAATAGGGGATGGAATCCTTACAGGAAGCAGGGTGGGAGGAAGAGTAGTCCAGGTAGCTGTGGGAGTCAGTTGGTTTGTAGTGGATGTCGGTCAGGAGTGTATCACCTGCAATAGAGATGGTGAGGTCAAGGAATGGTAGGGAAATGTCGGAAATGGTCCAAGTGTATTTGAGTGCCGGATGGAAGTTGGTGGTGAAATGGATGAAGTCAGTCAGTTGTGTGTGGGTGCAGGAGGTGACACCAAAGCAGTCGTCGGTGTAACGGAGGTAGAGGTCAGGGATGGGGCCCTGGTATGCCGAGAACAAGGATTGTTCAACGTACCCAACAAAGAGGCAAGCGTAGCTGGGGCCCATGTGTGTGCCCATAGCTACGCCTTGTGTTTGGAGGAAATGGGAGGAATCAAAAGAGAAGTTATTGAGGGTAAGGACCAACTCCGCTAGGCGGAGGAGGGTGTCAGTGGACGGGTATGGGTTGCTCTTCTGGTCGAGGAAGAACTGGAGGGCTTTGAGACCGTCCTGGTGGGGGATGGAGGTGTAGAGTGACTGGACATCCATGATAAAGATGAGAGGATGGGGGCCTGGAGAATGGAATGCACGGAGCCGACGGAGAGTGTCTGAGGTGTCTTGAACATAGATGGGGAGGGATTTAACAAAGGGGGATAGGATGGCGTCAAGGTATGTAGAAATGTGTTCGGTGGGGCACGAACAGGCAGAGACAATGGATCTGCCAGGGCAGTCGGGTTTGTGGATTTTGGGGAGAAGGTAAAATCGGGCCGTGCGGGGCTGGGAAACGATGCTCGGGGGGGGGGTAGGGAGCCGGAGCTGATGAAGTCGGTTATGGTGCTCGAGATGGTGGCCTGGTGTTCGTCAGTAGGGTCATGGTCCAGGGGTAAGTAGGAGGAGGTGTCCGAGAGTTTGCGTGCGGCCTCCGCTTTGTAGAGATCGACGTGCCAGACTACCACGGCACCTCCCTTGTCGGCGGGTTTGATAACCCAGTCTGGGTTGTTACGGAGTGAGTCGATGGCAGTACGTTCGGGGCTGGAGAGATTGGAGTGAGACAGGGGAGTGGAGAAGTCGAGGCGGTTGATGTCCCGATGGCAGTTCTGGATAAATAGTTCTAGAGCCGGAAGGCTATGAGGGGGGGTCCAAGTGGAGGGGGTACGTGGGAGACAGGAAAAGGGATCATCAGTGGGGGGCGAGGACTTCTTCCCGTGGAAGAACGCTGTAAGGCAGAGGCGATGGAAGAAACTTTCGGCAACCATTTTAGAACCAATAGACACTTTCTGCAACCATTTTAGACCCAATAGATACATTTTGCAACCATTTAGACCCAATAGACACTTTTTGCAACCAATTAGACCCAATAGACACTTTTTGCAACATTTTAGACCCAATAGACACTTTCTGCAACCTTTTAGACCCAATTGACACTTTTTGCAACCATTTGGAACCAATAGACACGTTTTGCAACCATTTAAAACCAATAGACACTTTTTGCAACAATTTAGAACCAATAGGCAATTTTGCAAGCTTTTTAAAACTAGTAGAGACACATTTTGCAAGCATTTTAGAACCAAAAGGACACTTTCTGCAAGCATTTTAGAAGCAATAGAGACACATTCTGCAAGCAATTTAGAACCAATAGAGATACTTTCTGCCAGATTTTAGAACGAATAGACATTTTCTGCAAGCATTTTAAAAACAATAGAGAAACTTTCTGCAAGCAATTTAGAACCAATAGAGACACTTTTTGTAAGGATTCCAGAACCAATAGAGACACTTTCTGCAACCATTTTACAACCAATAGACACTTTTTGGAACCATTTTAGAACCAATAGACACTTTTTGCAAGCATTTTAGATCCAACAGAGACACTTTTTGCAAGCATTTTAGAACCAATAGACCCTTTTTGCAACCATTTTAGAACCAAAAAATACAC
The DNA here is from genome assembly GCA_035221665.1 of Okamejei kenojei. Lineage (NCBI taxonomy): Eukaryota > Metazoa > Chordata > Chondrichthyes > Rajiformes > Rajidae > Okamejei > Okamejei kenojei. Next base: position 1,694,671 of record CM069136.1, read on the forward strand.
TTTTTGCAACCATTTTAGAACCAATAGACATTTTTTGCAACCATTTTAAAACCACATTAAGGGCACTCACAGTTGAGTAGACGTGTTCAGTGCTATTCGGAGCTCAGAGAGACTGAGTGAGGCACACCACTGGCTTCATCCATCTTGCAGAGACTGAGTGAGACACACAACGTCCTGATTTTATTGTCCCTCCCCCTCCCTCCAGCAGGGGCAGCAGAGAGAATGAGGAATATTTTAAAAACAGTAATATATCTCTCTGATTTTTCATCGATGGGAAACATCCTCTGGTCCTGGAAGGCGGAGGAGGGCTCTGAGCGAGGTGGCCAAAAATGAAGGCCGTAGGTGGCGGCATTCTCTCGGAAATCACAGCACAGCGAGCCAAAAGCGGTCAAGATCAGACTTTTAGTAATGTATATAAAATATATAAGATACATAAAATATAAGATATAAGATATATAAGATATAAGATAAGATATAAGATTATGAAATTCTTCACTGGGGTGCTATGGATTATACACTGTCTTAATCTCTCCTGCTCCCGTTTGACTGTCAGTACCTCCGCTGGCTTCCCACCTTTACCGTAGCTGCTAATAGTAAGATTAAATGATAACTTACCAGTTCGAAGTTTGATCTGTATTTTATGAGGAGTTACGATGAGGGATTACGTGAAGACCCCATCTAGCACGCATGCGCAACATTCTTCAAAGCAGCGGTGTGGATTCACAGAAAAAACACAACGATTGAAATAAATATAGTAAAGAAAAAATAAGACCTTAATTACCAGTTGATCTGTATAATAGAGGGTGGGAGCGGAGAGCACGTAATCCCTCATCGTAACTCCTCATAAAATACAGATCAAACTACGAACTGGTAAGTTCTCATTTAATCTTACTATTTTATTTCGGAGTCACGTGAGTGACTACGTGAAGACTTCAAAGCTCTGTGATTCCGAACCGTGTACCAGCTCATGCTTCACTCACTGTCTGAAGACCTTTGAGGGAGGAAGTATGTTATCACAATCAATAATAACCTGTTTGTGAAGAAAAAAGGTTTATTAATAACAACAAAAAACAGAGAGTTCCCCCGGGCTTAAATTAAATATTATCTGCAGACTCTAAAATTCTGTCTGCAAATGGAGCAGGTTCCACCAGCGGCTTATTTTAAAACCTTTGGAAAGTTCTTTCCGAGGACCATCCTGCTCTGGCCAGAATATGGTCTATAGGCACGTCCATTCGCCTAGCTGCCGACGTGGATGCAGCCTGGTGGAGTGAGATATGTAAACATTAGTGTTGACTCCCACGGACTTAAGCATCTGCTTAAGCCACCTTGAAATAGTTTGGCTCATCACCTGACCATGGGGCTTCTTGTGGCTTATCCATAAGGCTTTTTCTCTCCCTCTTAAGTTGTATGTTGTGTCTATGTAAATGGCAAGATGGGTCTTGGCACACAGCCGTGGGTCAGATGAATATGTCCGGAACTCCATGACTGGAGGCGTGGTTCCTGGTCTAGTTTGTTTGACCAGACCCTGAATATGGAATGTGATACAGTCCAATGACTCTGTCATGCTGTCCATCCTCAGAAGGTGGAGGGACTGTACCCTTAGGGCCATGAGCATGACTGATTTCAGGGTAAGTTGTTCCAGCGTGAGTGACCTAGGTGGTGGCCATCCCCTAAGGTACGTCAGCACAATGCTAACATCCCAGATCTGAGTGTACCTTGGTCTGGGGGAATTAGTGTTAAAAATACCACTCATGAGTTTGACCACCAGTGGATGGGACCCCAAAGCCTGTTTTCCTGCTGCTGGAACCAAATAAGCTGACAACGCACTCCTGGCTGTATTGATGGCTCCGTAGCTGAGGCCATCCCATTGTATTCCAACCAGGAACTCCACGACACTGGTAGCTGTTGCTGTTGAGTAGGTAGTTCCTGTTTTGGAGCAATACCGTTCCCATTTCCTTATGTTGGTCGGGTATTGTCTACTGGTGGACTCCCGGTGGGATGCGGTCATCATGTTGATGGCGTCCTCAGACAGTCCCAGGCCCAGTAGAGTTCTTTTTAGAATGTGCAAGCCATGAGATTGACTCTGTCATGGCACGGGTGACTAATGCCTGACACTGGGTAGATTAATAATTCTGGACTGCTGGGTAATTCCAACGGTGTTTCGACAGCCATGTCGAGGGCCACTGGGAACCATGGCTGTGTAGGCCAGTCGGGTATTATCAATATTCCTGAAGCGGAATCCAATTGAATCTTGCGTAATACCCGACTGATGAGGCAGAAGGGAGGAAAAGCATAGAAGAACATTTTCCCCCAATGCAGCGTGAATGCATCAACTGCTGCTGCCTCAGGGTCTGGTTCCCAAGCGACATACGTTGGTACCTGGTGATTCAGCCTAGATGCAAATAGATCAATATCTGGTGTGCCATATTGCTTTGTAATTTCAGCAAATACTTTGGGATTTAACATCCGTTCGATGTTATCGTTAAATTTGCGTGTTAGATGAATATGCCTTTAAACCATAAAACGCTCTGGGCCCTGGCCTAAAAAAGGCCCTGGCCTAAAAATGGTTTCACCAGTCCCATATGGTAGTCGGCGACTGGTGGACGCCGTGGGGTACTGCCGCCTGGATTTGTTAGGTCTGCTCGGTCCCAAACCTGCCCTCACGTGACCCAAGGTCTTTGACTCTTCCTCCAGGTCTTTCACCTTTTTTGGAAGGTCCTTTCCAAAGAGTAGAATTGGAGGTTCTGAATCCGGTGTTTTGCAAAGTCCTGCAAACTTAGGGTAGAGGGCAGGCTTGATGATTTCCTTCCGTAAATTGTTAATCTCGAATTGAGTGGTGCACAGCAGAGATAATGTATCTTGCTGATTTGTGGTGATGTCCACACCATCTATGGACCAAGCATATGAAGTTATTCCTGCTGTCAGGAGTTTTAGGGTTTTCTGGAGCTTCAACTCCAGGTTCCTGATATTCTGCCCCAAATGTCCCCAAATTTGGCTGGTACATTCAATGATGTACAATTTTCTGGAGCTGAATATAATTCAAGAGCCTCATTGACCACCCATTCTTGATGTTTTGAGGACAGGTGGTCAATGCTGGCTGCAAGTTTCGGCTCTAAAGGCCGACAACCAGCAGCTCTTCCTGATCCTGTACACCCTGCGTACTCCGGACATCTTCAGCCAGCGACCCCTCTTCTTGACCAGCCCAGACCTGGTCGCCAATGCTGCCTTCAATAGAAGGTGAAGCAATGGCCAGTGCCATCAAGTGCACTGCGGGAGTGCCTGAGCTCTCTTGGCGAGTCTGCTGCTGCTCTCTCAGCAGATCTCGCTGGAGCAATTGCTCCATAAGCCATTCCTTTCGGCTTAGGCAGCTGCCTTTGCCACTCTCGAGCGGTGAGGCATCTTCATCCGAATCGTCGGATACTACCGCCCGGTTCTGGCTGCAGGTACCTCCAGCCCGCTGCTCAGGCTGCACTAGCGGTGCTGGGCTCGGCTCGGTAGTCAATCCTGCCACCTCTTGCCCCCCCCTTGAAAAAACGCTCCTCAACGGGAGACGAACGGGGGCAAGCTACAGATTTCTTTCTTCTGGTCTTGCTCATTCTTTCTGGAACACAAAGCAGACCACAGAGAAAAATACACATGGCCACGGTAAAACACTTGCCTGTCGGCCCGACTTTCAAATTGTAGCGGAAGCGCCTTGAACTCCCGTTCGTCACGGGTGCACTGCATGAACGCTAATGTCGCGCATGCGTGCTGGACGGGGTCTTCACGTAACGTCTCACGTGACTCTGAAATAAAATTACCATTAAACTGTATTATGTGATTGGACACAATGCCCTTGGAGACATGGGTTGATTGGACGGGAATTTTAAGGCAAGCTGGTTGGTGATTGGATGCAATCCCCTTGGAGACAGCGGTTGATTGGCCACCAAATAATCGGGCACAAATTGACGAATAGGAAAATAATAAAATCGCTGGTCAGTGCGAACTCAGTGGACTATCTGCACTATATAACCATATAACAATTACAGCACGGAAACAGGCCCTCTCGGCCCTTCCAGTCCGTATCTCCGAACTAAACAAAATAGAGAGAGTACAGAGGAGATTTACTAGAATGTTTTAAAGAAGGAACTGCAGATGCTGGAGAATCGAGGGTACACAAAAAGCTGGAGAAACTCAGCGGGTGCAGCAGCATCTAAGGAGCGAAGGAGATAGGCGACGTTTCGGGTCGCGACCCTTCTTCCCGAAGGAGATAGGCGACGTTTCGGGTCGAGACCCTTCTTCCCGAAGGAGATAGGCGACGTTTCGGGTCGAGACCCTTCTTCCGAAGGAGATAGGCGACGTTTCGGGTCGAGACCCTTCTTCCGAAGGAGATAGGCGACGTTTCGGGTCGAGACCCTTCTTCCAAGGAAGAAGGGTCTCGACCCGAAACGTCGCCTATCTCCTTCGCTCCTTAGATGCTGCTGCACCCGCTGAGTTTCTCCAGCTTTTTGTTTACTAGAATGTTGCCTGGGTTCCAGCAACTATGTTACAGAGAAAGGTTGAACAACTTAGGTCTTTATTCTTTGGAGCGCAGAAGGTTAAGGGGGGACTTGTTTGTGGTCTTTAAAATGATGAAAGGGATAGACAGAGTTGACGTGGATAAGTTTTTCCCATTGAGGGTAGGGAAGATTCAAACAAGAGGCATGACATGCGAATTAAGGGACGGAAGTTTAGGGGTAACGTGAGGGGGAACTTCTTTACTCAGAGGGTGGTGGCTGTGTGGAATGAGCTTCCAGCAGAAGTGGTGGAGGCAGGATCGATTTTAACATTTAAAAGTAAAGTGGATAGGTATATGGACGGGAAGGGAATGGAGGGGTATGGTCTGAGTGCAGGTAGATGGGACTAGGGGAAAACAAATGATCGGCACGGACTGGAAGGGCCGAGAGGGCCTGTTTCCGTGCTGTAATTGTTATATGGTTATATGGTTAAACGGTATAACATGCAGGTACATTCATTTAAAATAAAATTCAGTGATTATTTCACATGATTTCTCACTGTATCAGACCAATCTCTGCTTAAGATGTTTGGTCTGCCTTCGGCATTGACTCTGAACTAAAAACCTAAACCAGACTGAATTGTATCATCACATTGGACTCAGTAAACTCACACATCTCTGCATTCAGGAGGCTGCCATGGTTGGAATCACCGGCTCTGAGACCAGAGTGGGTAAAGCGACCTGAGATCAATACATAAGATAATAGCTCTTCTCAATTAAAAAAAGTGTTCACTCTAACCATGATGGCTAGAGCTTCTTGCAAGGTGACCTCGCTAAGTAAATATTGTCGTAACGCTTAGTTGAGATCAAATGAAGAAGATATTCATTACATTGTCCAGTTGAGCCCATGGATGTGTCACTGAAAGCAGTGAAGAAAGCAATCTCCACACTGCTTGCCCCGCGTTTAATGAAGATACTTTTAAATTACTTGAAATAAAAGTTGATTTCTCTTTGTAACAAATGTCAAACGTGCTTCTATTGAAAGAGAAATCAATACACTTCTTTCTCTAACCTTCCGTAATTCAGTTGACTTTTATTTAAAGTGGAAGATGCAAACATTGTCAGCTCCACCTGGACTTCATCCAGAGTGACTGGGGAGTCCAGAACAAGGGGCCACAGTTTAAGAATAAGGGGGTAGGCCATTTAGAACTGAGATGAGGAAACACCTTTTCACCCAGAGAGTTGTGAATCTGTGCAATTCTCTGCCATAGAAGGCAGTGGTGGCCAATTCATTGGATGTTTTCAAGAGAAAGTTAGATTTAGCTCTTAGGGCTAATGGAATCAAGGGATATGGGGAGAAAGTAGGAACAAGGATACTGATTTTAGATGATCAGCCATGATCATATAGAATGGCAGTGCTGGCTCGAAGGGCCGAATGGCCTACTCCTGCACCTATTTTCTATGTTTCCGTTTCTATGACTGATAGAAATGCATGCTCCATTCTTGAAGGTATCTTGTGCGGGATTTCAAATCCCCGTCGTCATAATGTACCAATAAAGATGCTCTGCTTTCTTTCCATAGATTATCTGCTCTAGTTTAGTTTAGTTTAGTTTGGTGATATAGCACACCTTTTGGCCCACCGAGTCTGCACCGACCGCACACAAACACTATCCCACACACACTAGTGACAATTTACATTTGTACGTCAATTGTACATTTGTACTACAACCTGTACGTCTTTGGAGAGCGGGAGGAAACGGAAGATCTCGGAGAAAACCAATGCAGGTCACGGGGAGAACGTATAAACTCCGTACAGACAGCACCGGTCATCGGGAAAGAACACGGGTCTCTGGCGCTGTGAGGCAGCCAGTGTACCGCTGCGTCACCATGCCGCGAAGGTTTCTCGTGCGAGATTTGAAAGCCCTGTCAAGTCATAATGAACCAACAAAGATGCTCTATTTTCTTTCCATACATTATCTGTTTAGTTTAGTTGAAAGATACAGCGCGGAAACAGGCCCTTCTGCCCACCAAGTCCGCACCGATCCCTGCACATGAACACTATCCTGCACACAGTTCTTCAGGCTGAGAGTCAGGGGAGAGGGAAAGTAGATGTATGAAAAGATACAGAACAAACCCCAGAACAAAATGATCTGTTTGGTGCCTTTTATCACCTCTAGTTTTCCTAATAGTATAGAAACCTTTGAACCATTGAAACGAAGATAGACACAAAATGCTGGAGTAACTCGGTGGGACAGGCAGCATCTCTGGATACAAGGAATGGGTGACGTTTTGGGTTGAGGCCCTTCTTCAGACCCTTCAACCATTGAACCAGCTCATTGGAGGTCTGGGAGACAGTGCAGGGCAATGCACCTTCTAGTTTTGTCCAGCACATTGGGGAAGTGAGTTATGCTTTACTCTAAAACCTTGGCAACAAAAGTCAATGACCCCCCCCCGCCCCAACAGAAAGGAACCGCAGATGCAGCCGTCACCGCAAAACGTCAATGATTCCGGGAATGCCGAGGCGACAGGGTGAGAGAGAGGAAGTGAGAGAGCGTGGGAGAGCGAGAGATAGAGACGAGATGGGGAGCGGGGGAGAGGGAGTGCGTGCGCGAGAGAGAGAGAGAGATAGAGGGAGGGAGAGAGCGAAAGACAGAGAGACACGTAGGTGAATGACTAACCTGCACACCAAGAAGAAGCGGTCTGAGCCATGATGATAAGTTTAACCATGATGATAAGTTTAAAGACATTCTCAATGTCGTCAATGCATCGATCTACATTCCTCAGTGTAATTGTGTTTTGACCAAGTATTAATGACGTCGCGTTCCTTTGAATAAAATTCACAGGGCGTCATTAATACTTGGTCAAAACACAATTATATTTACTGAGGAATGTGGATTGACTAAATGATGACACTTTGTATAAATACGTGTTAACTACTGGCTGTTAACGTGCTAGTAGTTAACACATTGTTTTTGTCTGATGGCCGGTGCAGTGGTTTTTATCCATGTTCGTTTAAAAAAACAAAACGTATGTTTAAGGCAAATGTTTAAAAATGCAAATTTAGCAACGCAAATTTGTATTTCCGTACGAAATACGGAAAATTAGCGCAGGGCCCCCCATTGGCGTGGGGCCCAATGGGGAGCGATCGGTCCAATCGGCTTAAGGCAGGCCCTGGTCAAAAGGTTAGGTAACTTTAGAATTAACAATTTGTTTTCATTTTATTTACAGTAGTTACATTTTTACAAAATAAAGTACACTTTGAACTATATCTAAAGTTTCATGGATACAGCCTTATTAGATTACAGCTAACTTAATGCAGCATTCCAACATGAAAAGGTTCCCCACCCCTGGGCTAACGTCTATAATTCCCTGTTTTCTCTTCCCTCCTTTCTTTTTAAAAAAAATATTTTTATTTATTAGAGGCAAATACATCAATGTACATCACATATATATTGTTACAATCATTGTACCCCATAATTTTATGGCTTTTTAAGAAAATGAATAGAAAGAAAGAGAGTGAAGTAGGTGAAAAAAGTTGTGAAAGTGAAACAGCATGCCAAAGGGGAGAAGAAACCCTTGGTCAAAGAATTAGAGAAAGGGGATTAAGAGATAGACCCTAGAAAAGAAAAGGAAAAAAGAGAGAGAAAAGAAAAAAAAGCCAGTTACTATATTATATACATCACGCAATAGGAATCCACCAACTTGATCGTTTTTCATCCCCCCCCTACCAAGGCAGGACGTACTCCTGCACCCTATCTTTGTAGCAATTCTATAAATGCAGACCATGTCTGATAGAAACAGTCTGATTTTCCTGCCAGGCGGAGTCTCATATCTTCCAGATGTAATGTTTCAAACATAGTTGAAATCCACATATTTAATGTTGGTATAGGCGCATTTTTCCAGAATTTTAAGATTAGCTTTTTTCCTAGTACTAAGCCGTAATAAAATAGATTATTTTGATACACATTTAATTCTGAACTACCTTCTGTCATTCTGAAAATAATCCATTCTGGCTTTGGTGTTATTTTTATTTTAAACAGTTTTGTGAAAATTTCAAAGATTTCAATCCAAAACCTTTGAATTTTTGTACAGAAGATGAATGAGTGCGCTATAGTAGCTTCTTGACACTGGCATTTATCACAAATTGGTGAAACGTTAGGGACAAATTTATTTAATTTTGTTTTTGAGTAGTATAATCTGTGTAAAATTTTAAATTGTATTAAAGTGTGTCTCACGTTAATTGAGCATTTGTGCACATTCAATAAGTACTCTTTCCACCTTTCATTGGAAATTTTTATGCTTAGTTCGTTTTCCCACTCACCTCTGATACCTTCCATTGTTGGTATTACTGCATTTGGTATAATATTATATATATATATGAAATTAAATTTGCTGATTCCGCCTTTGTATTCATTACTTCATCTAGTAAGTCTAATGGCATTTTGAGAAATTCTTGTGCATGTTTTTTCAGATAATCACATATTTGGAAATATTTAAAATACTGATTGTTAGCCAGATTATATTTTAGTTGTAACGTTTAAATGTTAATAGTTTTCCCGTATCATACAAATCTCCCAAAGTTTTAATTCCTGCTCTTTCCCATTGTATAAATGCTTTGTCTATAATTGAGGGTTTAAACAGAGGGTTTTTAGCAATAGGAGATAGATAAGTTTCTTAATATTAAATTGTAGTTTATTTGTTTCCAAATTTTGATTGTACTATGTATAATTGGGATTTTGTTGTAGTTTGTTTTATTCAATGTCATTGGTGAAAGAAGGATCGCACCAATATTAAAATGGGAGCAGGCCTCTTTCTCCACAATGATCCATTCCGGTTGATGAAGAGAATTATCCAACAATTGAATCATATTTCTAATATTTACCGGACCAATAATAATACATAAAATTCGGGAGTGCTAATCTCCCTATTACTTCGGGTTTATTCAGGTGTGGTCTTTGTATTCTGTGGGACTTATAATCCCAAATAAAATTTGTAATATCTGAGTCCAATTTAAAAAAAAACCTTTTGGGTAGATATAATGGGATTGATTGGAACAAGTATAGAATTTGTGGAAGAAAAATCATTTTTATGGCGTTTATTCAACCTATTAAGGACATGGGAAGCGTTTTCCAGAATTTAATTAAATTATGTAGTTTCTTAAGTACAGGGTTATAGTTTGCTTTAAAGATGTCTTGATATCTTCTAGTAATTTCAATACCCAAGTATTTATATTTTTCCACAGCTATTTTAAAAGGAAATTGTACTGGATGTGTAGAATCTTTTGGTTTTATTGACATGATGTCACTTTTATTCCAGTTTATTCTATAACCTGAACATGAACCGAAATCCCCAATTAAATTTAAAATGTTGGGTATAGTGATATGAGGCTTTGTGACATACAAAAGTACATCATCAGCGTATAATGATATTTTATTGTTTGAATATTTTGTCTTATATCCATGGATATTCGGATGAGTTCTAATACTTTCCACTAGTGGTTCAATTATGAGGGCAAATAACAATGGTGATAATGAAAAACCTTGTCTATTACCCCTTGACAGTTGAAATTTCGTGGATAAAATATTATTAGTTAATATTCTGGCCATTGGCTTATTATGTATTAATTTAATCCATTGAATGAAATTCTCTCCCAGTTGCATTTTTTGCAATACCTTAACCATATACTTCCATTCAACCTGATCGAATGCTTTCACTGCATCCAGCGAAATAATTGCGAGATTTGGATCTTTAGTTTGGTGTGAGTGCATTATGTTAAGCAGTCGTCTCAAATTATAAAATGATTGTACATGGTAAATGGTAGGGAATTGAGGAATGCTGTGGAACAGAGGGATCTAGGAATAACTGTGCATAGTTCCCTGAAGGTGGAATTGCATGTAGATAGGGTGGTAAAGAAAGCCTTTGGTGTGCTGGCCTTTATAAAGCAGAGCATTGAATATAGGAGTAGGGAAGTAATGTTAAAATTGTACAAGGCATTGGTAAGACCAATTCTGGAGTATGGTGTACAATTTTGGTCGCCTAGTTATAGGAAGGAAAAATGTCAACAAATAGAGAGAGTACAGAGGAGATTTACTAGAATGTTGCCAGGGTTCCAGCAACTCTGTTACATAGAAAAGGTTGAACAAGTTAGGTCTTTTATTTCTTTGGAGCGCAGAAGGTTAAGGGGGGACTTGATTGTGGGTCTTTAAAATGAAGAAAGGGATAGACAGAGTTAACGTGGATACGTTTTTTTCCCATTGAGGGTAGGGAAGATTCAAACAAGAGGGATGATATGAGAATTAAGGGACAGAAGTTTCGGGTGTAACGTGAGGGGGAACCTCTTTACTAAGAGGGTGGTGGCTGTGTGGAATGAGCTTCCAGCAGAAGTGGTGGAGGCAGGATCGATTTTAACATTTAGGAGTAAAGTGGATAGGTATATGGACGTGAAGGGAATGGAGGGGTATGGTCTGAGTGCAGGTAGATGGGACTAGGGGAAAACAAATGGTCGGCACGGACTGGAAGGGCCAGAGAGGGCCTGTTTCCGTGCTGTAAATGTTATATGGTTATATGGTTATATTGTCTCTTAGGGATAAGCCCCGTTTGATCCGGATGTATTAGTTTACTGGCGTACTTACTTAATCTTCTTACTAATATTTTTGGTAATATTTTTAGATCTGTATTTAACAACGCGATAGCTCTATAAGATCCACGTTCTTCCTCATCTTTATCTTTCTTAAGTATTAATGTAATTGTAGATTCTGCTAATGTATCAGATAATATTTGTTCTCTGAAAGCGTGTGTGTACATTTTCTGTAGACGAGGACTAAATATATCGTAAAAACTTTTATAGAATTCATTACTGAATCCGTCGGGACCAGGTGTTTTTCCATTTTTTAATGAGAATATTGTTTATCCAGAAACTCGGTGACTTTGTTAGGGTCTGTTGTCGTTTTGGATGTATACAAATTATCATAAAATTGCACAAATCTTTTATTAATTTCAATCGGTAATGTTAATACTTCCCCTCTATCTGATGTAATTTGAAATCGTGTGTTCCTTTTCTCACTTTTTTAACTGGCGTGCGAGAAGTTTATGGGGCTTATCCACAAATTCAAACTGTTCCTGTCTTGTGATTTGCAATAATCTTATAACTTTCTCTGATAGTAATTTATTTATTAAATTTTAGTATTAATATTTTATTATGTTAATCTATGGACGGGTCTTTAGCATTATCTATATCCAATTGTCTAATTTGTTCCTCTAGGTGCCGCTGTTCATTCTTATTTTTTTAAGTCTGAAAGGCTTGGTATGAGATTAAAACACCTCTAATAAAAGCTTTGAAAGATTCCCATAGTAATGTTGGTGATGTGTCTGGCGTGTCATTTATTTCGAAAAAAAAATCAATTTGCTGTCATAAATATAGACTCCCTTGCGGGTCTTTTAAAATTCGGGGGTTATACCTCCAGAACGATGTATTCTTAGACATTCCTATTTAAAAAAAAAGCTAGGGGGAATGATCTGAAATCATATTTGTATGGTATTTTGGATTTGGAGTGTAACGGAATTAATTTGTGTCTACCAGGAAATAATCTATACGTGAATAAGTCTTGTGTACCAATGAATAGAACGAATATTCCTTACCGGTCGGATTTGCAATCCTCCAAGCATCGGTTATATTTGTATTTTTTATTTATGTGTTAAAAAGTTCACTAGTTTATATTTCTTATTACCTCGCTGTTTTTGACTGATTTATCTAAATAAGGATCTGTAAAAAAAAACACAGTTAAAGTCTCCCCCAATTATAACATTCTGGTATTATATTCTGCGATTATATTCAAAAATGTTTATTTAAAAACTGCGGATTATCAAAGTTTAGGCCATATATATTTACCAGTGTGAATGGGATTGGCATGGGATCCACCGGACTATAAATATCTCCCATCCAGATCTGAAGGTATTTTTCTGTTTAAATGGTATACCCTTTGCGAATAATGATGCACGCTCTGATTTGACATGTATGGCGAATGAAAAGTTTGACCTATCCTGTTGCCCTCATATAACTTGATCTTGAACTTTCAGATGCTTTTCTTCGAGAAAGAATAACAGCTTAATTAAATACTTTCCACGGTGCAAAATCTTACCACCCTTTTAAATACGTTCGTTAGACCCCCCCTAATATTCCAACTGCAAATGAGATTCCTCCCGGTTTATTTTGTTAGTGTCTTGCATTTTGGCTATGTTTAGTACCTATTATCTTGCGGTGCATCCGTACCTCCAGGTCTTTAAGTAATGTGGAACATTCAACCTACAACCTCCGTGACCCCCTCCACCCGCCACATCTTCCCATCTCCCCCCGTCTGCCTTCCGCAAAGACCGCTCCCATCCGCAACTCCCTTTCCACTTCCTTCTTCCCTCCCCTCCCACATCTAAACCCCTCCCCGGGCACTTTCCCTTGCAAAAAACCGCATGAAATGCCAAACACTGCCCCTTCACCTCCCCCCTCCACTCGATTGCATTGACCCAAGCAGCCTTCCCGGTCTGACAGAGGTTCACCTCACCTCCTCCAACCTCATCTACTTACTGCATCCGCTGCTCCAGATGCCAGATGATCTATATCGGTGAACCAAGCGGAGCTTGGGCGATCGCTTCGCCGAACACCTCTGCTCGGTCCGCAATAAACCAACCCCGAAACCTCCCGGTGGCTCAGTCACTTCAACTCCCCCTCCCATTCCACATCCGAACCTCTCGGCTCCCTGGCCTCCTCCACTGTGCCAGAGTGAGCAACAACCGCAAGCTGGAGGAACAGCACCTCATATTCCGCTTGGGAGTCTGCATCCTTTGGGCTTGAAATATTGAATTTCTCAATTCCTGTTAACCTTGCGTCTCCGCCCCTGCCACCTCGCCCTCAGCCCTCGGCCCTGACATTCCCTCTATCTTCTACTCCTACCCCTCCCCCACCCCAGTCGCAACCAGCTACCCATTTCACACCACAAACAGCTACAATGGCTTGTTCCCTTTATCACCGATACTTTTTTTGCATATCTTTCACTCATTGTTTCATTATCTCTCCACATCACCGCTATATCTCTTCCCCTTTCCCTGATCCCTGACCAGTCTGAAGAAGGTCCCTCGACCCGAAAACGTCGCCTATCCCCTTCGCCCCTTAGATGCTGCTGCACACCAGCTGAGTTTCCTCCAGCTTTTTGTGTACATTCAACCTACCAGTTCAATTTGTGATTCCATTTTGCCGATTTTCCTTGAATAAAAAAAACACACATGTGATTAATTGTGATCGAAAAAAAGATGGTAAAATGAAATACATGAGACCGACTTGTCCGGCACAGTAATAAGTGACCCCACCCTGTTGGTGGGAGAAACTTTATATCGACTTCCGTTGTCGATGTTAATAAACAATTAGCTCCGTTCCCTCAATGAGTCCTATCATTCCATACTAAGCGGAACTGGTTCAAAATCAACAATATAATTACCTAATATGCGCATCATAGATCCATGTTCATGGTATTCCCAGATATATCTAACTGTTTTATCTACTAAGTATAAGCATCAGTTTATAACCTCGATAATAATAGCATTTGGTTGAAAGGGCTACCTAGGGCCAGGCTCTGGATCGAGCCAGGAGCCCGTCATCCCCCTCACAACCCGGTTTGTAAATCTGCTTAAAACTTATTAAGAATATTAAGTTATACATGTTAGTTTGTAAATCAGTCCTTACTACCGATCTAGTTAATATTCATTACAATTCTATGTAGTATTCTATGTTTTAACGTGTTTAAAAGTGTTAACTTCTATAACAGTAGGTTATTCAATTAAATTCTAAACCCAAGTAATTGCTCTGTTCCAATTATATTGTAAAAGCACTGTATTCATGTTTGATCTTTTTTTCCGCTTACTGGGAACCCAGTATGTCCTTGAATTAACATTCTCGATAAGCCGAGTCAAAACAAAAGGAGAGTTCCCAGCTCTGGTGACACTTTTCATGGTGAAATAATAAAGAGAAAGAATACAGTTCAGCTTTCAAGTATTTTATTCTCTCCACATGGTTAAGGCATATTTATATCGATCTCCTCGGATTGTAAAACGATTTTTGCAAGCAATTAAGAAATGCGCATTCCTCGCGGGAAAGTAAACACCATATCTGACTCCCTTCAATGCTGAGAGCGGGCCTTTACCTTAAGAACTGATTTTGTTTCTCATCAACTTCATAGGGATAATCCCTCAATATTTTGAAGGTGCGGCTTTATTTCAGTGCACTCGCATAATTAATATTTGCTCATAACCTCTTCCAACGCCAGAAATGTCCCCGGAATTCACAATGATCTGACGTGTTAATTCTGTGAGCCTGTTTGGGATTTTTGTTTGAAGCTCGGGACTCGATGTGCCGCTTCAATTTTCGGAAGGTTAGGAAGATTGAGAGCTTCTTTAATTTGATCCGCAGCAAACTCCCGAGGGTCATCTCCCTCGACTTCCTCGGGTTACTCTCCTACTAATCTTAGATTAAAGCGTCTCGAATGAGATTCCAAGTCTAAGCACTTATCCGAACATTTTGCCAGCTGTTTTGCTGTATCTTCATTTTTTTCATATCCTCGGCCATTCATCCCATCTCTTTCATTGTTTTCACATATGAGGAGACAGTCTCATGCACTGCAACAAACTTCTTAGTAGTGTCTTCTTCCCCACTTGTTCATTCTCTCCAATAGTTCCAACTCTCACCTCTTCAATTATTTTATTTACGGTGCCGATCGAATCCTGCACAGACTCAATAACTTTCAAATTGCCCGTGCTCGTATTCAGCATTAGCTGAGTCCAGATTTGTTTAGTGATGTGTTAGAATTTTAATAAATTATTATAAATATAAATAAAAATATATCTTTATCATTTTTCCATGTCGTTTCTGTCCACTTTTCATCTTTCCAGTTCTCTACCGTTTGCTTTAAATGTCCTCCAAATCTTTCTCCTTATCTGCCAATCTGCCCTTAGCTCTTGTAGACATTTCGGAAGGCATTAGTTTACTTTCCAAGAACCCCTTCAAAAGTCGATTCTTCAGCTCTTCAGGCTCTTTCTCAGATGCTCTCCAGGAAAGTTTTGAAATGCTTCTCTGAGACTCAGAGCTGAAACTGGATTTGCCATTTAAAAAAGGGTTAAATTCAGTTCAATGCACAGCCGCTTACTGATGACTCCATCAGCACAGCATCAGAGGCTCCGGTAAATTTTTATGTCGTCCCGACTGTAGACCAGTTTTAATGCGAAAAATCGCTGACTTTTCGTAGCGGAGCTATGAGTGCGACTGTTACCAAACATGGCAACCACCGGAAGTCTTTCCCCCGCTTTTTTTTTCCCGCCTTTCCTTAAAATGGCATAACATTAGCTACCCTCCAACCACAGGAACTGACCTAATGTATACAACATGGAAAATGATCACCAATGCGTCCAAGATTTCTAGAGACACTTCCTTAAGTACCCTGGGATGCAGACCATGCCCTGGGGATTTATCAGCCCAGATCCTCTGGCTACTGGTACATCAGGAAGATTGTTTGTGTCCCCCTTAGTGAAGACGGATCCAAAGTAACTGTTCAACTCATCTGGCATTTCCTTGTTCCCCATAATACATTCACCTTTTACAGTCTTCAACGGTCCAACTTTCGTCTATTTTTTTTCCTCTTCACAAATGTAAAGAAGGAACAGCGAGGGGTGTCAGTGGGGGGGTGAGTGTCAGTGGGGGGGTGAGGGGAGTGGGTGTCAGTGGGGGGGGTGAGGAGGGGAGTGGTGTCAGTGGGGGGGTGAGGAGGTGGAGGGGAGTGGGTGCAGTGGGGGGGGTGAGGGAATGGGTGTCAGTTGGGGATAAGGGGCGTGGTGTCAGTTGGGTGTGAGCGATGGGTGTCAGTTTGGGGGTGAGGGGAGGGGTGTCAGTTGGGGGGTAAGGGAGTGGGGTGGTCAGTTGGGGGAGGGATGGGGTTCAGTGGGGGGGGGTTGAGGGGGAGGGGAGGGGGTTCAGTGGGGGGGGTGAGGGAGGGGGTTCAGCGTAGGGTTGAGGGGAGTGGGTGTCAGTGTGGGGTGAGGGAGTGGGTGTCAGTTGGGGGGAGGTGGGAGGGAGGGGTTGTCCTGGGGTTGAGGAGGGGAGCGGGTCAGTGGGAGGTGAGGGGAGTGGTTCAGTGGAGGTGAGGGGGAGGGGAGGGGTGTCATCGGGGGTGAGGGGAGTGTCGTGGGTGGGAGTGGTGTAAGTGGGGGGTGAAGGGGATGGTGTCAGTGGGTGTGAGGGGAGGGGGTGTCAGTGGGGGTGAGCGATGGGTGTCAGTTGGGGGTGGAAGGGGAGAGGTGTCAGTTTGGGGGGTAATGGGAGTGGGTGTCAGTTGGGGGGGGGAGAGGGATGGGGTTGGTCCAGTGGGGGGTGAGGGTGAGGGGAGGGGGTGTCAGCATAGGGGGTAGGGGAGTGGGTGTCAGTGTTGGGGTGAGGGGAGTGGGAGTCATTGGGGGGTGCGGTGGGAGGGGGAGGGTTGTCATGGGGTTGAGGAGGGGAGTGGATGTCAGTGGAGGGTGAGGGATGGTGTCGTGGGGGGGGTGAGGGGGAGGGGAGGGGGTGTCAGTCGAGGGTGAGGGGAGTGTCATGGGTTGGGGAGGGGAGTGGTAAAGTGGGGGTAGAGGGGAGTGTGGTCAGTGGGTGTCAGTGGGTGGTGAGGGAGTGGGTGACAGTGGGGGGTGAGGGAGGGTACAGTGCGGGTGAGGGGAGGGGTCATCAGTGGGGGTGAGGGAGGTGGGTGTCATGGGGGGTGAGGGTGAGGGAGGGGGTATCAGTGGGGGGTGAGGGAGTGAGTGTCAGTGGGGGTGAGAGTGAGGGGTGTCAGTGGGGGGTGAGGGGAGTGGTGTCAGTGGGGGGGTGAGGGTGAGGGGAGGGGTGACAGTTGGGGGGGGTGGGGGAGTGGGTGTCAGTGGGGGTGAGGGTGAGGGGAGGGGTGTCAGTGGGGGGTGAGGGTCTGGTGTCAGGTGGGGGGGTGCAGGGTGAGGGGAGGGGGTGTCAGTTGGGGGTTGAGCGAGTGGGGTCGGGGTGAGGGGAGGGGGAGTCAGTGTAAGGGGTGAGGGGATGGGTGTCAGTGTGGTGTGAGGGAGTGGTTCCGTTGGGGGGTGAGGTGGAGGGAGGGATGTCAGTGGGGGTTGAGGAGGGGAGTGGTGTCATGGGAGGGTGAGGGGAGTGGTGTCAGTGGGGGGTGCGGGGGGAGGGGAGCGGGGGTTTCAGGACGTGGAGTGAGGGGGTGTCAGTGGGGGGTGAGGGTGAGGGGGAGGGGTGTCAGTGGGGGGGTGAGGTAGTGGGTGACAGTGGTGGGGGTGAGGGTGAGGGGAGGGGTGCATTGGGGGGTGAGCGGAGTGTGACGGGGTGAGGGGAGGGGGTGTCAGTGTAGGGGTGAGGGGAGTGGGTGTCAGTGTGGTGGTGAGGGAGTGGTGTCAGTGTGTGGTGAGTGGGAGGGGGAGGGATGTCAGTGGGGGTTGAGGAGGGGAGTGGGTGTCATGGGAGGGTGAGGGGGAGTGGTGTCAGTGGGGGGGTGGAGGGTGAGGGGAGGGGGTGTCAGTCGTGGATGAGGGTGTCATGGGGGGGTAGGTGAGGGAGGGGGGGTTCAGTGGGGGTTGAAGTGAGGGGAGTGGGTGTCAGTGGTGTTAGGGAGGGGAGTGGGTGCCAGTGGGGGGGTGAGGGTGGAGGGTGTTCAGTGGGGGGGTGAGGGTGAGGGTGTCAGTGGGGGGTGAGGGTGAGGGTGTCAGTGGGGGGGTGAGGGTGAGGGGAGGGGGTGTCAGTGGGTGGTGGAGGGGGAAGGGGAGTGGGATGCCAGTGGGGGGGGTCGCGGCCCGCCGCCCGGCCCGGCCTTTAACATCCCCGCACACACCGCCCAAGCGGCGACGCAAAACCCGCCGTTTTGCGTGACTGTGGGCCGCTGAGCCGAGCGCCCGTGGTCCTGCGGCGGGTTGAGCCAAGCGAGCTGGGCCTGAGCGAAGAGAGAGAATGAGCGCGAGAGCGGGGGGACGGCGGTCCGGCGCCGGGTGGGTGGGCGGGAGAGAGCGGCGCGGGCGCGCGCGGTTGGCGGTTGGTGATCGTGAGCGGGAGCCGGGCCGGGCGGGAGAGAGCGCGGCGGGCGGGCGGGGGGCTCGCGCGGGGTTGGCGGTTGTGACGTGAGCAAGGAGAGCCGGAGCCGGAGGCCGGTGGTGCGGGAGAGAGAGGCGCGCGGGGCGGTTTGGTGACGTGGAGCGGAACAAGATGCAGATGAACCCGCGCGAGGAGAAACCGCGTGCCCTGGTAGAGAAAGATGGAGAGGAGAAGAGTTATTTCGCGCGCCATGTGGGTTTATAACGTTAGAAATATAAAAAAAATAGGTGCAGGAATAGGCCATTCGGCCCTTCGAGCCAGCACTGCCATTCAATATGCCTTCAGCAATCTCTTTCTGTTTCCCCCCCATATCCTTGTTTTCGTTAGCCCCCACGAACTAACTGTAAACACACTTTGAAAACAACCAGTGAATTGGCCTCCACCGCCTTCTGTGGCAGAGAATTCCACAGATTCACAACTCTCTGGTGAAGACAAGTTTTGTCCTCAATCTCAGTCCTAAACGCCTACCCTTTATTCTTAAAAACTGTGACCCCCTGGTCTGAACTCCCCCCAAAAATCCGGGAACATTTTCCTGCAGTTTATCGGTAAAGAGTGAAAATCTAGCAGCAGCAAGATGCTTTCCAGCCATTCTAACCCAGTGCTTGTACTTCCAGCACCACTGTTGTCCTCCAGGATCACCGACCCGCAGCCCTGATCCATGCCGGTCACCTGGGCAAATTTGGCACCGAGACTCTCACAGCAGCGGCGCACGCTTTCCGACGCTTTGCACTGAGGCTGCTCCATGGCGGAGCTGCAGTGACGACTCGCCAGCCCGGCAAAACACTCCGCCACCCCGCTGCCCGTGCGCATCTGCTTCCCAACACCCTTGGCCCCATGCAGTTGTTAATGAGTTTTTAAATTTATGTTGATCACAGATTTCACACCGACAGCGTGAGAAAATTTGTGATCAGCGTGAGGAAAAATTTGGGTGAAATCTATTCGCACCACAATTGCATGGAGCTGGCAGCCCTAACCTCTCTATACCCCTCTCTCCCCCTTCCCTCTCCCCTCCCCTCTTTTTTCTCTCTCTCCCCCTCTCCTTCTCCCCCCCTCCCTCCCCCCTCTCTACTCTCTGTCCTCTTCCCTCCTCTCTCTCTCCCCTCGCCCTCCCCTCTCCACCTATCTTTCTCCTCTCTCTCTCTCCCGCCTCCCACATCACTCTCCTCCCCCTCCCTCTCCCCCATCTTTCCGCTCTCTCTCCTCCTCACCCCCTCTCTCCCCGCTCTCTCCTTCCCCCTCTCTCTCACCTCCCTCTCTCCTCTTCCTCTCACCCCCCCCTTCCTCTCCCTCCCCGTCTCCCCCCGTCTCCTCTCTCCTTTTACCCTTTTTATGCTCTTCTCTCTCCCCCTCTCATCCCTCTCATCCTCTTTCCCCTCTCTTCTCGCCCCACCCTCTCTCCATCCCTCTCCCCTCCCCCCTCTCCCCCTTCCACTCTCCTTCTCCCCCCTCTCCTCTCCCCTCCTCTCCCCCCTCTCTGTCCCTTCCCCCTCTTCCTTCCCCACCTCACTCTCCCCCTATCTCTCGTCCCCTCTCTTCGTCCCCTCTTGCTCCCTCCCTCTCCCCTCTCTCACCCTCTCTTCCTCCCCTAACTCTCCTTCCCCCACTCTCTCTCTCCCCCTCTCCCCGCTCTCTTTCTCCTATCTCTCTTCCACCCTCCCTCTCTCTCCTCTCTCTCTCTCTCCCACCTCTCTTCCCCTCTCCCTTTCTCCTCCTCATCTCTCTCTCTTTTATCCCTTTCCCCTCTATCTCCCCTCCCCCCTCCCCCCCACTCTCCTCTATCTCTCTATCTCTCTCCCTCCCTCTTGCTCCTCTCTCCACACAACTCTCTCCTCTCTCTCACCTCTCTCTCTCCCCCTCTTCCCACTACATCTCTCTACTCCCCTTTTCTCCGCATCTCTCCCCCTCCACCACATTTCTTCCTCCAACCTCACTCTCCCCCTTGCTCTCGTCCCCTCTCTCCCCCATCTCTCTTTCCACCCTCTTTAATCTCTCCTCTTTCTCTTTGCACCCCCCTCTCTCTCTCTTCCTCCCACTCTCCCGTTTCTTTTCCCTCTTTCTTCATCTCTCCTCTCATCTCCTGTTCCTCTTTCCCCCTCTCTCCCGCTCTCCCCCCTTCCCGTTTCCTCCCTCTCTCTCACCCGCTTCACCTCACCCCCCCTCTCTCTCCCCCCTGTCTCCAAGTTTCCTTCCTCGCTCTCTCTCTCCTCTCCGCCTTCCTTCTCCCTTTGAGAGTCTTGTTCCTTCGGCACAGAGACGCTCACGGCAGCGCCGCCAACGCTTCCGACGCTCAGACGGCCCTGACTCTTCACTGCTCCATGGCCGGAGCCTGCAGCGAGCGTCTGTCCCCCCGCTTGCTTGGTTTTTGCTTCCATCCCTCCCCTCAGAGCCGCCACCGGCTCTCGAACACCCGCGCCCATGCAGTTAATCGGAGTTTTGGCATTTTCGTTGATCACGAATTTCTCACACAGACATGAGAAAATTTGTGATCAGTGAGAGGGGAGATCGTGTGAGGGCGTTGAGAAATTTTGTCAAATGCGGGATTCTCACGCTCAAAAGCGTGAGAGTTGGGCAGCCCTGCCCTCTCCTCGTCCTCCTCTCCTTCCCTCTCCTCTTCCGTTCCTTCTCTTCTCTCATCTCCCCCCTCCCTTTTTCCTCTCCTCCCATCCCTCTTCCCTCTCACGCCCCTCCCCTCTTCCCTCCTCCCCTCCCCCTTTCCTCGCCCCTCCCCTCCCTTCTTTATATCCTAAAAAACCATCCTAACAAAACTCCTATAAAAAAAAAAATACCCTAACAAAAAAAATAAAAATAAGAAAAAAAATCTCCTAAAAAAAACAAAAAAAATCTCCTAATAAAAACTCCTAAAAACTAAAAAAAACCACGCAGCCCGACCTAAACAAGGCAAGCTAAATCCTACACCCTGCTCCTACCCTATCCTCATCCTCCCCTTCCCTCGCCCGCCCTCCCCTCTCTCCCCTCCCCTCCTCCTCTCCCCCTCTCTCTCTCCCCCCCCCCCCCCCTCCCTTTTGCCCCGGCGTTTGAACTGGCCACGCACATTGCCCTGCCATGGGGGAGATGCCTGCTTATCAGCTCAGGCTACAGGCCCTAACAACTAGCCAAGAACCAAGGCTTCTGAGGCCAGAAACTCAAGACTGGGCCGGGAATGAGACTTTCCTCTCCTCCCCCCCCCTCTCCCTCACACCTCCCTGTCTCGCTCTCTCTGAACTAAATTTAAAAGTTAAACAAAGGAACTGAATAGGTATACAGTAAAAACAAGGCTAAAAATCTAAACTAAGGCACAGCTAAAATGAACTCTCCCCTCCCCTCCTCCTCTCCTCCATCCCCTCTTCTCTCCTCCCCTCTCGCAGGGCTGCCAACATAGGGTGAGAGTTGGGAGTGAGAATTGCGAGAGACCAGGCCCCGAGAAGAGCAGCGACCGGGGGGGGGGGGGGGGGGGGGGTAGAAATATCAGTGAGGTAAACAAAATAATAGTTGAGTGATCAAATGACAATAGTGCCACTTCCCAATATTTAACAAAGAAATAATGGGTTTTCCCACCCCCCCTTTGGAGGTTTTTGGGGCTGAATTGTGACAGAAGCCTGAGACACCTGCCTGTCATTTTTATATTACACCTCCTCCTCGTCCCCCTGGAATATTTCCAGATAATAAATTAAGTTTTGTACAACTAAATTACATCAGGGCGATTTAAAAATCAATAACGCAGCGCTGAGCAATGGGATCCATACATCACGGACAACTGACCTCAGTTCCCCCCGCCGCACATCGGGCAGGGGTCTCTGTTCGGAACCAGGGGCCATGGGAGCGTATTTGAAAGTTAGGCTGATGATTCAGACGCCTGATCACTTGCCTTTGGGGATTTACCTCGGTGAGGGAGTGGAGCAACCAAGTGGGGGGGGGATGTCCCCCCTCCCGCGTAAGGGACTTTTCTGGTAAAGTTGATTTATTAAAATCATGTTTAAGTGCATTGTATAAATATGATTTCAATGTTTTTGTTTTGAAGTATTTTTATGAGTAACTTTACCACACAAAGGTGGTAGGTGCATGGAACAAGCTGCGAGAGGAGATAGTTAGCGGGGACATCCAACATTTAAGAAACAGTTAGACTGATAAAAGGGATATGACAGTTTGGAAGGATATGGACCAAAAGCAGTAGTGTACTGGGACAGTTGCGGGGTGGCAGGTTGCGCCTGAGAGCCGGTTTTCCCCACTGTATCTATGATTACATTGTACCTCCCCATGTCTGAATGTTTAAAAATGAAGTGGTCGAGTTTATTGCCATAAACTCAAGCATAAAACATAGAAAATAAGTGCAGGAATAAGGCAATTCAATATGATCATGGCTGTTCTCTAAATCAGTACCTCTTGGCTGTTTTTTCCCCATATCCCTTGATTTCGTTACCGCCCCAGAACAAAATAAAAACTCGCTTGAAAACATCCAGTGAATTGGCTTCCACTGCCTTCTGCGGCAGAGAATCCACAGATTCACAACTCTCTGGTGAAGAAAGTTGGTCCTCATCTCAGTCCTACTGGCCTACCCTTTATCCTTAACTGTGACCCCTGGTTCTGACTCCCCAACATCGGAAACATTTTCTTCCAGTTACAGTATGTGAAATCTAGCAGGCAAGCAGGATGCTTTCTCTCAACCCCACCCCCATTTGGAAGGTCACTATCTTTCCACCGTTTCTACACAGTGCTTGTACCGTATTTTCCAGCGCCACGGGTTGTCCTCCAGGATGGCACCGAGCCGCAGCCTTGAAGGGCCTGTCCCTCTTAGCGATCATTTTGGAGACTACAAGCGACAATGCAACAATTTTTGCTGTCGG
>CM069136.1:1718628-1771839 GCA_035221665.1 Okamejei kenojei
AGATTGGGAATGAGAAGAAGTGAGAGGGAGAATGAGAAGGGAAATTTGAGGAATGTGAATAAGAATGAGAATAGAGTGTAATAGAAAGTTAATGTGAATGGATAATTATATGAGAATGATATGGGGGATGGAAGGTTAGAATGAGAGGAGAGATATGAAAAGAAGGAAGCGTTTGGGTTCATCTCAAACCCCATGGGGTTCTTGGGGTCTTCTCCAGCACCATCGTTCAGCTTGGGTTTCATCTTTGGGTCATCATCTACAGT
The DNA here is from genome assembly GCA_035221665.1 of Okamejei kenojei. NCBI lineage: Eukaryota > Metazoa > Chordata > Chondrichthyes > Rajiformes > Rajidae > Okamejei > Okamejei kenojei. Next base: position 1,718,892 of record CM069136.1, read on the forward strand.
CGATATTCTACCTCAGTCTCTATCTCTGTCCTCCTTCTCCATCATCTCTCTGTTCTATACCTCAAGCTCCATCCCAAGCTACCTCCATCTCTACCTTCATGTCCAGAATCTCCAGCCACTCCAGCTCCATGTCAAGCCCAAGTCCCTCTCCTATTTTCAGGCCCATCGCCATCTACAGCTTCCAGCTCCCGCTCCATTTCCAGCTCCATCACAAACCAAGCTCTATCTCAAGGTCAACGCCATCTCCAGGTCCATATCCCGATCCATCTCCCGCTCCCACCACCCTCTCCATCCTCCAGCACCAGCTCCAACTCCAAGCTCCATCTCTAATCCACCACCACTTTAGATCCAGCTACGTCAACTCCAGATCCCATCTCTAGCTTCCACTCTAACTCCAGTTCTACTCCATCTTCCTCTCCATCTCTAGTTCCATCTTCCGCTCCATTTCCATCTTCCACCTCCATCTCCAGCTCCAACTCAAACTCCCAACGCCATCCCATCTCAACCTCCATCCGCAGCTCCATCCCACTCCCTGTTCGATCTCCGCAGCTCGAGCTCCAGATCTATATCCCGCACCCCAGTCCATCTCCATCTTTTAATCCTTATCTTCCACTATTTTTTTGTGCAGCTCCATTTCTTATCTCTCAAGCTCCAGCTCCAGCTCTATCTCCATATCAACCATCCCGGTTACCTCTCCAATTGCATTCTCGAGGCGCCATCATCTAGCTCCGATCTCTACCTCAGACTTCCAGCTCCAGGCTCCATCTCCAGCACCATCCCCCAGAACACCAGCTCTCAGCACCAACTCTCAGTACATCTCAGGCCACGATTTTCAGGTCCGCACTCCAGATTTTATTCCATCCCCAACTCCACCCCTACTCCAGACCCATCCTCTAGCTCCACTCCATCTCCCAGCTCCATCTCCAGAGCCATCCCCACTCCATTCTCCATCTCCCACCTCCAGCTCCACCTCCAGCTCCAACGCCATGTCCACTCCAGCTCCAACTCTAGCTCTATCTCTATTCCGAGCTACATTCATACTCTAGGCCTAGCTCGCCATCCCCAGCTCTATCTCCATTTCCAGCGTCACTCCACCTCCATCTCCATATCCACCTCCAGCTCCATCCCAGCTCTAGCTGCATCGCCAGGTCCCAACTCCAGCCTCCAAACTCTATCTCTATCCAGCTACGAATCAGCAGTCTCCAGCTCTACCAACCGCCTGCCAGCTTCTGGCTCCCTCACATCCACAAGTCTCCAGATCGACCTCTACTCCGAGCTCTATCTCCATTCTTTATCCCAGCTCTAGGATCCATTCACCAACTCCAATCTCAACACCATCTCCAGCTCCAGCTCTTCACATTCCACATCCGCTACTCTAGCTCTATTTCCAACTCCACCTAGCTCTGGCCCAATCGCCAGATCCAGCTCCAGCTCCAGATCTATATCCAGCTACAGAACCATATCTAGCACCAACACTATCTCCAGCTGCATCTTCAACTGTAACGCCATCTCCTTCTCCAGCCCCATCTTCAGCTTTGGGTTAATCACAATCGACAGTTATAATCAAGCGTCAGCTCATATCCTCTGTCCCTCCATCTCCAGCATACTCCTGTTCTACCTCAAGCTCCATCTCCAGTATCCTCCAGCTCTAGCTCTGTCCAGAATCTCCAGCCAGCTCCCGCTCCATGTCAAGCTCCAGCTCCAGCTCTATTTCCAGGCCCATCGCCATCTACAGCTCCAGCTCCCGCTCCATTTCCAGCTCCATCACACCAGCTCTAGCACAAGGTCCAACGCCCATCTCCAGGTCCCACTATCCCCTTCACTCCCGGCTCCATCCTCAGCTCCAGCATCAAGTTCCAACTCCAGCTCCAGCTCTAGATCCACTCTCCAGCTTTAGCCTCCAGCTTCGTCCTAAGCTCCAGATCCATCTCTAGCTTCTCCAACGCGATCTCCACTGCCACGTCATCTTCCTCTCCATCTCTACGTTCCCATCTTCCCTCCATTCCATCTCCACATCCATCCTCGACAGCTCCATGCTCGCAACTATCTCCAATTCCATCTCCCATCTCAAAGCTCCCATCTGCAGCTCCATCTCCAGCCCCTGTTCGATCTCCAGCTCGAGCTCCAGATCTATATCCCGCACCTCCAGGTCCATCTCCATCTTTATCTCTAGCTCCACTATATTTTTGTGCAGCTCCATTTCATTATCTCTCTAGCTCCAGCTCCAGCTCTATCTCCAGCTCAACCTCCAGTTTCCTCTCCAGTTGCATCTCCAGCGCCATCTCTAGCTCCATCTCTATCTCAGACTTCAGCTCCAGCTCCATCTCCAGCACCATCCCCAGCACCACCTACAGCTCCAGCTCCATCTCCAGTTACATCTCAGGCACGATTTTCAGGTCCACCTCCAGATTTATTCCATCTCCATCTCCACCCCTAGCTCCAGACCCATCTCTAGCTCCAGCTCCACCTCCAGCTCCATCGCCAGGTCCAACACCAGCTCCAACTCTAGCCCTATCTCTATTCCAGCTATATTTGCAGCTCCAGCTCTACCTCCGTCTCCAGCTCTGGCTCCATCTCCATCCCCATGTCCAGATCGGCCTCTAGCTCCAGCTCTATCTCCATCTTCATCTCCATCTCCAGTTCCAGCTCAATTTACCCAGCTCCAGCTCCAGCTCCACCAGCTCTAGCTCCAGCTCCAGCTCTAGCCCCAGCTCAATCTGTAGCTCCTTCTCCAGTTCCATCTCCAGCACCATCTAGCTCCATCTCTAGCTCTCTTTCCAGTTCCAGCTCTGGCTCAGTCTCCAGCTCCATCTCCAGCACCATTTCAAGCTCTAGCTCCAGCTCCAGCTGCAACTCGATCTCCAGCTCTTCCACCATGTACAACTCCAGCTCCCGCACTACAACAGCTCCATCCCCATATTCCCATCTCCAGCTCCATCTCCCGCACCTCCAGTTCGATCTCCATGAGCTCCATCTCCATAATTAGCTCCACCTCTATTTTTTTCGCGAGCTCTCTCTAGCTCCAGCTCTATCTGTACCTCAGGCTCAGCTCTATCTGAGCGCTCAAGCTCCAGCTTCCAGCTTCATTTCCTACTATCTAGCTACCAGAGATAGAGATGAAACAGGAGATGGAGCCGAGCGAAGAGGAAATGGAGCTGTAGCTAGAGCTGGATATGAGCTGGAGGTGGAGCAAGTTATGAGCTAGGTGGTGTTAAATTGGAGCTGGAGTCAGTGGGAGATAGAGCTGGATCTGGAGCAAAAGCTGGAACTGGAGATGGAGCTGAGCTGGAGCTGTAGATTGAGCTCGAGATGAACAAGAAGCTGGCGATGGCGCTGGAGAGGAGAGCAAGAGATGGAGCTGAAGATGAAGGTAGAGTCGGAGCTTGGTGATGAGATGGACCTAGAGCTGGAGAGGAAATCGAGTGGAGATGGACCTTGGAGACGGAGATAGAGCTAGAGCTGTTGATGGAGCTGGAGATGGAGTGAAGTGGAGCTGGTGCTACAACTAGAATCTTGAGATCTGGGGAGATGGAGCCTCGAGATGAGCTAGAGCTGGATCAAGCGATGGAGCTAGAACGCTCGAAGGAAGAGCTTAGGAGATCGGAGCTGGAGACGGAACTGGAGATGGAGCTGCAGCAGTACAGCTACTAGAGCTAGCTGGAGTTTGATGGACATGGATTTGACTGCATCTGGCGATGGAGCTAAAGCTGATCTGGGGATGGAGCCTGAGATGGAGCTAGAGCTGGATCAAGCGATGGAGCTATGAACAAGAGCTGAAGATTGCGTGGAGATGGGGCTGCGCTACGCTGGCGATGGAAATGGAAGATGGAGATAGAGCAAGGATTGGAATCTAGGAGTGTTCTGGAGATGGAGCTATAGCTAGAGCTAGAGCTTCAGATGCAGCTAGAGTTAGAGATGTACTAGAGCTAGTAATGCTGGAAATGGAGCTGGATATTTGACTGTCTAATGATCAAGGCAGAGGTAGAGCACGTGCTCGTGCTAGAGATGGATGCCATCAGCTGGAGAAGCTGAATGGGGACTGGAAATGCAAGCTCTAGCTAGTACAGCTGGAGGTGAAACTACACTAAACTGAAAATGGATTAGAGTGTTATCGTTACACAGTGTGTTATACGCAATATTTTAGTGTACCACATTGTAGTGTGCAATAGTGTGTTATTCTTGGTAGTATACATCGTGACATAACACAATGTGTGTTTCAATATATAGTCCGTTTGTCAGTTTGTCAATATTATCGAGATTGGTATATACATATTGTACAGTTGTTAGAATGTGTTACATTTATTACAATTCATGAAAGTTATCATGTATTGTATCGTTTTATTTAGTATGTTTATTGTGTTAGTATTTGATGTATGTATTAGACTGATTTTGGTGTGATAATGCATGGTAGGAAGGTTGATGAAGGTATGGTGCCTTCCTCACAGTGGGAAACTTTTTACTGTTCTTTGCTATTGAACTATCGTGTATCGGTTCTATTAGTACAATGTATATGATAGTATAGTATAATAAAACTATTCTTGGTATTTAATATTGTGCCTGTGCATTATATTTTATGGTGTACAACAGGTGTCTGAAAATGTTAAAGTGTATTTTAAGTGGTATTGTTATATTGTGTTATATTGTGTATACGGTGTTAAAATTAATCCTAATTGTATTGCGTAATAGTGTATTTTAGTGGTTAATGCAGCTGTGTGATAGTGCGTGGAAAGTATATTGCAATATGTCGAACGTGTTAATCTGTTTTAAAGTGGATATATGTTTCTATTGAAATGTGTATTATTTATTTTATATGTGTTTAGTGAATTATTATATAATGTGTAGCAAACTCTGGTATTTTTGCGTGTTCACAATCAATGTGTTGCGTATTGGACCAGTATTGTTAATACTGTTGTAATAAAAATGTATTAGTTATAAGGAATTGGATTATAGTGGTACAGTTGTGATACAGTGTTATATTATTTTTTTATATATGAAGAACATACCATTTTTAATGCGATACTGATTATAGTGTTTCTTAATGATGTTAGGGTATTATAGTGTATAGATTTGTCATATTTTACTTTTTCGTTTTATATAGTATTTTATAGTAGTTTATAATGCTATAAACTATATAATACACCTTAGCACGATGTGATACATATGGCACACTATAATACCGCACAACGCACAAACTACTATAACACACTGCTTCACACTATACCACTCACTAGAATCTGCTGTAACAATATAACACTATAAGACAATGCAACACACTATAACACAGTATAGAATACTATCTAGATATTATTATTGTGTTTTGTGTGTATTGTCCTAATTATATGATATCATAAATATCTGTTTTGTATTGTTTATGTATGTGTTTATTTGTTATGTGTATAGTATATAGCGTGGTATAGTGTGTTATATACTGTATTTTCCCTGTATTTTTACGTGTATTTTAGGAGCATAGGGATTTTACAGTGTAAACTTTTAGCACATGATAGGATAGTGTATTTAATAAACATAATTGTGTAATAAAGTGTGCCTTTAACGTATTATATTGTTATAGTGTTACAATATGAAAAGTGTTAAAGTGTGTAATATTTTATATTTAGTGCGTTATTGGTGTGATATAGTGTGTCATAGTGTGTTGTCATAGTGTGTTATAAAGAGTTTTATACATGTTAAAATGTGTTATATTGCGTTAGAGTTTATATTAGTCGTGTAATGTATTATAATGCGTTATAGAATCTTACATGTGTTAGAACGTGTTATTCTGTGTTATAGTGTTATAACGTATTACAATGTGTATTGTAATGTGATAATTATTAGTGTGTTAGAGTGCATTGTTGCGTGTTATAGTGTGTATAGTTTTGTGTTATATTTTTGTATTATTGGTGTATTACAGTGTGTTATTAAGTGAAACTGTGATAGTGTTTGATACTGTTTGGTATTGTTTATGGTAGTTATGGTACACTGTTATGGTAGTGTTATTATCGCGTCTATTGTCGTGTGATATCGCGTGTTATATTATTATAGATTTTGTGCTAGACGTCAGTGCATTACTGTTAGTGTATTTTATGTTTTATAGTGCGTTATAGTGTAATAGTGTGTAGTGTTGTGTTATTGGGTATAGTGAGGTGTGTTTGTTATTACATTTTGTTACTTAGTATGCTATATTTAAATGTGATGTAGTGTGTTATTGTAATGTGTAGTGTGATTGTGACTATTATAATGTTATTTTATATTGTAATATGTGTTATACTGTGTTAAAGTGTATCATAGTATTGTAGTGTGTAATAGTGTATTAGAATGTGTTTTATGTGTTATAATGTATTATATCGTTATATAGTATTATATAGTGTTATAATGTTAAAGTGTAATGTTATAATGTTTTATGTATCTATATGACAATGCAACACACTAGATAAAAGTATTGAGCATACTAATATTTTTTATTGTTATTATAGTGTGTTATTCAGTGTGATATGGTGTGTAACGGTGTATTATAATTTGTTGGGTTGTATTGCTGTCGTGTGTGGTGTGTTATAATGTATACGAGTTATAGTGTTTATAGTGTATTTTGTGTTATTATGTGTTATTATATGTTCTAATATATGATAGTTTTATATAGTATTATAGAGTTATTGTAATAATGTTAAAGTGTGTTTTTGTGTTAACCCCATATTATGAGAAGAGTATTGGTTTTAGAGTGCGTTATAGTGTAATCTCCTTGTTTATTATAGTTTTATAGTCTATTTTCGGATTATATTATCGATACTATAATATTATATTTTAGTGTGTATATATAATGTTATTTATTCTATGTTTTATGATGGTTTTAATACAGTGTTATATAGATTATGGCGTGTTGCAGGTGTATTATCGTGTCATATCGTGTATTATACTATATTGTTTTAAGGTGTTATTTTGTATTATATTGTAAATTGTATATAGCACTGTCAATTTTTATTGTATATATCACTATCATTAACATACTTTATGACTGCATATTATATTGTACTAGCGTATGATGGTTTGAATTAGAATGTGTAAGCATGTTTTATATGGTATGTTATAATGCTATAGTGTGTTGTGTATTGACTATTTGTGTGTGTGTGCTGTGCGTTATAGTGTATTATAAAATGCGTTAAAGTATTTTATAGTAAAATGGATTGGATTATAGTGGTACAGTGTGATACTGTGTTATAGTGTTATATTATTTTATATATGATTATGTTTCTAACGTGATTCTTATAATTTTGTGTCATAATTTCCTTTTTCTTTTTATATAGTAATTTATAGTAAGTTATAATGCTATAAACACTATAATACACCTTAACACGATGAGATACATATGGCAAATTATAATATTGCACATCACATAATATCAAACTATATAACACACGACTTCACACTATACCAGACTAACAGCATAATACACTTAACTCAATGGAATCTGCTGTAACACTATAAAACACTATAAAACAGTGTATAGATAGTTTGCTATAGTTTATCATAGTGTATTGTTGTTATTTGTGTGTGTTATTCTAATTATAATATTGTATTATAGAATATAATATATTGTGTTGTGTTGTATTGTTGCTTTGTATCATGGTGTGTTATAGCGTCTTATAGCGTGTTGTATGTTATCGCGAGTTATACTACTTACCTGTATACGTGTATTTTATATAGGTAATTACTGTATTTTATTGTATTTCAGTGTATAGGATTTACTGTGTGTAATAGCAATAAACATTTGTGTATTATAGTTGTTAACGTATATATTTGTGCATTACAGGGTGTTACAATTGAATTTTAAAATGTGTATGTATTTTAGATTGTATTGTGTTAGTGCGTTATGGTATGTTATAGTGCGCTATTGTGTGTTATGTGTTATAGTGTGTATGCGATGTTAAAATGGGCGTGTTATATTGTGTCGTGTAATGTATTCTAGTGCAATTTGGTTAGAACGTGTTATTCTGTGTTATAATTATAGGCATTGTAATGTTATAATGTACTAACAGTGCATTGTTGCGTGTTATAGTGTGTATTAAGTGTTAAACTGTGTTATAATGTATTATTTGTGTATTACAGTGTGGTATTAAAGTGTTAAACTGTGATAATGTGTTATAGGATGGTTATATTGTTTGCGTGTATTCTATGCGTGCGTTATTCGAGTGTTAGTCGTATCTTGGGATTCTAATGTATTACAAAACGTTATAGTTTTATCGTATGATTGGTGGTACTTATAGTGTATGTTGTACTGTTTTGATAATGTTTGGTGCTTTCATTGTGCTACACTGTTATTATATGTTAGTATCGTGTCATATTATCGGTATATTATTATAGTTTTTTTAGTGCTATTATGGATTATAATTAGCGTTATATATAATATGTTATAGTGTATTATATTGTGTGACAGTGTATTACAACCAGATTAAAATATAATGTGATGTGTATTATTATGTTATAGTCTGTTAAATGCAAGGTAGTGTAGAATAATTAATGTGTTTATTGGGTATTGTAATGTAGTGTGTTTGTGCTGGGTGTATTATAATGTATTTAGTATGCTATATTATGTGATGGTGTGATGTGTGAGGTTTATTGTAATATGCCATTGGATGTAGTGTGATTGTGATTATAGTGTATTTAGTTGTTATATTACATTGTAATGTGTGTTACACTGTGTTAAAGTGTATCATAGTATTGTAGTGTGTAATAGTGTACAAATTAGAATGTGTATTATTCGTTAATATAGTACTTATAGTGGTGTTACGTTTAAAGTGATAGTTTTTCGTGTAATCTCTTGTAGCACTATAAAACTATAAAAACAATGTAACACACTAATATAACAGTATAGCATACTTTTTGTAATGTTTATTAAAGTGTTTTATTTCATTAGTGATATGGTTCTAACAGTGTATTAAATTGATTTTTGTGTCGTATTGTCGTGTTGTGTGTAATACTGTGTGTTATAGTGTATGATATTGTGTCGTCTATTTGTGTTATTATATGTTTTATGATATAGTTTTTTTTATATAGTATTATATCGGTTTTAATGTTAAAATGTGTTTTTATGCATTATGTGACCATATTAGTGAGTTATATTGGATTTCTTAACAAAACCTCAACACCTTAAATACCTCTAAACCCCACTCAAAACCACTCTAAACCCATCCAAATCCATCTAACACCTATAATCCCACTCTAAAACCCCTCTAAAAAAAAAAATAACCTAAAAACTAAAAAAAAAAAAAAAAAAAAAAAAAAATAAAAGTAAAAAAAAATAAACAGAAAAAAAAAAAAAAAAAAAAAAAAAAAAAAATAAAAAAAAAAAAAATAAAAAAAAAAAAAAAAAAAAAAAATAAAAAAAAAAAAGAAAAAAAAAAAAAAAACAAAAAAAAACTAAAAAAAAAAAAAATCTCCAAACTTTGTAAATCCCTCATGCACCTGTAAACCCTCTAAAACATCTCTAATCCCCTGTAAACCCCTATTAAACACACTGAAATCCCTCTATGCACAACTGCAAACACCCGAAACACCTGTAAACCCCTCAAATACCTCTAACCCCAACGTAAATCCCTCTAATCCTCGAAACACCTCTAACCCCCACTCAACCCCTCTAACGCTCCGTCCTAACTCATAGAAACACCTCTAAACCACTAAACCTCTCTATACACCTGAAAACTAACCCCTCTAAACCCACTAAACCCCTCCAAACGCCCACCAAACCCTCTAACCAATCCAAACCCCTTAAACTTCCCTCCAAACCCTTCTGAAACCCATACACACATCTATCGCCATCGAACCCCTATAGCCCCCTGTAAACCCCAGTAAACCTCAAAAACCCCTGTTTGAACCCTCTAAACCGCAAACCCTATAAAAACCCGCTGAGCATATAAAGCATTATAAACCCCATGTAACCCGTCCAAAACACTTCTATCCCCTGTAAAGCCCACTAAAAACCCTAAAACCCCTCGAAACTCCTGTACACCTTCTAACCCCCCGAAAACCCTAAACCCGTAAACCTTTAATCATCTCTAAACCTCTGTAACCAAATCCAAACCACACTAAAACCATCAAACATCTGAAAAAACCCTCTATAAAACGATGTTGTAAACCCTCTAATACTATAAACATCTCTGATGCAAAACACCTCCTGAACCACTCTAAACCCCTAAAACCCCTGAAAACCCTAATTCCTACCTACCCTATGTAAACCCCTCCCTCCAAACCAATCCAAAACACCTCCAAACACGGGGGGGTGGGGTCTCTAAACCCACGTGGGACACTAAACGCCTCTACTCGCTAAACCCGCAAAATCACTAAACCCCCTCTAAACCCATTAAACCCTTCTAAACCCTCAACTAAACCCCCGCTCGAACCCCTTTAAATACCTACTGCAAACATAATAACCCACATAAACCCCGCTAAACCCCTCTATACCGTATGTAATCCCCTGTAAAAGCCCTCTATTCCACACTAAACACTGTAAAACCCATCATCTCCTAAACCCCAGCAAACGCTAAAACCTCTCTAAACCTCTCGAAACACATGTAAAAACCCGGAAACACCTGTAACCCCCTCAAAACCTCTGTAAATACCTCCTACCCATCCCTCTACATCCCTACAAAACTCATAGCAAACTCCTCTATCCCCACTAAAACCCCTATAAAGAAACCCCATGTAAACCTGAAACCCATGTAATCACTCTCTAAACCCCTGTAAAGCACTCCAAATAAACCTGTAAACCAACTGTCCCTCGAAACTCGAACTGTAAAACTAAACTCTAAGCCCCTCAAAACCCATTTCAAACTCCTCCCACTCTAAACCCTGCGAATAACCCTGTAAACCCATGAAAATCTAAATCTTCTTCTGAACCCTCTAAACCCCCGCAAAACACCCTTAAACATCTAAACCTCCTGTACAGAAACCCCTCTACCCCAACTAGAACCTCAAAAACCCCTCTAAACCATGAAACCTCTCTACACATCTGCAAACACCCACTAAACCCTCTCAAAAAACCCTGTAAATCCCCTCTAACCCTCTGTAAAATCCCTTCTATACTAAAAATTGTATATCCCTCTATAAACACCTGTAAACCCCTAATCATCTCTACCCCCTGCAAACCCCTAAACACCTGTAGATTCCTACTTTTTTAACCTCTGACCCGGATAATCCATCTCAAAACACCTGTAAAAAACGTGTAACCCGTCTAAATTTTAATGTGTTTGGATACTTCTACCCCATGTAAATCCCTCTAAAACCCTCCCACAGCGAAACCCCTATAATCGCCCTGTAAACCCCTGTAAATCCCTCTCCACTCTAATTTCCCCATTAACCCCTCCTAAACACTTCTATATCCCTGTAAAACCACCTCTGAAACCCCTAAAAACCCCACTAAACTCATGTAAATACTTCTAACCCCCTGTAAACCCATGTAAACCTCTCTAAACATCTCTACTCTTACAAACCCACCTGCAAACCATCTAAAAACACCTTCCACTCAGAACATCTCTAATCGCCTTGCTAATGTCCAGCACATCCTTTTTAAACACCTGTAAACACCCGGAAAACACCTGTAAACCCACTCTAAAACTCTGTATATACCTCTAACCCATGTACATCCCTCTAACCCCCTCCAAACCCATGCAAACCCCTGTGAACCCATATAAACCGCTACAAACTCCCTCCAAACCCTTCTTGGCCCATCCCAACCCAAGCCCCTCTCTCGAAACCCTTCAAACCCCTCTAAAACCTCTCTAAACATCTATAAACCAATCTGTAAACACCTAAATCTACCTAAACAACTACTCCCCAACAAACAAAAAACACACACCAAAACCAACCACACGACACACCACACACCGTCCCCCCACACACCAAACACGCTCCAGCGTGCAGACCTCCTCCTCAATCCCCTCCAAAACCCATTTAAAACCTCTCTAAACATCTCTAATCCCCTGCAAACCCCTCTATACAACGCAAAACCTCTCTAAACATCTGTAAGCACCCGGAAACACCTGTAACCCCTCGAAAGCTCTGTACATACCTCTAAACACATGTATCCTCTAAACCACTCAACCCATATAAACCCCAACAAAGCCCTCGATAAACCCCATGTAAACCCTGTAACCCATGTAAACCCTCTCTAAACATTTCTAATCCTTCTATAAACAACTCTAAAACCCCTCCCTGTAAAAACGCTTGTAAACCGTGTATACCCCATCCAAACCGCTAACCACTCTACCATCTAAAACCCTCTCAACCCTTCTAAACCAAACCCTAAACCACCTGCAAACACCTCTAAACCTATCTAACCCCTCTAAGCCCCTGTAGGGAATCCCTGTAACGAACCCGCTAAAGCCCCAATAACCTCCAAGTAAACCCCTTCTAACCACTCTCCCTTGTGGACCACTCTAATAAACGCCTCTAAACTCATATAAAGCCCTCCCACCCTAACCCTCTAAACACCTCTAATCCCCTGAAAGCCCACCTCTGTACACCATCTAAACCCACGAACCCCTTCGAAATCACTCAAAACCTCTATAAACACCTGCAAACACCTCCTAAACCGCCTATAAACCCCACTAAACCCTCTAAAATATATACCACTGTAAATCCCTCTAAACACCACTAAACATCTTTAAAATCCCCTGCAAATACCTAAACGCCCCAGGAAACAACACCCACCCCCCTATTCCCCCTCTAACATCCTTCTAAAACACACTAAAACACACTCTAAAACACTCTAAACACCTCCAAAAATCTCTCCACACCTGCAAACATCTGTAAATCCCTCCTAAATCCCTCTAAACTCATCTAAAACGCTTACTATACCCCTTCTAAATCCCTATAAAATCCATCCCATCTCTACCTTAATCTCTATGTCTAGCTACACGTCTATCTTTATCTCCAGTTCCATCTCTATCTCCATCTCTAGCTCCAGCTCCGTCTCAGCTCCATCACCAGCTCTAGAGTCCAACTCCCTCCCTGCATCCAGGACTAACTCGAGTGTTCCATCTCCATTTTATCTCTAGCTTCCACTATATTTTTCTACAGCTCCTATTACCTTCTCTCTCTAGCTCCAGCTCCCAGCTCTTATCTCCAGCTTCACAACCTAAATCCATTATTCTCTCAGCATTGCATCTCCAGCGCCATCTCTAGCTCCATCTATGCCTCAGACATAAGCTCCAGCTCCATCTCCAGCACCATCCCCAGCACCAGCTCCAGCTCCATCTCCAGCTACCTCAGGCACAATTTTCAGGTCCACCTCCAGATTTAATTCCAACTCCATCTCCTAGCTCCAGATCCATCTGTAGCTCCAGTTCCACCTCCAGAGCCATCTCCAGCTCCATTTCCATCTCCACCTCCAGCTCCACCTCCAGCTCCACCTCCAGGTCCATCTCTCGCTCCAACTCCAGCACCATCGCCAAGTCCAACTGCTCCAACTCTAGCTCTATCTCTATTCCAGCTACATCTGCAGCTCCAGCTCAATCTGTAGCTCTGAACAAGAACTGTTCATAAGGATATGGTCCCTATTTATTGAATATTTGAAGGGGAAATTGGTTCGGCACGAGAACCTGGCTGAAACCTGAATTAAGGAATAGATGAAGAATTATATTTTATACCCCACGTATATAGCTCCAATGATGCATAATCAGTTGAATGCTCCATTCTTCTTTTCTTTTTTTCTTTTTTTTCTACTATCTTTATAAAAATTTAAAAAACATAAAGAAGTACAATTACGATACAATTGTTAATATAAATAATATTAATAATGTATGACTATAACAAACAAAATGTTTTTTATTTTGTATTTGCATCTAATTAAAAATAAAAATAAAATAAATTTTAAAAAAATTGTAAATCCCTCTAAACACCTGTAAACCCTCAAAACGTCTGTAAATACCTCTAACTCAACGCAAATCCCTCCACTCGTTTAACCCCCTGTAAACCACTCTAAACTCCCTCCAAACCCCTCTAATCCCCTCTAAACCCCTCCACAAAACCTCTCTAAACACTTGCAAACACCTGGAAAACCCTCTAAACATTTCCAGTTGCATCTCCATCTCCATCTCCATCGCCTGCTATAAATCTAGCTCCATCTCCAGCTTCTCTCCTGCTCCATCTCCAGCGCCATCTCCAGCCCCTTCTCGTTCTACCTCTAGCTCTATCTACAGCTCTAGCTCAAGCTCCATCGCAATTTCAATCGCCAGCTCTTAATCGTATCTCACCCCTCAAGCTCCAACTCCAGTTCCCATCTCTTGCTCCATATCCAGCTCTATCTCCAGCGACTCCAGCTCCAATTCAACTCCACCTAGCTCGAGCTCTTGCTCCATCTCCAGCTCTATCTCCAGCTCTAGCTCTAGCTCCACCTCCAGCTATCGCCAGCTGTACTAGCTAGAGCTCCATCGGGGGGGGCCAGTCCCATCCTCCAGCTCCATCTCAAGCTCTGGCTCCCAGCTCCACGAGCACAGAGCTCTACTCTACCTTCCAGCAGCTCCATCTCCAGCGTCCATTTCCAGCACCATCTCTAGCACTATCTCTAACTCTAGCTCCATCTCAAGTTCTAAGCTTAACACCATCTCAAGCACCATCTCAAGCTCCATATCCACTAAAGCTCCATCTCGAGCTCCCTGCAGATGCACCTCAACTCCACCTCCACTCACTCCAGCTCTATTTAACACCACTCCAGCTCTAGCTCAAGCTCCATCTCCATCTCCATCTACGCTCCATCTTCAACTCATCTCCACTTCCACTCCAGCTCCAGATCAAACTCCTCTACTGGTACATCTTTAGCTCCATCCGCAGCTTTGACAATCTCCAGCTCATTGCTCTATCTCCTCACTCAATCCTGCTACAGTTTAACTCCATCACCAGCTCTAGACCAGGCATCATCCCAGCTCCTTCTCCAGTTTCCAGCTCTAGCTCCTCTCCATTTGCATCTCCAGCTCCATCTCCACTTTATCCAACTCCTGCACCATCCTCCAGCTCCAATCTCCAGCCCCTTCTCGTTCTATCTCTAGCTCCATCTATACATCTCCAGCACAAGCTACATCTCCATGTCAATCGCCAGCTCTAACCCTAGCTCCACCTCCCGCCGCCATCTCCAGTTTCATCTCTTGCTCCACATCCAGATTCTATCTCCAGCTGGCAACCAGCTCCAAATGTAACACAACCTAGCTCAACTCTTGCTCCATCTCCAGCACTATCTCTAGCTCTAGCTACTGCTCCAATTCATCTTTAGCTCTAACTCCACTCCAACTCCATCTCACCAACGCTAGCTCCAGCTCCACTCCAGCTATACTACTAAGGCTCCCATCCCAGTCCCCTCTCCACTCCATCTCCAGCTCTGACTCCAGCCTCCATCTGCACTCTAGCACGGCACGACCTCTATACCCTCTACCTCCAGCTCATCTCCGCTCCATTCCAGCTCTACCATCTAGCACATCTCTAACTCTACTGCATATCCAGCTCTAGCTCGCTCCATCTCAACTCCATCACATCTCAAGCGCCATATCCAGCTAAATCTCCACTCTAGCTCCTGCAGATGCATATCAAACTCCATCTGCCACTCACTCCACTCTATTTTAACACCATAACCTTCTCTAGCTCTAGCTCCATCTTCATTTTCCATCTCCAGCATAGCTTAAACTTCATCTCCCAGCTTCTAAGCTCTAGCTCCATCTCCATCTCCATCTTCAGCTTTTCCCAGCTCCATCTCCAACTCCATCACCCATTTCCATCTCCCAGCTCCATCTCTTGTTCCTCTGCAGGTACATCTTATCTCCATCCCCAGCTCTGACGTAATAGCTCCATCTCTAGCTCCATCTCAGCTCTTAAACTCCAAGGGCTCTAGCTTACAAGCCCATTCCAGCATTCAGCTCTGGCTCCATCTCCACTCCCAGCAGCCTCCAAATCTTGCTCCAGTTTAGTCCCACCACCTCCAGCTACATCTCCAGCAGTAACTAGCTAAAGCTCCATCTCCATCCCCCCTCCAGCTCCATCTCCAGCCTCCATTTCCTTCTCACCTAGCAACTATCTCTAACTCTAGCTGCATCTCAAGCCTATCACAGCTACCATCTCAAGAGCTCCATATCCAGCTAAAGCTCCACTCAGCTCCCTGCAACGCATCTCAAACTCCATCTCCATCTCACTCCAGCTCATTTAAACACCATTTCTCCAGCATCTAGCTCCCCATCTCCAGCTCCATCTCCAGCACTAGCCTTTTAACATCATCACCGCTCTAGATCCATCTCCATCATCAGTTCCATCTCCATCTCCAACTACATCTCATTTCCATCTCCAGCTCCAGCTCTACTCCTCTTCGCTCCATCCCCAGCTCTGAACCTAAGCACCATCCCATCTCCATCCACCGCTCCAGCTACACTCCATCTCTGTCTCCATCTCCTCTCTACTTTAGTTGCAATCGCCAGCTCCATTTCCAGCCCATCTCCTACAGTAAACACTAGCACCACTCCAGCGCACCAGCGCAGCTCCATCTCACAGCTTCATTCTGTCAGGTCTTGCTCTAACTCCATCGCTGAACCAGCCCAGCTCCATTTCAAGCTCCATCTCCACTCTAGCTTTACTCCATCACCAGATGCAGCTCAAAACTCCATGTCCACTCCAATCTCACAGCTCAACTCTAGTACTGTACTTGCTGCAGCTCCATCTCCGTTCCGTCTCCAAGCTTCATCTCCAGCTCTAGCTTCAGCGCCAATTCTAGCTCCAGCTCTAGCCCTCCTGCTCCAGCTTCGCTCCACCTCCCACTCCATCTCCAGCTCTGCACCATCTCTATGCCATCTCCAGCTTGGATTTCCCAGCTCCAGCTCTAGGTCCAGCTCCATCTTCCAGTTTCATCTCTATCTACAACAGCTTCATCACACCACCGTCACATCTAATCTTCCTCTCCACTCCATCTCCTAAGCTCCAATCTCAGCTCCATCTCCAGCTCCAGCTGCTCCATCTCCAGCTCCATCTCCATCTTCCCAGCTCATGTGATAGTTATGTTTGTAGTGATTATGATGTATCTTTATTGTGTTAGAGTGGATTGTTTGCCGTGTTATAGTGTGCATAGTAAATGTGTTATAAAATTATTATAGTGTATTCAGTTTGTAATAAGTTTAAATGTGATAATGTCTTATATTATTTTTCGGTATTAAGGTGCGTTATTATAGAGGTTTTATAGAGTATTATTGTGGATCATAGATTTCTAATGCATTATCAACGTGTTATCGTTTTAATAGTTTTACTGTTGTCTTATAATGGTACTGTTTGATACTGTTTGGGTATTGTTTCATAGTGTTACAAAAACACTGTTATTATAGTGTTAGTATCGCGTCTATTATCGTGTGATAACGCGAGATAATATTAAGTTTTAGTGCTAGACAGAGCATTAGTTATAGTGTTATATATTGTATGTTAAGTATATTGTGTGATAGAATATTACACAGATTATTAAATGAAGTGATGTAATGTGTTAATTGTGTTATAGTCTGTTAATATCGATAGTGCAAATAATTGTTTTATTGGGTAATGTAAGTTGTATGTGTGTTTGTGGTAGGTAAGTTATAATGTACTTAGATGCAAATTAAGTATGATTGTTGGTACGTTTTTATTGTAATCTGCCTATTGATGTTTTGAGTTGTGACTATTAAAGGAGTATTTAGTTTGTTATATTATATTAATGTGTGTAAAGTGTTTCATAGTATAGTAGTGGTGAAATAGTGTAATAGAATTTGTTATTATTTGTTATAATGTATTATATCGTTATATAATAAATAATATAGTGTTATCATGTTAAAGTGTGTTTTCGTGTGATCTGCAGTATCACAAACACACAATATGGTGACAACGTAACACACTATGTCGCAGTATAGCAACTCTTTGTATTGATTATAATTGTGTTAAAGTGAATTATAGGTGTGTTGTAAAATAGGTAAAGCGTTTTATAGATTAAAGATAACTTACAAGTTAGAAGTTTTGAACTGTATTTAAACGAGGATTCCTCGGTGATGGATTTCGTGAAGACCCCCCAGCACGCATGCGCCCATCCTTCAAACCACGTTGGGAATCACACAGAACGCACCATGACTAAATATAAGATGAAGACTTAGTAACTATCCAAGTTGACCTTATGATAGAGGGGGTAGCGGGGTACACAAAACCTCACCGCGACTCCTCGTAAAATACCAGATCAAACCTTCAAACTTGGTAAGTTCCTCGTTTAATATCTTACAATTATTACTTCGTGAAGATTTCAAAGCACTGTGATTTCCCGCCCTGGACCAACGTCCATGCAATATCACACTGCGCAAAGTCTGATGGATGGGAAGGATTTAATGCAATTCATTCAAAACTGGCATAGAAAAATTAACACAAATTTATTAATCAAATAAAAACAAACAAATAAACCCCTAATTCGGGACAGACATTACACTGAGCGTTTCCCCGCACAGCTTCTGCTAATGGTCGCAGGGGTCGACCCAGTGGCTTATTGTAGAACCATTGAAAGGTTCATCATCTGTGCCCCAGCCGTCGTGGTGGATGATGTGTCCATGGGCACCTCCCAGGCGCCTCTCGCCGCTGAAGTGTGATGCAGCCTTAATCTAGATGGAAAAGAGACATAAAAAGGTTAGTAGCAAACAATCCTGCTGTCATCCCACACCTACCCTTATCCACCTGGTGATAGTCTGTATAAGCATCACCCGATGATGCTGAGGTGTGTGTGCTGATGAGGAATCCCATGTATCCTTCATCCAGATGGCTCCTGTAATCGAATGTGGGGTGGAGATGGGTGACTATGCATAGAGTTTGCATCTCCAGGGGATGCCCGAAACTATCCAACTGCACCCCATGTTCCCCTTCCCTGTGCAGCATCAATAAATGCTTGGACAACTGAAATTAATTTTACGCAGGGGTGGCCCCCTCATGCTGTCCATCCGCATGTATATTTTTGTAACTCTTTGGGCTTATCAGATGGCATCAGCTATCACCACCTTGAGGGAGAGCAGATTCAGTGGTAATCACAATCATTGGAGCCCCTCTCCTCCATTATGTTCAGCACGATCCCCACATCCCACGTGAAATTATATCTCTGGGTCACGATGGGGGGGGGGGTTGGTGATGAACACTCCCCTCATGATTTTCGACACCAGGGGATTGGCGCGATATCCTATATCCAGTAATGAGGACAAGCGTCACTCCTTGCGCTTGTTGATGGTCCCTGTAACTAAAGCCAGCATCGAAATGGGGGCCAGCTCCAGGAATTCCAGACATCAGGTATCTTGCTTGTTGGAATCTTGTTGCCAAGCACAGAATGGCCTCCCACTTTCTGATTTGCGTGAGGTACTGCTTCCGAGTTGATTCTCGGCATGATGCGGAGATGAGTTCCATGGCGCGTGGTGAGTTGCCCACCTGGATGAGTGGTCTTTTCAGAACCCCCGTAATGGGGTGAGTAATCAATTTGGGGTGTTTCCCAATCGACATCCATGGTTGTTTTAAATTTTTAACGACCATCGGGTACCCATGGTTGTGTAGGCCAGTTGGGAATGATCAATATGCCAGTTGCAGAGTCCAGTTTAATTTTCTGCAACCCAACTGATGAGGCAGAATGGGGGAAATGCATAGCAAAACCATTTCCCCCAAAGGATAGGAAACGCATCCATTGCTATTGCCTCAGGGTCTGGTTCCCAAGACAGTTGGTATCTGATGATTCAACCTGGATGCAAAAAGGTCAATATCTGGTGTCCCATAGTAAGCTATGATGTCCCCAAAAATTTGGGGGTTCAACATCTACTCGATGTTGTCATTGAATACTCGTGACCTGGTGTCCGCCACTGTATTAAGCTTCCCTGGCAAATAGGTCGCTGTAATCCAAATATTCCTTTCAATGCACCAGTGCTAAATTGTGTTTGCCAATTCATCACAAGATAGCGACCTGATACCACCCATATGATTGATGTAAGCCACCACTGTAGTGTTATCTATTTGAAGGCGAACATGTAAATCCCGTGAATTATACAGTAAGGCCCGCATTCCATGAAATGCCCCCAGCATTTCTATATAATTTATCCCGTGTGACTCCAGGAAGGTAGACTCACGAGAGTTCCATCTGCCACCACAACTGGACATCGTATCAGTTGCTCCCCAGCCTTGTGCGCTTGCGTCAGTTTGTAGCACAACGTCTGGGTTGCTTGCTATGATGGGTCTGTGACACTCACTAATATTGTCAACCCACCATTGTAGCTCGTTTCTAGCCTTTGCTGGTAACCGGATTGGCCGATCAAAGTGCCCAGCATTTGCTTTTAATAACCATATAACCATATAACAATTACAGCACGGAAACAGGCCCTCTCGGCCTTTCCAGTCCGTGCCGACCATTTGTTTTCCCCTAGTCCCATCTACCTGCACTCAGACCATACCCCTCCATTCCCTTCCCGTCCATATACCTAACCACTTTACTTTTAAATGTTAAAATCGATCCTGCCTCCACCACTTCTGCTGGAAGCTCATTCCACACAGCCACCACCCTGTGAGTAAAGAAGTTCCCCCTCACGTTACCCCTAAACCTCCGTCCCTCAATTCGCATGTCATGCCCTCTTGTTTGAATCTTCCCTACCCTTAATGGGAAAAGCTTATCCACGTCAACTCTGTCTATCCCTTTCATCATTTTAAAGACCTCAATCAAGTCCCCCCTTAACCTTCTGCGCTCCTAACTTGTTCAACCTTTCTCTGTAACATAGTTGCTGGATCCCAGGCAAAATTCTAGTAAATCTGCTCTGTACTCCCTCTATTTTGTTGACATCCTTCCTCTAATTTAGCCGACCAAAATTGTACACCATAACTCCAGAATTGTCTCACCAATGCCTTGTACAATTTTAACATTACTTCCCTGCTCCTATATTCAATGCTCTGATTTATAAAGGCCAGCACACCAACGGCTTTCTTTACCACCCCATCTACATGCGATTCCCACTTCAGGGAACTATGCACAGTTATTCCTAGATCACTCTGTTCCACAACATTACTTAATTCCCTAAACCATTTACCATGTACGTCCTATTTTTGATTGTCCTGCCAAGATGTAGCACTTCACACTTAACAGCATTAAACTCCATCTGCCATCTTTCAGCCCACTTTTCCATATGGCCCAAATCTCTCTGTGAAAATTTTTGAAAATCTACTTAATTATCCACAACCACCACCTATTCTTAGTATCATCTGCATACTTACTTATCCAATTTTTCCACCCCATCATCCAGATCATTGATGTACATGACAAACAACAGTGGACCCAACACAGATCCCTGAGGCACCCCACTGGTCACTGGCTTCCAACCTGACAAACAGCATCCACCATTACTCTCTGACATCTCCCATTCAGCCCTGTTGAATCCATCTTGCTACTACCACCATTAACACCCAAAGATTGAACCTTCTTAACCAACCTTCCATGGGGAACCTTGTCAAAGGCCTTACTGAAATCCATATAGACAACATCCACTGCTTTACCGTCATCAATTTCCTTAGTAACCGCTTCAAGAAAAATTCAGAGGTTTGTCAACATGACCTTCCAGGCACAAATCCATGTTGCTGTTCCTGATCAGACCCCTGTTTATCCAGATGCTTATATATATTATCTCTAAGAATCCTTACATTAATTTACCCACCACTGACGTCAAACTAACAGGTCTATAATTGCTAGGTTTATTGTTTGAACCCTATTTAAAACAATGAACAACATGCGCAGTACGCCAATCCTCCGGCACTATTCCCGTTTTCTAATGACATTGAAATATTTCTGTCATAGCTCCTGCTATTTCTACACTAACTTCCCTCAATGTCCTAGGGAATATCCTATCAGGACCTGAAAGATTTATCCACTTTTATATTTTCAAAACGTGTCAGTACTGCTCCTCCTCTTTGAATCTCATAGTTTCCATAGCTACTCTACTTTTTTTCCTTACTTCACATAGTTCAATATCCTTCTCCTTGGTGAATACCGAAGAAAAGAAATTGTTCAATATCTCCCCCATCTCTTTTGGCTCTGCAGATAGATGTCCATTCTGTCTCTCTAATGGTCCAATTTTATCCCTTGTTATCCTTTTGCTATTACAGCTGTAGAATGATGTGATCTTTGTTCTTTGTAAATTTCGGTAGTGTAGTGGTCCGAATTGTGCAGCTGGGAATGTAGCTACCAATTTCCCTATTACTTTTGCTGTTTGCCGAATGGTCGGTACCCTGGCGCAAGTAAGACTGTGGCACTCTTCTTTTATAGCAGTAGGTTTATTGGTTGGGATGGTAATCTTCATTAAGTTGGTGTCTAGGGTGAACCCCAAATAATCCATAACCTGTACCTGGTGCAACTTTGACTTGTCTGGATGGATTACAAATTCCCAGCTTCTCGAAGAGAGCCTTGTTGCAAACTAACTACAATATGCACTCAATGCCCCAGTGTAGCCAATTGGAGGGTCTGACCCACTATAAGGATATCATCCAAATATGCCATAATCATAATAATTTTGTTTTGTCGGAGAAGAGCCAATATAGGTTTTACTAATTTTGTAAATAGCCTAGGGGCTGTGGTGATTCCATTGGGTAATGCCTTGTATTCCCAAAATTGATCCTTCCAGACAAACTTTAGGAATTTCCTGTGAGCCTCAGCGATGGGCAACCGTATAGTACATGCATCTTTTAAATTGATGCATGCCATAAAGTACCCTGGGTTAAAGCATCCTGCTTGGCTGTTTCAAAAGTATCCATTTTGAAGTGGGTATATTGTACAAAAGTGTTCAGCTCAGTTAAGTCTATTAATTAATCCGACATCCCCCATCTTTTTTAATTCTGGTGAAAATGTTTGGACACAAACTCAATAGGTTCATGCGTTGTTTTGCCAATTACCCCTTTTTCCCCATTGCTAGCCGTATAATTTCAGCATGTCCTGCCTCCACCTCTTTTTGGGATAGTGTAAATTTCCTATGAGGCAAATGCTGGGTAGGGGGATTTATACCACCAATAAATTCAATAACATAGCCTTGAACACTTTGTAAAATAAACTCATCTGCAGTGACAGTGTTCCATATTCCCAAAAAACCCCGCAATCGCCCACCAATTTGTGCAGGAGGGGATGCTACAGCATGAGAAGAACCAGGCCCCCTTACCTCCATGGTTAGCGACGGTTCCTTACGTATGGCGTTTTGGGTGGACGTTGTGGAGGTTGACGGGATGGCGGCCGCACCTTCCATGCAGACCGCTGTTGGCCTTGTCCTAAAAAAGGTCGTTGTGTTTGGGGAAGTGGAGGTGGATAGGTCCTTTGTGTCCTGTCCGGCAGTCGTGGTTTCCAGTTTGTGTTTGGCTGTTGCTGATGGTATGGGTGAAGTCTGGCCGTAGGAGGTTTCATGAGGCCAGCTGTTTTGGCCTCCTCGTCCAGTTCCTTCACTTGTTTGGACAGGTCTCCAATTGATGAGGCGGTGGAGCGATTGATGGACGGCACAACCCTGCGAATTTGGGGTTGAGTGTGGGCTTAATGGAGCTCTTACGCAGGCAGTTGATCTCGTACTGGGCGTTGCATAGGAGTGCCAGGGCATCTTGTTGTTCACCGGACACATTATCCCCATCCAGGGTCCTAGCAAACGTCGTTATGCCCGTGGAGAGAACCTTTAAGATACACTGGAGGCGGACATCCTGCATCCTGGTGGCCGTACTCAAATGTTCCCAGATCCGGGCATTAACCAAGGGCACACTGAGGTTGATGCAGTTCTCGGGTGGTTTTATTTTCTCCATGGTATCATTGAGAACCTGACTCTGGAGTTGGTGAGTAGTCAGGTAATCAATGGTGCCCGCCAGTTTGTGGTGCAGGGGTTCCCCTGTTTGTGTAGTAGCGGCAAACTTGCCCACCACGTCCAGCATATCCTCCTCATGCTCTGGCACTGGCTGTCTCAGGTCGTCTTCGAACACAGTGGCTGGGCAACTGCTAGCACTTCTGGCTGGAGACGACGAGATGCTGAGCGGACTCCTTGCACGGCTTGTGGATGCCCGTGAGTCCCGCTCTTCCCGGTCCCGGTCCCACTGGAGGAGTTGCTCCACTAAGAGCTCCAACCGCTCTACGCGATCGTCCCTGCTATGTGCAGCGGACAAGCCGACTTCCCCAGGTCCTGCAAAATCACTGGGGCTTGCACCATCGGACCACACCTCCGTAAGGTGCTGTCTAGGGTCCAATGGCAGGCTGTCGTGACCTACCGCCCGAGTAGGATCATACGACTCCCGCACGGACTCTCCTCTAGTCTGTCTTCTTCCCAGACTGTTTGGCGGCCCACCTGTCTGATACGAAGGCAGGTGAGTTGGATCGGCGCCGCCCCCTGAACCTGGCTCCCCGGAGTCCGTGCAGACTTACCTCCACAATCGCCCAATTTTTGGCGTGGAGTGCGCATGGTCGGCCGCTCCCAGAGCTGAGAGTTGGTCTGACCGACCGTCTACTGTTGCCACCTCCGCCTTGACCGCAGCCTGACGGGTGTTTTGTCGCGTATCTGCTCCTGCAGACCTGCTCGACGCAGCAGTAGAGCTGCCAGACTGCACTACGGCAGATCTCCCTGTGCAGTGGTACGTGGTGTGCACAGCTGTAGGGCTCCCCTGCAGTGCAGCTGCCCCCCGGCCCAGCCCCCCTCGGGTCTACTGGCACTTGGGGTGAGGTCGCTTGCGATGAGCGAGGCCCCTTGGCACGCACCTGTTTTTTGTTTTCCCCCTCTTTTCTTGGGAAGGGGGCTCGAAGTCTGGATCCGTTGCATCCAGCTCCGGGGCGGTAAACCACTCAGGTGATGAGTCGGGCGCTAAAGTAGCGGGAGCGCCCGACTTCCGCATTCTTGCCCCCACATGTCTCGAAGCTGCCGGTGGTGCCTGCAGCTCCGGGGACAAGGGCCGTTGGCTGGTCGATGCAGCTCGGCTCCTCGACAGCGTCGCCTTCCTCTTGCTCTTGTCCATCCTGTGGAGTGAAGGTAAGTACTTACCTGCCGGCCTTTATGAAGGAGCCGGAGCCCCCCCCCAGCCTGCCGATGCAAATGCGCGCGACGATATGCTGCGCATGCGTGCTGGCGGGGTCTTCACGAAGTCACTCACGTGACTCCGAAGTAAAATAGTGTGTTTTATTGTGTGTTAGTGCTTTATTGTGTTATATACTATTTTATAATGTTATAGTGTGTTATAGTGTATGAGACTATTATTAATGTTATAGTGTAATAGTATTATAATGTTATAATGTGTGGTATTATTATAGTTATAGTTTGTTATAGTGTACTATACAGTATTATAGTTTGATTATATTATAGTGTGTCATAGTGTGCAATAGTGCATTATTGTGCGTTATAGTGTTAAAATGTTTTATAGTGCGTTATACTATACTATATTGTATTATAGTATGTTTTAATATTTTATAGTATGTAGTAGTGTATTATAGTGTATAGTTTATTTTGATATAATGTATTATAGTGGTTATAGTGTTATCGTTGCATTATAGTATAATGTGTTATGTTGTAATATATGGTATATTGCTATTGTGTTAGTGTATTATAGTGCGTGAAAGTGTATTATCGTGCTGTGTTATATTATATAGTGTATATAAGATTTAAATTAAAATAATATTATAATGTGTAAATATAGTATTTATATTTTGATGTAGTGATGTAGTGATATAGTGTTTTATAACGTGTATTATAGAGATTAGTATTATAATGTGTTATACAGTGTTATAGTGTATTATAATGTTATGTTATATGGTTATAATATTTAGTATGTTATAGTGTACTATAGTATTTTACTGTTACATTGTGTAATTATATTATAGTGTATTATAATGTGTGTTATAGTGTATTATAGTTATAATGTGTTATAGTTATAACAACATAACATACTTTAATACACTATTACACACTATAACACAATATTACACACTTTCATGTAAAGTAACACAATACACTATAACAATATAAAATGCCCTATGAATATAGACCGATAACATCATGCTAGTATAAAACACTATGGCAATATGATACACAGCAACACGCTACAACACACCATAATGCGCGACCACAACACATAAACCAAATTTTAAATACACGTTTAACACATTATAATGCACTATAATCTCTATCCCCGTAATCTCTATCTCGATTTTCATCTTCCATTTCTACTTCATCTATCTCTAGCAACACCTCTATCTTTATCTCCAGTTCCATCTCTAGCTCCATCTCTAGCTCCAGCTCCGTCTCCAGCTCCATCACCAGCACCAGCTCCAGCTCCAACTCAAGCTCCACCTCCATCTCCATCCCCCCCTACTCCATCTCCAGCTCGAACTCCAGCTCCAGCTCCCGCACCTCCAGGACCTTCTCGGAGTCCAGCTCCATCTTTATCTCTAGCTCCACTATATTTTTCTACAGCTTCATTTCATTCTCTCTCTAGCTCCAGCTCCAGCTCTATCTCCACCTCAACCTCCTGTTCCATCTCCAGTTGCATCTCCAGCCATCTCTACTCCATCTCTACTTCAAACTTCAGCTCCAAATCCGTCTCCAATCTCCAGCTCCATCCCCAGCACCAGCTCTGGCTCCATCACCAGCTACATCCCAGGCACCATCTTCAGGTTCATCTCCAGATCTAGCTCTATCTCCATCTCCAACTAGCTCCAGTTCTAGCTCTAGCTCTAGCTCCATCTCCAGCTCGACCTCCATCTCCAGCGTCATCTACAGCTCCATCTCCATCTCCACCTCCAGATATATCTCCAGCTCTAGCTGCATGACCAGGGCCACCTCGAGCTCCATTTCCACCTCCATCTCCAGCTCCAGCTGCATCGCCAGGCCCATCTCCAGCTCCAGCTCCATCGCCAGGTCCATCTCTATCTCCATCTCTATCTCCATCTCCACCTCCATCTCCATCTCCATCTCTTGCATTTCCATGTTTGCTACTCTAAATCTCTCTCCATCTCCAACTCCAGCTCTGGCTGCATCTCCTGCCCAATCGCCAGATCTAGCTCAAGCTCTATTTCCAGCTCCAGCGCTATCTGCAGCACCACCTCTATCTCCAGCTGCATCTCTAGCTCTAACTCCATCTCCAGCTCCAGCCCCAGCCCCATCTTCAGCTTAAGTCCATCGCAATCTGGAGCTCATACTCTATCTTCAGCTCTATCTCTAGCATAAATCTCTATCTCCATCTCCAGCTCTAGCTCCAGCTCAAACACTACTTCCATCTCCATCTCCAGCTCGAGCACTAGCTCTATCTCCCGCACCTCCAGGACCATCTCCGCGTCTAGCTCCATCTTTATCTCTAGCTCCACTATCTTTTTCTGCAGCTCCATTTCATTCTCTCTCTAGCACCAGCTCCAGCTCTAGCTGTATCTCCAGCACCATCCCCAGCACCAGCTCCAGCTCCATCTCCAGCTACATCTCAGGCACAATATTCCGGTCCACCTCCAGATTTAGTTCCATCTCCATCTCCACCCCTAGCTCCAGATCCATCTCCTTCTCCATCTCCAGAGCCATCTCCATCTCCAGCTCTGGTTCCATCCCCATCCCCATGTCTAGATCTACCTCTAGCACCACCTCTATCTCCATCTCCAGCTCCAGCTCCATCTTTATCTCTAGCTCCACTATCATTTTCTGCAGCTGGGGTGAGGGAGGGGAGGGGGAGGGGTGGGTACGGGGTGGGGGAGGGGACGGGATGGGGACGGGGCGGGGGAGTGGACGGGGCGGGGGAGTGGACGGGGTGGGGGAGGGGACGGGGCGGGGGAGGGGACGGGGCGGGGAGGACGGGACCGGGGAAGACTGGACGGGTGGGAGGGGCGGGTGACGGGGAGGGGCTGGGACGGGTGGGGGAGGGAACGACGGGCGGGGGAAGGGAAACTTGCCGAGGGAGGGGAGGGGCGGGAGGGAGGATACGGGTGGGGGAGGGGTGGGGCGGGAGGGATGGGGATGGGGGTGGGACGGGGTGGGTGGCGGTACGGTGGGGTAGACGGGGTTTGTGCAGGGGACTCCAGGTGAGGGCGAGGCGGGGAAGGGAACCGGGGAGGTGACGGGGGGTGGGGGAGGTTGCGGGGAGTAACGCGGATTGGAGGGGGTACGCGTAGGGAAACCCGGGGGGGGGGACGGGGTGGGGAGGGTGGGGGAGGAGCGGGGGGGGTGGGACTAGTAGGTTTGGACCAGACGGAGTGGGCCGGGGTGGGGATGGGGGTCGGAGGAGTGGACAAGGGCGGGGAGGAGACGGGCGGGGGAGGAGGGGAGGGGGGAGGGACAGCCAGATAGCGGCGTGGGGGAGGGGACGGCTGGGGGAGGGTATATTGCTGAGCCCCTAGGGGCGAATGGATTGGAGGTAGGGAGAGGGGATGGCTGGGTTCTGGGGAGGTGAGGTGTGGGGGGGGGGGGGCGTGAATGGGACGGTGAGTCACAAGGAAGGAGGCTGGCGGAGGGGGGGGGAGGGGACAGATGCGATGCGATGCGATGCGCTGCGAGAGGGAATCGATGCCGGATCCAGGGGGAGGGTAGGGGACCACAGGTCCCGGAGTGGTCGGGGGGTTGAGACGGTTTGTTCCCGGAGGGTTGTGATGTGGAGGGCACGTCTCAAGGGAGCATCCATGTGTGCGGGGAGAAACGGGGTCAGCTGGGTCTGAGGGAGCAGTTAGCAGGGATTGGTTGATTCACGGATTAGTGGTGGGGGTAGGACAGATACGGGGGGGAGGGAGAGACAGCTGGGTCCTGGATGAGTGGGGAATGAGGGAACAGTCTGTCCGCAGAGGATGGAGGCAATGAGTTGGGTCGGGGAGCTGGACAGGGGACATCCTACACGTGAGGTGGGCTCAGTGACGGGGTGGGGTGGTCAGACCCCGGTGGTTTTCTCAGGACAGTCGGTGTGGGACTGGGACCTGAGATGATCACAGACACAGACCGGGGATTGGGAAATTGCTGACTTGTCACTCTCCAGTTTTCCCAACAACCTCCCAGATGAGTTGCTGTGAACAGCGGCGTTTCTGTACAATACACCTTGTCACAGCAGAGTGTGGGCTCAGCCGATACACAAAGAAACCTCCGCACTGTTTCACCTTGATCTCATGCTGTCTGTTACAGTTGTTTCCATTCCAGCTGAAACAGACTGTTCTGGTCACCTCCCCGTCTCCCACACTGGGATGAGGACCTGGAATGAGGTTTATAAACATTGTAAAATGTACTCGGTCCCACAGTGCGGTTGGGAATGTGAATCTGGAGCCAGTGTAACACAGTGATCACAACCCATACTCTGCGCTGATCTGTATCAGTCAGTGGTGATCTGCTGCCCTCACCCTCCCCACCCACCACTCCCCACAGCAGCAGCTGCTTCCTGAGACCAGCTCCTGGTGCTGACACCCTGGGGTGCTGGGTCTGGAGTTTCGGGGACAAGGCAGGAGGATGGGAATAGGAGGGAGAGAGATCAGCCGTGACTGAGCGGTGGAATAGATTTAAGGGGCCGAATGGCCTAATTCTGCTCCTATCACTTATGAACATGAATGGAAACACAAGCCCCGCCCTTTCTGGGTGCTGACATGTCAGGGGCGGAGCTTTACATGTCAGTGACCATCAGGGGAGGGGCTTCACCTGTCACCACCCATCAGGGGCGGGGCTTCTGACCCTCTGTTTATTCATTTAACCCGAAGAGCTAAATCTAACTCTCTCTTGAAAACATCCAGGGAATTGGCCTCCACTGCCTTCGGTGGCAAATAATTCCACAGATTCACAGATTCACAGATTCACACATCTCTGGCTGAAAACGTTTTTCCACATCTCAGTCCTCACTAGTCTACCCCTTATTCTTAAACTGTGACCCCTGGTTCTGGACTCCCCAACATCGGGAACATTTTTCCTGCATCTTGCCTGTGCAAACCTTTAAGAATTTTATATGCTTCTATTAGCCTCTCATCCTTCTAAATTCCAGTGAATACAAGCCCAGTGGACCCATTCTTTCATTCTTTGTTTTCATGCTGTAAACAGTGTGTGCATGTATTGTTAGATCTGTGTACCACATTAGTATCTGCACTGATGTAAAGCACTTTGGTCAACATGATTTATGTTTAAATGTGCTATACAAATAACATTGACTGACTAACTGACTGATGCCTTGTTCTCATTGAGCTGCCATTATAAACATGATAACAGAACTGGGGAGATTTGACCAGAGGAGTGTTTCCATTAGAACCGCAATGTCCAGAAAATCAAATTACCTTGACAACTCTCTTTGCCTCCCTCTCTCCCCACTCCACTAACTCTCATTGTTTCTTGTTTTCATCTGTGGCTTAATTTGCATCTGTGCCCTTTCTCAAAATGTTATTTTGCCTGATATGAAAAGTACTTGATTTTCAGTCCGTTTATTTCCTGTTATAAACAGGATTGCACAAATGGTAGTGAATTAATATGCAGCGCTTCTGTTAGAAATGTAATGATGGCTGATTTGAACTTGGTGCACTTCTGCTCAAACTGTCATGAAAACATTGCCATTATCTGTCTGTTCCCTCCTCACCACCAATCCACATCCTCCCCCCCCCCCCCCCCCCATGCCACTCTACACTCCACAAATTATCTTGTTTCCTTCTCACTCGATTTGCATCTGAACCCTTTCATCAAAGGTTACCTGTGAAAAGTCCTTTGTTCTCAGTTTATGGATTTCCTGTTAAAAAGAGGGATAGAGCAGGGCAGGGTTAACCCATCAGTAATGTAATGGCTGCAAAAACAAGGGTGAATTGTATGGAAGTTACTGCACAGGAACAGGCCATTCAGCCCGACAACTGTGACATGTTTGATACTGCACACACTAACATCTAGGCAACATACAGCACCTGTGCACTCAGCTGTGTGGTGGGACTACAGTGAACAGAGAGGACTGGAAAAGCAACATCCACAGAATCATTCCTTGTTCACTAAAAATGCGTCACCTTTGAACATTGTTGTCTGAACTCCATAAATATAATGGGCAGAAAATACAACAGGCCTTAACAGTCGAAGACACCACTGGCATTGTTGTTATCTTTAATTACAGGTTTATCTAAAGAACCGAATATCTGCCCATTGGAGGTTTAAAAATTATTGAGAGTACTGCAAAGATGGGGAGAGAGGGGATTGAAATCAACATGAGAACATGGAGACTGACCTCAGCAGTGGAATGAGATGGTGCAAACTGTGAAACAGGGATCATCACAGTTATTCCCTCAAGCTTCCCCGGATACTCTGTTTATCAGTGTCACTCACCACCTCTCACCCTTGCTTGTTCCCCCACATTCCCCACCCCAATTTACCACCTGCTCCCTTGATACTTACCAGTGTGGAATTTCTGCTCAGTTTGCATCCTTCCTTTCACCAATGTTACCTGCGTTCCTGAAATATAAAATACCTTGTTCTACTTTCTACACATTAAAAGGGTCGCAACCCATCGCTTTCAATTCCTTCCATAGATGCGGTCTGACCCATTGAGTTACTCCAGCGCTTTGTGTTTAGCACAAGATTCCAGCATCTGCAGTTCCCTGTTCCTCATTCTCACTTTGCCAGCTTACTGCTACAAGCAGGATAATTGAACAGGGCAGAATGGACCAGTGCATGTGTTTCTAATTCACCTGCAATGGCCACAGAAGAGAAGGTGAATTATTTATGTCTCTTCACAGAAACAGGCCGTATTGCCCAACAGCTCCTTGACACATTTTACACTCCACATCAACCTCCTGTAACATGGCAGCTTTTGGACACACAGTTGTGTGGTGGAACTACAGTACAGGGCACTGGAAAACTAATGTTTGTGTGGTGGAACTACAGCACAGGGGCCACTGGAGAATGAACGTTTGTATGGTGGAACTACAGTACAGGACACTGGAAAACGAACGTTTGTGTGGTGGAACTACAGTACAGGGGACTGGAAAACGCACGTTTGTGTGGTGGAACTACAGTACAGGGGACTGGAAAACGCACGTTTGTGTGGTGGAACTACAGTACAGAGGACACTGGAGAATGAACATTTGTGTGGTGGAACTACAGTACAGAGGACACTGGAAAATGAACGTTTGTGTGGTGGAACTACAGTACAGGGGGCACTGGAGAATGAACGTTTGTGTGGTGGAACTACAGTACAGGGGACACTGGAAAAGGGCACGTACATCGGGCGGCCCGTAGCGGCGACTGCGGAGGGTTCAACGGCCCTGACCACACGTGAACAAAGAGCAAGATGGCTGAACTTTATTGCCTTCCCTCACAGTGGGAAACGTTGATTCCGCTGTGTGGTGGATGTTTATGTTAAATTTTATCTTGTATTGTGCTCTTTTATTAGTAAGATTAAAAGGAGAACTTACCAGTAAAATCATATGGCTGTATGGTAACTCAAATCTCACTGCACCAATTGGTGCACGTGACAATAAATGTAACTTGAACTTGAACTCTTGACAATAAACATGTCTTCCAAACCTGCAATCGCATCCTTTCAAACTGTCCTGCTCTCTTATTTAAGCCAGCGCGGATTTTATGAAGTTTACAGCTATCTGTCCTCGTAATATTGAATTCCTCTGTCTGTTTCGAGCACACCTGTATTGTGTGCAGTTTTGGTTCCCTAATTTGAGGAAGGGCATTCTTGCTATTGAGGGAGTGCAGCATAGTTTACCAATTAATTCCCTGGATGGCGGGACTGTCATATGCTGAGAGAATGGAGCAGTTGGGCTTGTACACTCTAGAGTTTAGAAGGATGAGGGGGAATCTCATTGAAACATAAGATTATTAAGGGTTTGGACACGCTTGAGGCAAGAAACATGTTGGGGGAGTCCGGAACCAGGGGCCGCAGTTTAAGAATAAGGAGCAAGTCATTTAGAACGGAGACGAGGAAACACTTTTTCTCAAAGAGAGTGGTGAGACTGTGGAATTCTCTGCCTCAGAGGGCGGTGGAGGTTCTCTGGATGCTTTCAGGAGAGAGCTAGATAGGGCTCTTAAAAATAGCGGAGTCAGGGGATATGGGAAGAAGGCAGGAACGGGGTACTGATTGGGGATGATCAGCCATGATCACATTGAATGGCGGTGCTGGCTTGAAGGGCCAAATGGCCTACTCCTGCACCTATTGTCTATTGTCTATTGTTACCCATCAGTTTCATCTGCCCCACAGGGGAAACATATCGCAGTCTTTGTCTCTCACTGTTTTGAAACTCACGGAATCTGTACCATCCTGGTGAATCTGCTGTGCACCTGCTGTCATGTGGTGACCAGACCTGCTCGCAGTGCATCAGCTGAGGTCTCACCAAGCTTTCTAAAGTTGTACCACAACGTGGAATTAGTTGCATTTTATGCAGCGGCCCATGAAGGCGACTATCCTGCCTGCCTTCTTCACTGCCCCAGAGCCCACAACTCTCAGACTGTGGCCTTGTCTGTTCTGTGTGAATACGTTTTCCCGCTGGATCTTTCCACTCTCACTGTCAACCTCTGTCCCTGGTTCCTGATGACCTTATCCGGGTAGATTTTCTGCGTTCACCCTATGTATTCCCTTGTTGTTTCTGTGCTGTACTGTTCTATCTGTGTACGTTGTTATTGTAGCCACCTCACCTCCCTCCTCTGGCACCGAACACCCATGTTTTATTCAGATGATAAAGGAAGATCACGCTCTCAGAACCTTGCTGCCAAGCGGTTGCAGGTTTATTGATCGCACACATTAAACAAAAGCAATATAAATCATCGGCTTTACAGTAAATAATATTCAAGTACTAAAACGTGTTGCAGATAGTCTGAGTATTCCGGCCTTTATCAGGATAAATCAGGGAAGGTGGCGCATCCGTGGATAACGAGGGAAATCAGGGATAGTATCAAAGAAAAAGATGAAGCGTACAAATTAGCCAGAAAAAGCAGCCTACCAGGGGACTAGGAGAAATTCAGAGACCAACAGAGGAGGACAAAGGGCTTAATTAGGAAAGGGAAAATGGAGTATGAAAGAAAACTGGCAGGAAACATAAAAACTGACTGCAAAAGTTTTTATCGATATGTGAAGCGCAAAGGATTAGTTAAAACAAATGTAGGTCCCTTGCAGTCAGAAACGGGTGAATTGATCATGGGGAACAAGGACATGGCAGACCAATTGAATAACTACTTTGGTTCTGTCTTCACTAAGGAAGACATAAATAATTTTCCAGAAATAGCAGGGGATCGCGGGTCAAATGAGATGGAGGAAATGAGTGAAATCCAGGTTAGCCGGAAAGTGGTGTTAGGTAAATTGAATGGATTAAAGGCCGATAAATCCCCAGGGCCAGATAGGCTGCATCCCAGGGTACTTAAGGAAGTAGCCCCAGATATAGCAAATGCCTTAGTGATCATTTTTCAAAACTCTTTAGATTCTGGAGTAGTTCCTGAGGATTGGAGGGTAGCTAATGTAACCCCACTTTTTAAAAAGGGAGGGAGAGAGAAAACGGGGAATTACAGACCAGTTAGTCTAACATCGGTAGTGGGGAAACTGCTAGAGTCAATTATTAAAGATGGGATAGCAGCGCATTTGGAAAGTGGTGAAATCATTGGACAAAGTCAGCATGGATTTACGAAGGGTAAATCATGTCTGACGAATCTTATTGAATTTTTTGAGGATGTAACTAGTAGAGTGGATAAGGGAGAAGCAGTGGATGTGTTGTATCTGGACTTTCAGAAGGCTTTCGACAAGGTCCCACACAAGAGATTGGTATACAAACGTTTTTGTAAAATATTTTTATTAGAAGTAATTACATATTAAGAAAAAATATAAAATCAAAGAGAAACAAAAAGAAATTATTATCGTCACATACATTCTTAATATTTTTAAAATTTACAATCAATCTTATTTGTACTTCTATAATTTTTTTTAATTTTATAATAGTAGGAAATAAAAATAGATAATAAAAAGAAAAAGAGAAAAAAAAGAGATAAACTAATTGAGTGGAATATTAACCAAGATATTCTTCATTGGAGATATATTCATGATCTATTGTATATAATTCTTCATCTGTTCATTCATTCAGGCTTTAGTCATGGCTTCGAACTGGACCATCATGACCCTTTAAATATTCAATAAATGGAGACCATATTCCTCTGAATTGATCCAGCCTGTCCATCAGGACAAGTCTTAATCGTTCCAGGTGAAGTGTCTCCGACATTTCTGTAATCCACATTTTAGTTGTAGGGGAAATAGAACCTTTCCAAAATCTTAGTATTAATTTTTTACCAATTATTAAACTATAACCAATAAAAATTATTTTTTGTGTTGTTAATATCTGATTTGTTTCTAGTATTCCCAATATGATTAGTTTTGAGTCTGTAATTAACTTTGCATTAACTACAATTGAGATTATCTTTAAAATTTCTATCCAAAAATTAGTAATTTTTATACATTTTGTGAATGAATGCGTTAAATTAGCTAATTGTTGACACATCACATATTGCAGACACATTTGAGAAAATTCTATTTAATTTGGACTTTGAGAGATGTAATCTATGTATAACTTTAAATTGTATCAAGGAGTGTCTAGCATTTAATGAACAATGGTGTATATGTTGTAAACTTTCATTCCATACTTCTCTATTGATTACTTGACCTAGTTCATTTTCCTATGCTTGATTTATCCGTATTTGGTAAATCATTTTCCAATAAAATATTATAAATATATGATATTAATTTTTCTGTATTCGGATGTTTATTTAAACATTCATCTAAAATATCTGTCTTTCTATTCCTAAAATCTAGTGTATTTGATTTAACATAATCTCTAATTTGTAGATATCGAAAATATTCCTTAAAATGTAATCCATAATTTTGTTGTAGTTCCTGAAATGAGAGAAATAAATTTTCCCTGTAGAGATCACCAATCTTCTTTATTCCATAGTTCTTCCATTTTAAGAAACCTTTGTCCATCAATGAAGGTTTAAAAGAAATATTGTTTATTATTGGAAGAGCTAGTGGTGCATTCTGTAATTGTAATGTTTTTTTAAAATTGTTTCCAAATACGTATTCCACTTTCTATTATTGGGTTTCCTCTATACGGTTTCTTATGTATTTTAGTATTAGCAAATAAAATCGAACTAATTTCAAAAGGTAAACAGTCTTCTTTTTCCATTTTTAACCAATTTGGTTGTTTATCTAGTTCTCCCAACCAGAAATTCATATTTTTTATATTAACTGCCCAATAATAAAACATAAAATTAGGCAATGCAAAGCCACCATTTATTTTTGATTTACATTAGAGCTTTTTAATTATTCTATGATTCTTATAATCCCAAATAAAATTGGTAACCATAGAGTCCAGTTTCTTAAAAAAAATTTTAGGAAGATATATCGGGATCATTTGAAACAAATATAGTAATTGTGGAAGAAAAATCATTTTTATCGCATTAATCTTACCTAGCATTGAAATAGGTAATGTTTTCCAATATTGAATATTCTTAAATAATTTATTCAATAAGGGTAGAAAATTAGATGTTAAATAAAGATTGGTATACAAACTTAAAGCACACGGTATTGGTGGTTCAGTATTGATGTGGATAGAGAACTGGCTGGCAGACAGGAAGCAAAGAGTAGGAGTGAACGGGTCCTTTTCAGGATGGCAGACAGTGACTAGTGGGGTGCCGCAAGGCTCAGTGCTGGGACCCCAGCTATTTACAATATACATTAATGATTTGGACGTGGGAATTAAATACAACATCTCGAAGTTTGCGGATGACACCAATCTGGGGGGCAGTGTTAGCTGTGAGGAGGGTGCTAGGAGGCTGCAGGATGACTTGGATAGACTGGGTGAGTGGGCAATTGCATGGCAGATGCAGTATAATGTGGATAAATGTGAGGTTCTCCACTTTGGTGGCAAAAACTGGAAGGTAGACTATTATTTGAATGGTGACCGATTAGGAAAAGGGGAGATGCAGCGAGACCTGGGTGTCATGGTACACCAGTCATTGAAAGTAGGCATGCAGGTGCAGCAGGCTGTGAAGAAAGCGAATGTTGACATTCGTAGCAAAAGGATTTGAGTACAAGAGCAGGGAGGTACTACTGCAGTTGTACAGGGTCTTGGTGAGGCCACACCTGGAGTATTGCGTACAGTTTTGGTCTCCTAATCTGAGGAAAGACATTCTTGCCATAGAGGGAGTACAGAGAAGGTTCACCAGACTGATTCCTGGGATGGCATGACTTCCATATGAAGAAAGACTGGATAGACTTGGCTTGTACTCGCTGGAATTTAGAAGATTGAGGGATGATCTCATAGAGACTTACAAAATTCTTAAAGGGTTGGACAGGCTAGATGCAGGAAGATTGTTCCCGATGTTGGGGAAGTCCAGGACAAGGGGTCACAGTTTAAGGATAAGGGGGAAGTCTTTTAGAACCGAGATGAGAAAATCGTTTTTCACACAGAGTGGTGAATCTGTGGAATTCGCTGCCACAGAAGGTAGGTGAGGCCAGTTCGTTGGCCATATTTAAGAGGGAGTTGGATGTGGCCCTTGTGGCTGAAGGGATCAGGGGTATGGAGAGAAGGCAGGTACAGGATACTGAGTTGGATGATCAGCCATGATCATATTGAATGGCGGTGCAGGCTCAAAGGGCCGAATGGCCTGCTCCTGCACCTAATTTCTATGTTTCTATGTTTCTATGTTTAAACCCTGCAGTCTGAGCTGTCACTCCGGCTGCCACTTCACTGCCGCTCCGGACTCTGCTTTCCTCCATACCTGTCCGTCGTTCGAAGCGCAGCAGATGATCTCTCCTTCCTCACGGCACAGCTCCACGTCAGTGTTTCACCGCGCTGTGTGTCACCGCGCTGGGGATGATCCCACAACACTCTCCACTGACTGAGGCCAGCACCATTCCACATATTCCTGCACATATTCCATATCCCTCAATTCAAAAGTCAAAATAGTCAAAAGAGTTTATTGTCCATGTGTCCCTGACAGGACAATGAAATTCTTTCTTTGCATAGCACAACAGAACATAGTAGGCATTGACTACAATTATATACTTAAATACACACATTAATTAATAAATTAATAAAGTGCAAATAACAAATGGAGGGGTATTAATGAGCCAGGTTTGCCTGATTGCGGTGGGGAAGTAGCTATTCCTGAACCGGGTCGTTGCAGTTCTCAGGCTCCTGTACCTTCTACCCGAAGGTAGCAGGGAGATGAGTGTGTGGCCAGGGTGGTGTGGGTCCTTGATGATGCTGCCAGCCTTTTTGAGCCAGCGACTGTGGTAGATCCCCTCGATGGAAGGAAGGTCAGAGCCGATGATGGACTGGGCAGTGTTTACTACTTTTTGTAGTCTTTTCTTCTCCAGGGCACTCAAGTTGCTGAACCAAGCCACGATGCAACCGGGCGGATTGTAGAGAGAGTTAGGGAGGGAAGAGAGTGAGGAGCTGGTAGGTGAGAAGGGGGAGTGAGGAGACCCAGACAAGCAGTGCAGTGGGGAGGAGGAGAATATCTGGACTTTGTGATGGAGGAGAGAGTGAGAGAATGCAGGGCGTTGGGAAAGCGGCCTGTGGGAAGACGTGTGGAAGAGAAGGAGCGGGTGAGATGGGAGATGTGATAGATGATAGAGACTGAGGGAAGGGCGTAGATGGAGGATGATCAGTGGTAGAATTACATTTCCTGTCATCTGTGTGTGTGTGTGTGCTTGCGTATGTGTGTGCTTGCGTATGTGTGTGTGTGTGTGTGTGTGCATGTGTGCGTATGTGTGTGTGTGTGCGTATGTGTGTGTGTGTGTGCACGCGTGTGTGCACGTGTGTGCGTGTGTGTGCGTGTGTGTGTGTGTGTGCGTGTGTGTGCGTGTGTTTTGTGTGTATGTCGTTAGTGTGTAGGTGGATAGTGGGTAGGTGGTTAGTGTGTATGTAGTTAGAGCGTGTGTGTCTGTGTCTGTGTGGACAAAGAGTTGTAAAGCAACACAGAAGACAAACAGGCCCAACCCGTCCACACTGGCCAGAATGCCCATCCAAGCTCACCCAATCTGACCATAATTAGCCCCTCTAAACATTTCCTATCCATGCAGCTGTCCAAACATCTGTTAGTTGCTATTGTATCCACCTCAATCATTTCCACTGGCAGCTGGACCCATAAACCCACCACTGTGGGAGACGGGGGGGGGAAGGACGTGAAGGGACTTATGACGTGGGGAGGGAAGGCAGGGAAAGGTGAAGCAACGGCGGGAGAGTGGGTGGAGAGTGAGAGATGGAGGGTGTGTGTTGTGTGATGTGATGGGTGGTGTGTGAGGGTGGTGTGTTGGAGGGTGTGTGTGAAGAAGGATGTGTGTGATAGAGGGTGAGGGTGTGTGTGTGTGTGTGTGTGTGTGTGTGTGTTGATGGAGGGTTGTGCGTGTGTGTGTTTTTTGTGTGTGTGGGACGGGAGGGTATGTGTGTGTGTGACGGAGGGTTTATGTGGTGTGTGTGTGTTGTTTGGAGGGTGTGTTGTCTGTGTGTGTGTGATGAAGGGTGTGTGTGTATGTGTGTGAGATGGAGGGGTGTGTGTGTGTGTTGTGTGATGAAGGGTGTGAGATAGAGGGTGTGTGTGAGATGGAGTGATGGTGTGAGTGTGAGGTGAAAACTATAGACAATAGGGGGTGCATGAGTAGGCATTTAGCCCTTCGAGGCCTAGCATCGCTATTTCAATGTGGATCATGGCTGATCATCCCCAATGAGTACCCATTCGAGCTCCCCTTATCCCCTGACTCGCTATCCTTAGGAGCTCTATCTAACCTCTCTTGAAAGTATCCGGGAGAAAGAACCCGGCCTCCAACCCACCCTCTGAGGCAGAATTCCACCGATTCACAAACTTTCTGGGCAAAAATGTTTTTCCTCACTTCCGTTTTTAAGTGGCCTACCCTTTATTCTTCAGACCTACCCTTTTATTTCAAATAAGAGTGAATGAGATGGAGATTGTGTTAGATGGAGTGAGGATGAGCGTATGAGTTGGAAGTGTGGAAAGGTTGTGAGATGGAGAGTGTGAGATAGAGAGTGAAGTGAGTGATGGAGACACTGAGATGGAGGATGTGTGAGGTGGAGAGCCAGAGAGAAGGATATGTCAGATAGGGAGTGAGTGATGGGGGGTGTGTGAGATGGGGAGTGTGAGATGGGGAAGAGTATGGAGGGAGTATGAGAGGGAAGTGTTGAGATGGGGAGGAGTATGGAGGGTGTTTGAGATGGGGAGTGAGATGGGGAAGGAGTATGGAGGGTGTGTGAGATGGGGAGTTTCTAGTGACAAATGGGTGGAGTGAAATGGAGAGAGTGTGTGACTTTAAAGGTGTGTGTGAGGCTTTAGTGGTCTGGAGTATCTCTCGGTGGGTTTGATCTGTGAGGGAACCAAGATCCTCACACGGACTCTGCTGCTCCTCTCCCACCCTCTGTAACCAGCCCTCCTGTCCCACTCACGATTAACCCCTCCCCTCCTCTGCTCCCTGTCCATGCACCGGGCACCTTCCTCACTACCTCAATTACCTTTCCCACTAACATCAAGAACCAAACTCCATTTCCATAACCAGTTGAGCCCAGGAGACTTTCCTTATTTCTCATTTGTCAAAAAATAAATAGATTCAGTCACACAGAATTGGAGCCCAGAGAAATATTATTTTGAGTCGTGTTTTTTGGTGATGAATCGCTGCAGACAGGAAGTAATCCGTCTCCAGTGACTCTTGTAAACGTCTCCAGATGTATCATGGAAAGCAATCTGTTGGGTTGGATAAGCTTGGTTTGTGAAACTGCTTGCCAAGACTGCTAGAAATGGCAGAGTTGTGGATGTTGCCTAGTCCATCACTCAGACCAGACTTCCTTCCACCATTGACTCCATCTCACTTTCACACTGCCTCGGGGAAAAGCAGCCAACATGATCAAAGACTCGTCCCACCTCTCCCCTCCTTCTCTCTTCCCCGACCCAGCAGATTAAACAGAAGCGCGCACCACCACACTCAGAAACAGCATCTGCCCCACCGTTATCAGGCTTCTGAATGGCCCTTCCATAAGCTAGGGTACTGTTAGATTCACCTCTACCCCATTGTGGAACATGTGCTACATTGCTGAGAACTACTGGAGAGGATGTTTCCACTAGTGGGAGAGTCTAGAACCAGAGGCCATAGCCTCAGAATAAAATAACTTGCCTTTAGGAAGGAGATAGGGAGAGATTCCTCTAATGAAAGGGTGATAAATCTGGAATTAATTGCCACAGTTGGCTGTGGGGGCCATATTGATGGATTTTTTTAAGGCAGAGATTGACAGGTTCTCGATTAGTAAGGGTGTCGGGGGTTATAGAAACATAGAAGAAACATAGAAACATAGAAATTAGGTGCAGAGTAGGCCATCACCCTTCGAGCCTGCACGCCATTCAATATGATCATGGCTGTCATCCACTCAGTATCCCGTACTGCTTCTCTCCATACCTTGATCCTTAGCCATTCCAACTCACTCTATGGGAGTTATGGGGAGAAGGAGGTGAAATGGGGTTGAAGAGAGAGATAAATCGGTATGATTAATGGTCTAATTCTGCTCCTGGAACCTATGAACTACTTTACTCTGCACTCGGTTATCGTCCCTTTGCACTATCCGTTGTACTTGAGTGTGAACTGATTATATTTTATATATATGTATAATATTTATATATAACATGCAAAACAAAGCTTTTCACTGTACCCCAGTACACGTGACAATAATAACCCCAAACCCAGCAGCAAGCGAATATCCCCACTCCCTGCTGCAGGAGGCAGAATGCAGTAGCGGGTGCAGCAAGGAATGCAGCTCACCCCCAATCCCTGTGGACAAGGCGAGCGAGAGGTGAGGCTGTGAAGGACGGGGCGTTGACAGCTGGGTCCCCATCAGTCCACCGCACGTTCCTCCCTCCCACACGGCACCTGCTCAATCTCAGGGTCCGGGTCATCAAACATCTCCTTCAGCTGAAGCCCAGAGATGAGTCAAGGTGAGTTACTGCAAGAGTGGGGATGGAGGGAGAGAGGGGGGAGTGAGTGGAGGAGGGGAGGGAGAGAAAGGGAGAGAGAGAGAGGGGGGAAGAGAGGGGGGGAAGAAGAGGAGGGGTGAGGGAGGGAGGGAGAGGGAGGGGGAGGGGAGGGGAGGGGGAGAGGGGGGGGAGAGAGGGGGGAGAGAGGGGGATGAGAGGGGGGAGAGGGGGAGAGAGGGAGAGTGGAGAGAGAGGGGGAGGTGGAGAGAGAGATGGAGAGGGGGAGAGAGAGGGGGGGAGGGGGGGGAGACAGGGGGAGAGAGGGGGGAGAGGGGGGGGAGAGGGGAGAGAGAGGGGGAGAGGCGGAGAGAGGGTGTGAGGGG
Source organism: Okamejei kenojei (assembly GCA_035221665.1). Taxonomy (NCBI): domain Eukaryota; kingdom Metazoa; phylum Chordata; class Chondrichthyes; order Rajiformes; family Rajidae; genus Okamejei; species Okamejei kenojei. The sequence goes on from CM069136.1 coordinate 1,761,172, forward strand.
GGCGGGGTGGGAGAGAGGGGGGAGAGAGGGTAGAGAGAGGGGGGAGAGAGGGGGCTCCCCTTCAGTGAGGGCAGACAGTGAGAGGGAGATCAGTCCCTCCCTCTACCTCATACTGTTTCCTCACCTTTTCACGGAGGGCTTTCATCACTTCACCCTCACTCATCTCCCCGTCCACTCTCACCTCTATGTCAATCCACTGGTGCTCTCCATCTGAATACAATAGGCCAACATCAACAAGGAGATCAGAGTCAGGGTGAACGTGGCTGAGACCATGTCTTCCCTGCTCTCTCTTTTCTAGTGTATGTTCCTTTCCTTCATCATAGCTCATTCATCCATGGACACCTGTCACTTGCTCTTCCCAATTTCCTAACAGTAAATGAAGCTTTGCCCTCTACTGAAAACGGGTGCCGATATGTCTGAGGAAACTTTATTGAACACATTTAACAAATTCCAACCCTTGACACGATGACTATCTGTTGAAATGATCAGACTCACACAAAGTATTTTATTAGCAACTCTGTGGAGGTAAAACTTAGTGCTTTCATCTCCGTGCATACAGCTTGTCGAAGAGAGAGAGAGAGAGAGAACGAGAGTGAGAGAGAGAGAGAGAGAGAGAGAGAGAGACATACACGCAGAGACACACAGAGAGACAGAGACAGAGGCAGGGAGACAGAGAGAGGGAGATACAGAGAGAGGGAGAGACAGAGAGGGAGAGACAGAGAGAGGGAGAGACAGAGAAAGGGAGAGAGAGAGAGACACACACACACACAGACAGAGAGAGACAGAGAGAGAGAGAGAGACAGAGAGAGACACAGAGAGAGAGAGAGAGACACACAGAGAGAGGCAGAGACAGACAGAGACAGACAGAGACAGACAGGGAGTGACAGGGAGAGACAGGGAGAGACAGGGAGAAACAGGGAAAGACAGGGAGAGTGCACCTGCTCCACTCCCTCTCCTCCCCCAATCAATACCCCCCTGCACCCCCATTCCAGACCAACTCCTACCACTTATCCAGACCCGATCCCCTCCTCCCTCCACTCCAGGTCCCGGCCTGCCCCACTAGCCTCTCATCACTCTACTCCACACCCTCTCCTCCCAGTTCCCATGATCCTTGATACCTGAGCTTGTACCTGGTTCTAGGACGGTGGACAAATCCTCCTGGGGTTCGAGTGTTGTGTCCTAGGGTTCCCCAGTTAGTACGGAGGCTGGATCTGTAATAAAGTGTGGATAGACAGTGGGTTTAGTGGGGAAATAGTCCCGCAGCTTATGGAAGAAGATCGAATGGTAGGAGATGGAAGGAAATCAAAATGTACGGCCGACACCAGTCTATGGTGACCCCAATTTTCCAGCCCTCGTATGAACCATGTATCCTGACACCTTCCCTTGCATTCCCTCTCCTACTCCAGACTCCATCCTAATTTACACTCCCCCCAATATAATACTTCCTCCTCCCCATCTCTGCCCTCCCCTCCACCCCAGACTCCCTCCTCCCCCAAGTCCCTCTCCATCTACCCTCACCCATGCTGCCTCCTCTCCCCAAGGGGGTAGAGGGAGGAGGAAGGAGGGGGGGCAGGGTGAGAGGGGGAGGGTGGGGATAGAGGGGTGGGTGGGAGGGGTTAGGGGGCGGGTTTAGAGGGGGAGGCGGGTGTAGAGGTAGGGGTGGGGATAGAGGGGGGCGGGTGTAGAGGGGGGCAGGGTGATGGTGGTGGTGGATGTAGAGGGGGGGGTATAGAGGGGAGTTAGATTTAGGGGGTGTGTGGGTGTATAGAGGGGGGGGCGGGTTGTAGGGGGTGGGGGCGGGTCTAAGGGGGTGATGGGTGTAGAGGGGCGCGGGTGTGTGAGGGGGTTGCGGGTGTAAAGGGGTGGGAGTAGAGGGGCGGATGTAGAAGGAGGCGGGGGTGTGAGATAGGAGGCGGGATGGCGATGGAGCAGTGTGGGATAAGTGGGATGTAGGCTGGTCAGGGTGAGGGGGGGGCGGGGATGAGGTGCGTGGGTGGGGGTGGGGAGGAGGGGGAGGGGGAGGCAGAGGATCGGGAGGTAGGGTGGTTTTGCAGAGTGATTGCCAGTGTTGCACTGTCAGAGAACAAATCTCTGCTCTATAAACACTCCCCAGTGCCCCACCATTCACTGTGAATTCTGCAATGACGACTTCAGAAAATGCAACATCTTACACTTATCTGCATTCAAACATAATTTCTCCATTCCTGAGTCCACTGGCTCAGCTCAACAAGCGCCTGCTGCCACTTGTGAAAACCAGCTTCACCATCCACAATACTACTTACTGATTCCAATATTATCCTAAAACTTATGAATCATGCCGTGTACGTTCTCCACAAACACCAATGGGCACAGCACCAATCCCTGAGCAGCACTCGCAGTAAAAAACACATCTTTCACCACCACCCTCTGCTTCCCACCACAAAGAGAAATGTGTATTCAGCCCGTTAGTTCTCCCTGGATTCATTGCAATATAACCTTTATATCCCTCAGAATCCTCTCCAGCAACTTACCTTCCCCTGATATAAGGCTCTGTTCTATGACGTTTCCTTGCAGCACATCTTAAATAGAGGTACAATGTCAGCCACGCACCTCACCCATGTCTAACGATGATCCTACAATTTCTCCCCCAGCTTCCCACAGCATCCTTGGATATATCTAATCAGGCCCGGGAGATTTATTAGGTTCATACGCCTTAGGACGTCCAGCATCTCTGACATATGTACTGTCGTTCAGACATCTCCATTAATTGTACCAAATTCCCAGTTTTCATGTCTTTCTTCATCGTAAAAACAGAGGAGAAATACTCATTGAGGACCCTTCCCATCTCCTGGTCAACAGACAGATGGTTTCTGAGGGTCATTATTTTCTCTCTAGTTGCCCTCTTTCCCTTAATGCATGTAATATATATTTGGATTCCCTGGCGGTTAGATCACAATCAGTGAGAATAGGCGACAACACATCCTCCACCATAATTCCCAACACTGGTGTCCCGCAAGTATGCCTTCTCTGTCTCTAACTGTGCCCCTCTCCACTGACGACTGTGTAACCAAGTTCTGCTCCAACTCCATGTACAAGTTTGCAGATGACACTCGTGTGGAGGCAGTAAATAAAGAGCTTTGTAACATTGAGTTAAGGCAACAACCTCTCCCTCAATGTCAGCAAGACATCAGGAGGTGTGACATCAATGGAGTTTATGTGGAAGAGTTTGAGAGCTTCAAGTTTGTTGCCTTAAATATTACCAACAATCTATAATGGTCCAACCAAATTGAAACAAGCCAAAGAAGCAGATCAAGCCATCTATTTCCTCATCTCTTACTAACTTCTAAAGGTGTACCACAGAAATATACTGTCGGCTTGCATGGCGTATTGGTTTGGGAATAGCTCTGCCCTAGATAATAATGAATTGCGGAGTTTTGGATGTAGCCCAGTTCACTGCACGGACCAGATTCCCCAACATTGACTCCATTTACACTTGACGCTTTCGGAGCGCAGACAATATTTGATTTGATTTGATTTTATTACTTGTCATTCGAACCTCAGAGAGGCTCGAACGAAACTCCGTTTCTACAAGCCATACAATTCACAAAAAAAACACACGAACAATTCAATTCACACAAACATCCATCACAGTGAATCTCCTCCTCACTGTGATGGAAGGCAAAGTTCTTTCCCAGTCCAGTCATTCTGCCTTCTCTTTGCTCCCCGTTGGCAAGCAGATAGAGCAACTTGTAAACACACACCTCCAGTCTCAGTAAGAGCTACTTTGTCTCTGTTATCTGACTTCTGATGGTCTTTCCATAAGCTGGGGAATTGTCCTGATACCCCAACCCTACCTCACTGTGACTGGGATTTTAACTCTGGGACAGTAAAGGCCCTGTCCCATTTGGGCCGTCACATACGACAGGCCGATAGTGACAGTCGTGTGATGGTCCCGCGAGAGTCACGCGCCCCCACAGCCGCCTGGAGCACGTGACGTAATTTGAAGATGGACACAAAATGCTGGAGTAACTCAGCGGGACTGGCAGCATCTCTGGAGAGAAGGAATGGATGATGTTTCGGGTCAAGACTCATCTTCAGTCTGAAGAAGGGCCTCGACCCGAAATGTCACCCATTGCTAATAAACCTAAATCTCCACTTCTCTTCAGGCCACCCACTCCCCACTGATCTCGTGAATATCATATTTCTCATTCTTTATGCTGTTTATCTCCTTCAGGCCAATAACTCATCAGCTGTCGTTTTGCTTTGGTCTATTCCTCAGTCAAAACCCAGCCCTGCTCCGAACCCCAAATCATAATCCATCTCAGAGGCCTCCAATCCACCCCACTAACCATTTAAATCTACTTCACCATCAAACTCCATGTGGTTCCCTAAACCAATCTCAATACCAGGAGGATTGTTGTCTACTGTGGAACAATACTGAATTCTCCAAAAGCTGGCTACAGGGTTAATGAGGACAGGTGATAACGTGTGAGAGGGTTTAGTAGCTGAGGATTTGTCTCCCATTGGGTCAAAAGACGATTCCTGGGTGGATTCTCCAGTCATTGATCCATCGGTCTGTTCCCCTGTGGATAACTGGAGATCTGGAATAAAGAAACAGAGACGCGGGAGTGTGGAAACCACATCCGGTCATCAGGCTGGCAAAGAGTTTGGGAATTAGAGGATTGGTTCTGTGCAGATTGCAATTTCATCCAGTCTCCCTTCATCCACTCTCCCTTGGAAATGTTTGTCACTGGGATGAATTTCAGGGACTGGTCATGGAGAACAGCGTTCCCTTCCGTGGGACCACCCCCCCTTGTGATCCCCCTCCCCCGCAGACACCAGCCTCCCCTCACTCCAGACCCCAGCGTTCCCTTCCATGGGACCCCCCCTCTTGTGATCCACCTCCCCCACAGACACCAGCCTCCCCTCACTCCAGACCCCAGCGTTCCTTTCCATGGGTCCCTTGCATTCTCCCCCTCCCCCTCAGACACCAGCCTCCCTCACTCCAGACCCCTGCGTTCCTTTCCATGGGACCCCTTGCATTTCTCCCCTCCCCACAGACACCAGCCTCTCCTCACTCAGACTCCAGCGTTCCCTTCCATGGGATCCACCCCTTGTGATCCCCCTCCCCCACAGACACCAGCCTCCCTCATTCCAGACCCAGCGTTCCTTTCCATGGGACCACCCGCCCTTGTGATCCCCCTCCCCCACAGACACCAGCCTCCCCCTCACTCTAGACCCCAGCGTTCTCTTCCATGGGGACCCCCACTCTTTGCATTCTCCCCCTCCCCCACAGACACAGCCTCCCCTCTCACTCCAGACTCCAGCGTTCCCTTCCATGGGACCCCCCTTATGCATTCTCCTCCCCCACAGGCACCAGCCTCCCCTCACTCTCAGCGTTCCCTTCCATGGGATACCTCCCTTACATTGTCCCATCCCCTTACAACCTCCCCTCACTCCTGACTCATAATCCCACCACACTCCCTTCCCCAATTCACACTCACTCCTCCTGCGCACCAAACTCCCACCTCCAGACCTCCTCCTCTCCAGTCCAGACTATCATCTTCCTCTCGCTCCAGATTCCCTCAACCCCTCCTCCCTCCCTTTGTGTCAATATTTCTCTCAGGTACCCAACCCTACCCTTCCCCCACCAGCATGAAGATATAGTGCAAGAACCTGTCCCAATGACCTCTCCCTCCATACCTGAGCTTGTATCTGGTTCTGGGACGGTGGACAAATCATCCTGGGGCTGGGCTGTTGTTTCCTGGGGTTCCCCAGTTGGTACGGAGTGTGGATCTGTAATAAAGTGTGGACAGACAGTGGGTGTAGTGGGGAAATAATCCAGCAGCTCTGAGGGATGGAAGGAGACGGGATTCCCGGCCTCTCCTGTGTCGTGTATTCTGACACCTACACTTGCATTTCCCAAGGACGACACGGTGGCGCAGCAGTGGAGTTGCTGTCTCACATCGCCAGAGATCCTGCGATCCTGCTGTCTGCACGGAGTTTGTACATTCTCCACGTGACCTGCCTGGGGTTTCTAATGGATCTCCCGGTTTCCCCCCATACTCTAATCTACAGGGTTATAGCTTGGCAATTTGAAAATTGTCCCAAACGTGCGGGAATTGCTGGTAGGTACGGAATCGGTGGGCCGAAGGGCCTGTTTCCCAGCTGTACCTCTAAACTGAACTAAACTAAACTACACTTCCCTCTCCACCAGCTCCAGCCTCCCCACCCTCCATCTCACTTTACTCTCCCTGCCAACACCACACCCATCACCCTGTGCTTCACCCTTTCCCCACCCCACACTTCCACCTCTGCCCACCGCCCTCACCCTCCCCTCATCACCAGTGACTTGCAGTGAGGTCAATGGCTGGGGAGGCACTGGCTGGTATCAGTGGCCCGGCCCTCCCTGTATTGATCACTGCATCTTCCCGAGGAGAGAGAGTGTGTGGAGGGGTGGGTTGGAGTATGTGGGATTAGGCAATGTTGGATGTGGTGGTGGTGGTGGTGGTGGTTGGGAATGGGGGGGGGGGATGGATTTTGTGGGGGAGCGAGAGGGGGGAGCCATGGTTGCGAGGGAGAGAGAGGGAAGAGAAGGGAGGGAGAGAGAAGGGACAGAGAGAGCGAAGTGAGGGAGTGAGAGAGAGAGAATAGAGGGAGAGAGAGAGGAGGGAGAGAGAGAGAAGAGAGAGTGAGAGAGAGAGAGAGAGAAAGAGAGAGAAGGGAAGAGAGAGACAGAAAATGGGGAGAGAGAGAAGGGGGGAGAGAGAATGGGGGAGTGTGAGAAGGGAGAGAGATAGGGGAGGGAGATTAGAAGGGAGAGAGTTGAAGGGAGAGTGAAGGGAGAGAGAGATAATGGGGAATGAGAGAGGAGAGAGAAAGAATGGGGGAGGTGAGAGAGAGGGGCGTTGAGAGAGAGAGAATGGGGGAGAGAGAGAGAGAGAATGGGGGAGAGTGAGAAGGGAGAGGAGATAGGGGAGGGAGATAGAAGGGAGAGAGATAGAATAGGGAGAGAGAAAAGGGAGCGAGGAACCATGGTACGTCCCATTCTGATAGTCGCCGAACCCCACACCGCACCATTGCACCCTTCTTCACGGCGGCCCGGCTCTGACAATTCGAGGGATCTCGAGGTAACAACACTAAGAGCAGCCCCGGGCAGTCGCGTTCCCTGACTCGAATCTGAGTTTGAAAAATCAGGTGGTGGGCCTGATGTGTCCCGCGGGCCATAGTTTGAAGACTGCTGCCTTACATGAACTCAACAAAAATGTACAGAAGTACAAAAATTGATGACTTTATTATTGTGATAAGTATAGATCTAATTATAAAAAATCTAATAACATTCTAATGTACCGACAAGGTCTACATTCCCAATGACCATTTTTTCGCCGAGTGGCGTATCTTGTTCCGCTCCATGATCTTTGGTCTCTGCGCCGCCGCTGCTGAAGCTCACTAACGTGGATGGAGAGCATAGTCTTTGAGTGAGAGTGAGGTAGCGTTAATTCCGTGGGCTGAGCCTACATAATTGACGCTCACTCTTCCTCCACTGGGCTCAAGACACGCCCCCTTGTGAGGCAGACGTGATCGCTGCCTCCCCTGGAGCTTTTTCAATGCAGTTTTATGTGAGACCAGCGAGCACAAATTTAATATCTTTATATGTGAAATACGTTACCTGGACTATGGAAGGTAATGAAGGGGTTTACAAACATTACATTGGTGACATACATAGAGATAGTAACAGGCACACGCTTATTGTCCGCTCTCCATGCAGTTTCTAAGGGGTTGCGCAATCCGAGGGGAGGCTCAGCTTGTCTCATCTCTCCATGTATTTGCAGGGAGATTGTGAACATTTTGGAGTATAACAGGCTCTGCCCTGCCCGCACGTCCCTGCTTACCACCCTCTCTCCTCTGCCCACCCCACACACCCCCTTCCCCACACTCTCTCCTCCCCTACACCCTGATCCCACACACCTCTTCCCATCTGCATCCACCCCACCCTCACCTCCTCCTAACACCCTCTCCATCCAGCCTCACCCCTCGTTCCCTCCATTCCACCGCACCCACCGACCCCGTTGCAAAGCTTTTTCTTACCTCCAGCCCATCCCAACTCCCCTCACCCCAAGACCTAACCAACCCCAACCCCGCCCCACAGGCTCTTCCAACCCGCTCTAACCCATCCCAACCCCCCACACTTACCACCCCAACCCTGCCACACCTCTCCCAACCAGCCCTAACCAACCCCCAACCCCGCCCACACTCCTCCCACCCCAGCTCACCTCCCCCCAAACCCTGCCCTGAACAACCCCCACCCTAACCTCCCAACCCCACGGTAACCTCCCTCACCCACGATCCTAACCAACTCCCATGGTATCCTCCCCTCACCCGGGTGCTAGATTTTACAATGTTTCTCAACCTCATTCCAGGTCCTTCATCCAGTGTGGGAAATGGGGAGGTGACCAGAACAGTCTTTTCCTGGGATGGAAACATTGTTCTCTAGATATTTTTCAAGAGAGAGCTAGATAGGGCTCTTAAAGATAGTAGTCAAGGGGATATGGGGGAGAGCAGAAACGGGATACTGATTGGGGATGATCAGCCATGATCACAGTGAATGGCGGTGCTGGCCCGAAGGTCGTATGGGCCCTCTACTCCTGTACCGGTTGTCTATTGTTATTTTGACTTGGGGCAGTTTTCAGCCAGTGGTTGTGAATATTGATTTCCTCTAACTTCAAGTAACCGAGACATTCCTTCCCTCTCTATCCCTTCCCACTTAGCTTATTGTTTTCAACCACAAACAGCAAACAATGATCTGTTTCCTTTATCTTCATTTACTTTTTTGTTTTCGTTCCATTTATTGTTCTTTATCTCTCTTCATCACCATTATATGGATGATCACCATGATCAATTCAATGACAGGTGTGGTCGAAGGGTCGAATGGCCTAATCCTGCACCTATTTGTCTATAGTCTCTATAGAAACATAGCAAATAGGCTGCAGAAGGGAGGCATTCGGCCCTTCGAGCCAGCAACCGCCATTCATTGTGATCAAGGATGATTGTACTCTATCATATCCCGTTGCCTGCCTTTCTTCCATATCTTGATTCCATGCGCCCTAACACTCTGTTTAATCCATCCTGTTGACTTGGCCTCACTGCCCCTGTGGCAGGAATTCAAAATTCACCAACTCTCTGGGTGAAAAACGTTTTTTTTTTCACCTCACCTCCCCTTTATTCTAAGCCTGTGGACCTGTTCTGGACTGACAACATCAGGAACATTTTTCCTGCATTAGCTTGGTCCTGTCCTTTTATAGTTTATGTTTCTCTAAGATCCTCATCCTTCTAAACTCCAGTGAATTACAAACCTAGTCTTTTCAATCTTTCCTCATATGACAGTCCCGCCATCACACGGGATCAATCAATTCTCAGGGAACCTACGCGCTGCATGCACAATCACATGAATGTCCTTCCTCAAATTAGGAGAACAAAACTGTTACACATAGTCCAGATTGTGGTCTCACCAGAGCCCTATACAAATGCAAGAAGAACCTTTACTCCTGTACTGAATTCCCTTGTTATGAAGGCCAACATTCCATTTGCTTTCTTCACTGGCTGCTGCACTCTGTAAGCCAACTTTCAGTGACGGTGTACAAGGACGCCAGTCTACCTGTATCCACACTGTCGTTACTGTCATGCATGATCAGTTTTGTATCCACACTGTCCATTGTACTGTCACTGATTTCCAGTCTCCTGTATCCACCACTGTCCCATTACTGTCACTGATCCCAGTCTCTCATGTAGCACAGTCCCGTTACTGTCACTGATGATCAGTGTCTCTCTGTATCCACACTGTCCCATTATGTCAATGATGAGCCCAGTCGCTGTATCCCACTCTGCCCCATTTCGGTCTTTGACCACACTTGTCTCTCCATCTCCATGGCAGCCCATCTGCCATGCATCTGCCACTCCCCAACCTGTCAAGTTCACCCTGCATTTTCATAGCCATCCTCCTCACTGTTCAGCTGCGACCAGCTTTGTGTCTTCGCAAATTGGCTACTGTTACTTTGAATCCTTCATCCAAAATCATTTAGAGTATATTGTAAATCTGCTGCGGTCCCCAGCACGGAGCCTTTGCGGGTACCCCACTAGTCACTGCCTGCCATTTGAAGGGACTCTTAATCCACTCTTTGTTTCCTGTCTGCCAAACAATTTTTATCATTTCAGCACTCACCCCAATACCATGTGCCCTAGTTTTGCCCACTATCTCCTATGTGCGGGACTTTATCAAATGCTTCAGAAAGTCAGGTCATACATCCACTGGCTCTCCCTTGTCCATTTTCCAAGTTACATCCTTCACAAAATTCAGAAGTATAGTCAAGCATGATTTCCGCTTATAAATCCATCTGACCGCTCGGATACGATCCTTGTTACTGCTATGCAAATGTGTGGCTATTTAACCTTTTTTTTTTTTATAATTGATACTGCATTTCTCCACCACCGGATGTCATGCTAACTGGTCAATATTTCCTGTTTTCTCTCTCACCGCCTTCTAAAAGTGGGGATAAAATAGCTACCCTCCAATCCACAGGAACTGATCTGAGTCTATAGAAATTGGCACTATCAACCAATGCATCCACAAATTCAAGAACACTTCCTAAGTACTGGAGAGGCAGACATTAGGCCTGTGGGGATTTATCAGAC
>CM069136.1:1772339-1805179 GCA_035221665.1 Okamejei kenojei
CATAGAGAGATAGTATTGATTTTATTGGTTCTCTCTTGAGTTCTAAATGCTCCCATGCGCCCTCTACAGGGTCACTCAAACTATATTTGATGTAACTTGATGTGCAGTAAACACTCCCTTTAATTTCCTCATGCAGCCATGGATAATTAATGTTTTGTTTTGGGCATTCAAATAACTTTTCTTTTTATTTTTTCCATGTTTATAATTGTATTTGTTTTGATGTCAGAGCAAATGAGAAGATGAAAATGCTCAAAAACGGAAACCTAAAGGGAGCCCTTTAAAGGTCTTCAGGTAATGAAAAAATGATTTTGCTTAAGAGATATCCATAGGAAACGCAATTATTGTGAACTGAACAGATAATACTTGAAATAGAAGTGTCACTCAAAAGGGTTATTTGAGGAGATGTGTGGTTGCGTGTTCACCAATTTGTGTGGGCTTGCACTTGACATTGGTGGAAGGCCCAGGCCAAAAAGATCAGTATGGGGAATGGGAGTGGAATTAAAGTGTTTAGCAATTGGGAGATCAGGTATGATTAGGTAGACTGAGCACAGAGTCGGGGATCGAAAAACTGGGTTCTGGTGTTGTGGGACAGCAACTCTACCATCTGTGCCACTGTGGCCTCCCTTCTCTGCATGGAAACCCAAATCACAGTTTAGCCACCGGTTTCAGAGCCGTTACATTTAGGTATCCAAGGGTGAAGCAGTGTTGCTATTCTCATGGGGTAGTTGTGTTTTTTAATGGAATTCATTGACTGAGCTATCAAAATAATAATATTATTATCTTAATATTATTATAGTCCAAATAATGCCTAGAATAATGACAATATGGTAAATGCCATTAGAGTTAAATATACAAAAGATACTTTGCAAACTATGGACTTACTTCTTAGTGCAGGATCAGTAGTCTGTAAGTGATTGGGAAAAACTCAATGGACTTCTTTTCTGAAGAATTTTGATTTGTATAATTAAGTGTGTACTGTTTGCGTGCTGATGTAGAAAATGTTAGTGTTCTACTATATCTGTTTAACTTGTTATATTTCTCATGTTTATCCTTGTTTGCGGAACAATTCGATGAGAATACTTTCCATGATAGAATAAGGTGAAAGTTCACAATATACAGTAGAATTGGGGACATTGGGTCCACTGCCATTCAATCATGGCTGATCTCAACCTCTTAATCCCATTTACCTGCCTTTCCCCTCTAACCCTTGACACCCGTTCTAATCAAGGATTTAGATCTATTCTCGCGCCTTAAACTATCACTGACATGGCTCCACAAGCCATTGTGGCCAAGAATTCTACAGATTAAATGACCTATCTGACTAAAGAAATTCTTCCACTCCTCATTCGAGGCTATGACCTGTCTGGTCCAAGACTCTGACCAGTAGGAACATCTATAGCCTGGGGACTGGATGATAAGTATCCCGACAGGGTTTGGGAGGAAGCTATCTAGCTAGAGAACAGACAGATCAAAACCCTGGGACAGGTGAACTAAGAAAACACTGATGAAAATGTCACATACAGAGCTGCAGTAATTGTAATTGCTAGGCAGTATAGCCTTCTGAAGGATAAGGTGCTGGGCAATGTAGGCCATTTGCAAGGGAACTTTATGATGAGAATGAAAATTTTGAATAAGGAAAACGAGATGTGTTGTTTATTCAGCCTTGGATGAGTACGCAGAACTCCAAAATAATTGACTTTAGAATTTATGAGAGCCTTGGGTTGAACAAAGGCTTCCTTTTGGGACTGAAGGGAAAATTAGTTAAAAGAAGGGCGGTTCTGAGACATGGCAGCGACAACCCGGGAAAACAACCATCACAAGAAGGAGGGACCTGAGTTTGAAGCTCATTGAAGACAAAACCCTGTACCAACAGAAGATGAATCTGTCCAATTCATTCATGGGGGCAATATTGACGTGATTTAGTTTAGAAGAGTGATAAGTTGAATTAGTAAAGTATAGGATAAAGTTATTAGAAGTCAAGTGTTTGCATGCCTGTTTTAATTTACATAGTGTAAACTGAGGGGAAAAAAAATAGAGGTGCAGCAGTAGACATTTTGGGGGCCTTCGAGCCTGCACCGCCATTCAAATGATATGGCTGATCATCGCCAATCGCAGTATCCTGTACCTGCCTTCTCTCCATGTACCCCATGATCCTTTAGCCAAAGGGGCCAGACATCTAACTCCCGCCCTTAATATGTGCGAGTGTGTAATAAAGATTGTTGTAATAATGACTAAATTAAACCTCGGTTAGAGTCTTGTTGACACTTCAGTTGATGCCTATAGCGGTGTAATAGGCCGTCACCAATCTTTCGCATTCTGACTCTATTGTATGCCGTTTACATTAATATTGTAAGTTTCAATGTGATTCCCCCTCATCCTTTCGAAAAAACTCGCCAGCTCGAGTAGAGGCCCAGTTACTGTCAAATGCTAGTTGTGCTAAACCCACTCATTCCTGAATCTTCTTGTCAAACCTCCTCTGGACCTCTCCAGAGCCAGATATCCTTCCTCAGATATGGGGTCCAAGGTTCCTCACAGTTACTCCAATGCAAGGCTGGACCAGCGCCTTCCACAACTCAGCTTTGTATCGCTCCTTATAGAGCTTCAGCATTGTCTTGCGTAAAAGGTTTATAGTTATGTCTGCGGACTACTCTTTTTTCACTTTTATTGATTAAGACCTCCGTTCTTCCATTTCTCTTCTCACTGGCTTTTGTTCTCGTATACCTGTATTATTATCTTTAAGGCAAACTTTACAGGAAATATTTTAACTTCTCTGCGTTCTCCATCTTCAATTTCCTGTCTCTGCCTGTAAAAAAGAAAAAAAAAAAAAAAAAAAAAAAAAGAAAAAAAGATAAGAACAAAAAAAAAAAAAAAAAAAAAAAAAATAGATTTTTAAAAAAAACAAAAAAAAAAAAAAAAAAAAAAAAAAAAAAAAAACAAAAAAAAAAAAAATTAAAAAAAATGTTTTTTGGTAAAAAAATTTTTTTTTTTAAAAAAAAGAAGAAATAAAAATATTAAAAAAGTGTAATTTAATAAAAAAATTTTTAAAAAAATAAAAAAAAAAAAAAAAGAAAAAAAAAAAAAACAAAAAAAAAAAATAAAAAAAAAATAAATTAGAAAAAAAAAAATTGTGTTAAAGAAAAAATTAAAAAAAAATTAAAAAAAAACAAAAAAATAATGAGAAAAAATGAAAAGAAAAAAAAAAAAAAGAAAAAAAAAAGATGGGCCCACACCTGCCATTTTTACGGCATTTTCCTCCTTGCCGTCCCATTTTATGTTCTCACCATTTGAGGGCATCGGAAAACTGGCCTTTCGGCCCACCTTATCCTTGTTCAAGCGAGATTATTTCTAGTCCCATTTGCTCACAATTTGGCCCATTTCTTCAAATCTTTCCTATCCACATAGTACCTATCCAAGTGTTTTATAACATGCTGTTATAATACATGTTTTTAACTATCTTCTCTGCAGCTCCGATATATATGCACCACCCTGTGGAGATGACGGGAGAAACCCTCCAGTTCCTCTTGAATATTGCCCCTCACTTTAATCTATGTCCTGGTTCTTGATTTCCCCTACTCTGGGTATTCATGTCATGATTTTGCAACCTTGTCTTGTATTCCATCTGGCATGTCTTTATCAATTTATTGGTGGCACTTTGAGTTCTAGAAATGCTCCCATTCTTCAGGTCAAAAATATATCTGACAACTTGTGTGCTGTTAATATCCCTTTAATTCCTCGTGCCCAGCCATGGATAATTCACTGTTTTTGTTCGTTTTTATGCATTCAAAGTACTGTTTTCTTTATTGTTCTTTTGTCAGATCAAAGGGGAAGGTGACGATTATCCCAAAAATGGAAACCTAAAATAGTGCCATTTAAAGCTCATCTAGGACTTGCTGATGTAATTCCATACTTGCAAGGTAAATAAAAATCATTTTTTGCTCTGAGAGATCCAGAATGAAACTAGCAATTTATTGGGAACTGAACATAATATCCTTGAAATGAAGTTGTCAGCAAAGGTGCATAATTTTGAAAGCATTTTTTATGTTTCTCACATTGAATGATTCAATGTCTCATGTACCTGAGGTAGAGTGAAAGTCTCATGTTTTGTACACAGTTCAGTAACAATCGTGGTGTAGATGGGGCGCAACCATACTTAGGTACAGAGGTGTGGATTAGATCACATTGAGGCACCACACGGAAGTCGCCATGTTTCCAGCCACATCTTGTGCCCTCAAGGTCAGAGTTGTACTTAAAATGTGAGTGTCTCAACTTGGCCATAAAGGACATTGTCCAGGATGGTGGCTGTGAGTTGGAGTTTGCAGGGGTCAGCTTGACATTTAGTATCCCAAGGGTGAAGCAGTGTGACTATTCTCATGGGATAGTTGTGTTTTTTTAATGGAAAAGTCATTCATTGTCTGAGCTGTCAAAAAATTAATATTATTATCTAATATTAATTTAATTAATTTAGTATTAAGAAATTGAATTAGTCCAAATAATGCCTAGAATAATACAATATGGTATAATGCCATTAGAGCTAAATTATACAAAAGATATTTTTGCTAAACTATGACTTACATCTTAGTGTTAGGGTCATGGTTTGTAAGTTGATTGGAAAAAATCAATGGCTTGTTTTCTGAAGAATTTTTAATTTGTAATAATTAGTTTTGTACATTTGGTGCTGATGTCAGAAAATGTTATTCTTCTACTTTTAACTTGTTATATTTCTCATTTATTCTTGTTTGCCAGCAGAACAATTTGAGCAGTGATGGAAATTGGTATACTTGACTTCCGGGCGGTGCTATGGTGTAGATGGAGATTCGCACCGCTTTAGCTCCAAAAAATGTCTAAAAAAATACGGGGGGAGGGGGGGGGGGGGGGGGGGGAAATCGGGACCTTACCCCTGCACAACAAACGCTACCGGCTGCATGCAAAAAGCCTGTGACGTCATCAGGCACGTGACAACACCGACGGTATGTCTATTGCAACATACCCCCCCCCCCCCCCCCAACCGAGAAAACCGGTAGGTCTAGAGAAGTAAGCCCATCAAGCAACAACGGGAGCTTTGGCGGTGGCGGGAACCTCAGCACAGCAACGAGAGCCTCAAAGCAAGCAGCGTGATCCTCGGCGGCCAGCGGGCTCCTCGGCGTCGGCCTCACGATCGACCAGCAATCAACGTTCAATTTAGAGTGGGCAGGGAAAGACAATTGGGGTCTGGCCGTGGGGGGACCACTTGAAGAATAATGGGGGCACAGCATGGGGGACTGCCGTGAAGAACAATGGGGATCCAGCGTTGGGGGAGACTGCGTGTGGGACGGTGGTAGAACAATGTGGGTCCCGGTTGTGGGGGAGTACTCTACTTTTATAATTTCTCTACCCAGGGGATAAACCTGCGTTTGTTTGTTTGTTCGCTCGGTTTAAGGCGTTGTGCACACGGCAGCCAGCCAAAAAAAAAGAAAAAAAACAGTCGCATATCTTTTTCTTTTTTATTTACTTTTTAATTTTCAAGTTGTCGTGCACCTTGTGTGTTGTGACTGTTGGCAGACCAATTTCCCCCGGGGATGAATAAAGTTTTATTGTATCGTATCTTAAGTGAAAAACCAAGGGTCAATTCAGGCTTCAGTGAGGGCCAATAGCTCTTTTTAGTTTTTGTTTCTGAGTTACTGTGGGTGATTAGTGATACATTGGAGCGAAGGAGTTTAGAGTTGGTGGTCAATGTGCCCACAAGGTAAGATGTTATGAATGAGCAGCTGACTCCTAGTACCAAGAGCTTGGGTCCTGCTCAGACCAATCCCCTTTATCTTAGAACAACAGAATGTCCATCTTTTCCAGAGGCAAAATATAACAGACAAATTAAGTTAAGCACTTACTTAAGGAAAAGCATTTTCATGAACATTTTTTCAAATTGAAATCATAAGCAAGTGATTGTAGTCCACACATTTATTTTATACAAGGAAAGACAAAATTGCCAAAATATATCATGAATAACCAAATACAAATTTTGTAACTGCAAATGCAACAACAGGAAATTATAAAAATACTTACCCCCGCCGACTCAAGGGGAGTTTCATTTGCACAATGCACCTCCACATGCTTCTATTTTAATGTGGCTGCAAATTAACCAAAATAATAATTAAATAGAATTGGTACAGAGCAGACAAGCAGAGAAGATTAGTTTAACTGGGCATCATCCTTGGCACGGACATTGTGGGCCAAAGGGCCTGTTCCTGTGCTGTACGTTCTATGGTCTATGCTCGAGTTTCCGTTTAGTTTGTTGTCACGTGTACCGAGGTACAGTGTAAAGCTTTTGTTGCGTGCTGACCAGTCAGCAGAAGGACAATACATGTTTACAATTGACCCATTACCTGACATTGATCTGTTTGTGTCTAGATTAAATCACTAATTGCCCAAATACGTCTCATGGGAACCCAACCCAGGAGCAGTAGCGGTGGATGCATTCTCGCTACATTGGGTGGTGTACAGGGGATGGTTCTGGGAGGGGGGGACATGTTCTTTTATGTTCTCCATTCTGTCTGATTAGGCAATGTCTGATGAAAATATAGCAAGACTCTGCACGGGCAGTTTTTCTTTTTGGTAAATTTTTATGGCTCAAACTGGGACACAGTCATGGTTTCTCATTGATGTTTAGAATGATAATTGAACCATTTATGACGATTCCATAGCTGCAGTCATTTGTTGCAGAAATCCATCCATGGCATGATCATAGGCAATGAATTTGTTATCTGCAGGTTTGACCAGGACCATTACAAGAGCTTGGACTGTCAGATAGGACGATGAATGTTATAACTGCAGCTTGGAGAA
The DNA here is from genome assembly GCA_035221665.1 of Okamejei kenojei. Taxonomy (NCBI): domain Eukaryota; kingdom Metazoa; phylum Chordata; class Chondrichthyes; order Rajiformes; family Rajidae; genus Okamejei; species Okamejei kenojei. Next base: position 1,779,156 of record CM069136.1, read on the forward strand.
AATAGCATTAAAAACAATATTTTGTTTATATAAAGAAATTGGAAAGTCTTTGGTAGACAGTCAAAGACTATTTTATCATACTGCTAACATATCAGATATATTGGAGTTCCTTGCTGGATTGCATTTTGATCAGCACCTAAGCGATATTGGGGCCATTAATAGGGCTCATAGTGCTTTATCATCCTATTTAGGTTGTTTAAATTGCTGACCATGAATCGATGGGTGCCTCATCCGTTATATATCCCGATAAAAGAACTTTTCAAAGTTATGAGAAACCGGTTTCTCACGGTGTCAGGGTTGGACACGCAGTGTTGGGTTCTCCTTGATTGTTGCTTTGTTTTTATATTATCGATTTTATATCTTTGGTTATAAATCTTCCCCTACAATAGAAGGGTTATTACTTTTGTTCTTTTATAATGAAAAGACCTTTATTACTAATAAACTGAAGCAATGTTTTAAAAGATGTATTATTTACTCACTACTGTGTTGACTGAGCCAGGGTGTTGTATGGAATGAATCTACGACATAAAAAACACAGAGTACAAAATCTTCATGTAGTCACTCACGTGACTCTGAAGTAAGATAGTAAGATTAAACGAGAACTTACCAAGGTTGAAGTTACGATGAGGGATTACGTGCCCTCCACTCCCAACCCTCATAAAATAAATGATCATCTGGTAGTTCTAGTCTATATTGAGCCTTACTATCTTACTCCGGCTATTGGTTCTGTGTTTTTCATGCCGCTGCTTTGAAGTATGCCGATCATGCGCCAGGCGGGACTTCTTCACGTAATCCCTCATCGTAACACCTCATAAAATAACGATCAAACTTCAAACTTGGTTAGTTCTCGTTTAATCTTATTATTAATGTAGTAAATGTTGTTATCCAGTTAATTTTGGTCTGTGAAGTGCCCCATAAAGGATTACTGCATTAGCTAAGCACCTGTGGACTTGAACGTAATAGGTGAAGTCCAGGGGTTCAGATATGGGGCTTCATGTGTGGGCCAGGTATTTGTCAGTGCAAAGGGGCTAGGAGCAAGGCCAAGTGTGCTTCAGAGTCAGGGTCTGGAATAGTACTAGGTGTGCAGTCAAAGCTAGGAATGTAATTTACTCTAACCTTATTCATAGCTAATCCAATTTAAATCATATATATTGCATTCAAGTGTAAGTTAAAAGACTCGTTACTGTATGCACCCCATAATACACAATTTCAAGCTGAAAAATGCAAAAAGTTCATACTAATGGGAGGGGGGACACCCACCTCCCACAACCACCCCCCCCCACACACACCCGGTCTCTACGCTCCATCGGGCTTGGTCTCGCAATTTCTCACTCCCAACTCTCACCCAATGTTGGCAACCCTGAGATATACCTGCTCCTCATCGCCCGCATCCCAACTCCCCCCTGAACTCCCCCCACCCCGACCTCACCCAAACCCAGCATCGGATTTACATTTAAATTTGTGTTTCACCATGCTATTGTTGTTCAAATTTGTAAAGGGTATCCATGTCTTGGAGTATTTTGTGCAGTTTTGGTCCCCTAATTTGAGGAAGGACATTCTTGCTATTAAGGGAATGCAGCATAGGTTTACAAGGTTAATTCCCGAGATGGCGGGACTGTCATATGCTGAGGGGAATGGGCGACTGGGCTTGTACACTCTGGAGTTTAGAAGGATGAGAGGATATCTTCTTGAAAACATATAAGATTATGAAGGGCTAGACACGTTGTTGGGGGACTCCAGAACCAGGGGGCCACAGTTTAAGAAGAAGGGGTAAGCCATTTAAAACGGGGATGAGGACACACATTTCACACAGAGAGTTGTGAGTCTGTTGGAATTCTCTGCCTCTGAGGGCAGTGGAGGCCGGTTCTCTGGAGTCTTTCAAGCTAGAGCTAGACCCTAGGTGCTTCTTAAAGATAGCGGAGTCAGGGGATATGGGGAGAAGGCAGGAACGGGGTACCTGATTGGGGATGATCAGCCATGATCACATTGAATGGCGGATGGGTGCTGGCTCGAAGGGCCGAATGGCCTCCACCTGCACTTATTGTCTATTGTCTATTGTGCTGAGAAATTGATCTGTTTTTTTCCGCCAAAACGAGCCTAATGTTTTCCAAATGTAGTGTCTCGGACATGTTTGTGGGTTTAGAAAGTTACAGGGATTTTAGTACTTTTGACAGAGGGAGAGGGAGAGTAATGTTGAAAACCCTTCACCTGTGACCCCTAGATCTCTGGTCTACGTCACCTATCTTGTACGATCTTGCAAAGAGCGTCGGGAGCAGAAAAGTCAGTGTAAAACATCTCTATTTCACTTTCTTTCTCCCTCTCTCCCTCCCTCTCTCTCCCCTCCCTCAGGTTTTCGATGGCAGAACAGTATGGCTTCCTTCAGCGTTCCAAGGATTAACGGGGCTTCACGCCCGGGGTCTCATTTCCTACACCAGAGAATATGGAAACGCCGCACGTTCATTGCCGTCATTGACCCAACGACACCCACTGTCGCGCGGCGCACTTCCCTACACACCAGCTTCTCCTGGTACATTCTAGCAGCAGAATTAGGACATTCGGCCCCATTGAGTCCACTCTGCCATTCAATCGTGGCTGATCTTTCTCTTCCTCCTAACCCATTCTCCTGCCTTCCCCATATAACCCTGACACCCGCACTAATCAACAATCTATCTATCTCTGCCTTAAATATATCCACTGACTTGTGGCCTCCACCCCCCGTCTGTGGCATACGAATCCCACAGATTCACCACCCTCTGGCCAAAGAAATTCCTCCTATCTCCTTTCTAAAGGAACGTATTTTAAACCATATAACCATAAACCATATAACCATATAACAATTACAGACGGAAACAGGCCCTCTCTGGCCCTTCCAGTCCGTGCCGACCATTGTTTTCCCCTAGTCCCATCTACTGCACTCAGACCATACCCCTCCATTCCCTTCCCGTCCATATACCTATCCACTTTACTTTTAAATGTTAAATCGATCCTGCCTCCACCACTTCTGCTGGAAGCTCATTCCACACAGCCCCACCCCTCTGAGTAAAAGAAGTTCCCCCTCACGTTACCCCGAAACTTCTGTCCCTTAATTCTCATGTCATGCCCTCTTGTTTGAAACTTCCCTACCCTCAATGGAAAAAACGTATCCACGTCAACTCTGTCTATCCCTTTCATTCCTCAATTCCCTACCATTTACCATTTTAATTCTGAAGCTGTGCCCTCTGGTCCTAATTTCCCACTAGTGGAAACATCCTCTTCGCAACCAATCTATCCAGACGTTTCATGCTCGCTCTCTCTCTCCCTCCCTCTCTTTCCCCCAGCACGGAAACAGGCCCTTCAGTCCCCCCCAACTTGTAAACACAAACCAAACATGCACCCATGTCTACACTAGTCCCACCCAAAACTAACATGCTCCCCATCTACACGTCCCACCCCGACAACATGCCGCATCTACACTAGTCCACCCCGGACCAACATGCCCATCTGCACTAATCCCACCCCGACCAACATGCCCCATCTACACGTCCTACCCCGACCAAACATGCCGCATCTACACTAAGTCCCACCCGACCAAACATGCCCCATCTGCACTAATCCCACCCCGACAACATGCTCCCCATTACACGTCCTACCCCACGACCAAACATGCGCATCTACACCAGTCCCACCCCGACCAACATGCCCCATCTGATAATCCCACCCCGACCAACATGCCCCATCTACACTAGTCCCACCCCGACCAAAACATGGCCCATGTTTTACACTAGTTCCTCCCTGACCAACATGGCCCCATTACACGTCCCACATCCGACCAACATGCCCCATCTACACTAGTCCCACCCTCGACCACATTGCCCCATATACACTAGTCCCACCCGACCACATGTTCCCATCTATACTAGTCCCACCTTCTGCCTGATTTGGCCCATATCCCTCCAAACCTGTCCTATTCATATACCTGTAGGTTCCTATTCAATTTTTCCACCCCGCGTATCTCACCTTAAACCCGTGTCCTCTGGTCCTCGATTCCCCTACTCTGGGCAAGTAGACTCTGTGTGTCTACACAATCTATTCCACTGGTGATTTTGTATCCTCTTATAAAAAAAAATGCCCCTCATCTCCTCTTGCACTCGATGAATAGAGTCCCAACTTGTCTCAACCTCTCCTGTAGCTCAGGCTCCTCGAGTCCCGGAAAACATCCTCGTAAATCTTTTCCGCGCCCTTTCCAAGCTCGACGACATCTTTCCTGTAAACACGGTGGCCAGAACTGAACACAATACACTAAAACCAGCCTCACCAATATCTTGTCCAGCTGCAACGTGACCTCCGACTTCTAGACTCAATATTCTGACTGATGTAGGCCAAAGTGCCAATGGCCTTGTTGACCACATTATCTACCTGTGACTCGACCTTCAAGGAACCACTTCTGTACTTTTGGTAGTTCTGTGAGTCCACCTGTATTCTCTGGAAGGGATCTAATGGCCAATTGGGACAGCTCTCATTACCTTCTTATTCCCCCTTTGGCATACTGCACAACCAGACACCGCCTGCTTGGCTAAAGTATAAATGCCTCTGACAGGCATAAGTCCGTAGTATCGTGTCGCACAGAGCCTGAGCCCCTAGTGTGATTGCGAATGTAGTTGTTTAATCAAATCCCTCGTCAATCCCTGGTAATTATTTGTTTTTTGTCGGCGTACCCACTTCCCCGTCCGTGGAGCGCCGGGCACCCAATTCATTCATTTTATCCTCCTCCTCCTGCGAGAATCTTCTCTATTTGCTCTCTCAACGGTATCCAGAGACAGCATTTTTACCATTCCTTCTGTTCGCCGCTGTATTAGCGGCACTTCGACTGCTCTATTCCCTCTAGCTTCCAGCGAATTCCCTCTCTGGTGGCCTGCTACATGGATCCATCGCTATTCTTTCTGGCAATCATGTAGTGCTTCCAAGGCTTTTTCAATTAACTGCTCATGAGCCAACTCTTTTCCTCTGGCTGTGATCATCCCTTCTCTCCTTCCAAGATTTTCCCAAAGGTGTGTACCACCCGCTTCCCTCCTTTCTCTTGGGTCTGTACTCCCAGCGCAATTCCATTTTCTGATTTGCAAAGAGATGGAATGGTTGGTCAATAGATGGGAGGGCCAGTACAGGTGCGGTGATCAAACTGTACTTTAGTTTCCTAAATGGTGTTCGTCCTTGTCTTTTGACTTTGTCATTTTCCTCACCTAACTTATCATATAGAAACCTGTAACTTGTCGGGTATAATTGTCTATCCATAATCTACATATCCAATCAGTCCAAGAAACTTCCTGATCTCCTTCTTGTTTTTCAGTATCGGGATGGTCCGGTAATTCCCGCTATTCTTTCTGGGTTTATTCTCCTTTTCCCATCGCTAATCAGGTATCCTAGATATCTAACTTCCTGTTCTACAAAACTGTACTTACTTTTAGACACTCTCAACCCCTTTTCCCCCAGAAAGTTTAGGATGGGTTATGGTCGCGTCCCTAATGGCTCCTCTTCTTCCCCCTGATAGTAATAGGTCGTGTCCACAACAGCTGTGTCTCGTCAGTCCTCGGGACGTCCTCTATAATACTTGTTCTAATATCTGTCCGAACAGGTTCGGGGATTCTGTTAAATCCCTGAGGGAGCCTGAGATTAAGTCCTCCATGGCCTTTCGATTCTCATATTTTTTACCACCACTCCTTTCTACCTCGGGGGCAGCCATCACTTTCCCACCTACCCCGAGATTCTGAGCTTGTTTTTCACCCCAATCCCATTCCTTCCGGTACCTTAGTTACGCTTGATCTCTCCGCTCCCGAATCTACCATAATATTCCATATCCTCTCCCTGGGGTCCTAATTTCATAGTTTACCAGAGGTTCCCGTGTGTATCCCATAACTCCCAGGGGAGCGGGACCCCCGACTTCCCTATTCTTCCTCCATGAGTGCGTTCGACTGCACTCCCGTCGTAGCCTGGAACATTCCCTCTTGAAAATGACCCTCGTTACAATGGTAAAACACCGGGATGGCCCGTGTACCACCCTCCTGATCGTTGTTCCTGTTTTCCCGGGGACCCCATCTTTGACCCCATTCTTTGATCACTCCTCGTTCGCCTCTTCCTCGTCCTCTACCTCTTCGCCTTCCCCGTGGTCTCCATGAGCGCCCAGCCTTCTATCACCTTCGTCTCCCTTCTTCGTTACCCTTGCTGTACTGCCTGCAAACATCATTTTTGCCTTTCCTTCATTCCCATCGTACATATACTTTCTGAGCCTTGTTAACAATTGATTTAATGGTTTGTCATTCCAATCCTCCAATTTTTCCAGTTTCTTTTAATATCCTGGCTCATGATTTGGTTACAAAATTAACCTTTAGCAACTGCTGACCTGTGTCTGAATCAGGGTTTATTCTCGAATACTGCTGGATGTTTCCTCTCAGCCTCTGTAAAGAACACTGTCTGAGGTTCGTCTTTGTTTTTATGGTTTCCAAAAACTCGTTCAAAATTCTGTCCCTTGGGGACAGCTTCTCTGATCCCTTTGATTATTATCTCCTGAGATCTCTCATGCTTTTCCTCCCTGCTGCTGTTTGGTTACTCCAATCTGGCGCGACAATTGGGATATTTTCGCTGCTCCCGCGTCTATGCTCGACGCGTCTGCTGCTACCCGGAGCCTGTAAACCCTTCTCCCAGATCTTTATTCCTGCCTGTCTGACCATCTGTCTTCTTCTGAAGCAAATAAACTTCCCATTATAGGGTTTCCAACAATTGGCATAGTTCTTTTCTATAGTTTGATTTGGCGGTTCTTTTTCATTCACAAAAACATTCAAAGCTTGTTTCACCTGTCTTCATTTGAGCCCCAGCCTTTGCCACCACACCGCACTCCCTCGGATAGGCTCCTTTGGCCATTCAAATATATAAAAACGTTATCATTATTTCCTTACTCTTACCCCGAGTCCCCCCTTCACCCCACCTGTGTTAACATTGGCCCCAACGGACTATCGGGCAGAATGTGCGGCTCTTTACCAGGGTGAGCCTTGTCCTGATTTCCCGGACCCTCACTTTTCCCGTTCCGGTTACCCATTGTCTTATCGTACTATTCCCGTCCGACAGACCTCGGTCGCCTGGCAATTACTTAATAGTCAGTTTTCTTACCGGGTCTTGTGCACAAGAATCGCTTCGAACGTCCTTTGTTTATTTTTCCGACACTCCCTCTTGTTTCCCAAGTCTCTTGTCCGGATATCACTCGCTCATAACCGCTGATGGCAAGCAAGGAGATCAGAGGGACTGCTGAAATCAGCAGGGTGCACCTTCCCTTCCTTCCGTGCCTTTGCGAGCGGCCGGAGTGGCAATCCCGGGCAAGCCCCACTTTGTGAGATATAGGTTGTGCTCACAATCACTACTCAGAGACTAAATCATGGAAACCAAGAATGCTTTATTTGCGAGTCTGCAGCTGTAGGGTGCCTCTCCAAGTTGAGACACACCGAAGTCAGGAAAGTAAAGCCCTTTATACACACAATTCTACATTTAACCTCCCCTTCTGGCTCTCCCCATTCAGAGCACTGAGGTGCACATTCTATTGGTACGTCCCCCCAGTACCTTCCCTATAATACATGTGCATGGTAATGAGCCAGTTTCTCAACAGGGGCATGTTAGTAATATTCATTTATTTATTAAGCATGCTCAGTTGTAAATGACCAGGTCTAGTAATCCTTACTCAAGGACAGTTCTGGTAACTTCATCCACAGCTGTGTCAGAATCCTCTCCCTGGCCTCTCTATATGGTTTAGAATCCTCTTTACAAGTTAGATCCTATCCTGAATCCTTACAATAGTGGGGTTTAATCACTTTATCCCTCACAAGAAGCCTCCTTTTTTTCTTTGCTTTTCTCTGTAAATCTCTCTTCCTCTTCTCTTTTACTTCTCTTTCTTTTTCTCTCTCCCTCCTTTTCTCACCTTTTCCCTCGCACCCCTCTCTTTTTATCCTGCTCTTCTCTTTCTATTTCTTTCTTTCCCTTTTCCTTTCTATATTTATCTTTCTTTCTTTTTCCTTCTTTCTTTCTCTCTCTTTTACTTCTCTTTCTTTGTCCCTCTCTTTCTTTCTTTACACAAATTGTCAACTGTTTTGCAAATATGTTGTACATAGGTCATCAGCAGTCCCGCAGCCAATTCATCGACTGCTGCAGAGAGACATGAGTCTGTGGTGGTGAAGTACATTGTACACTGTTAATGTGGGTCTCTTCTGGGTGGTTGCATCAAAACCACAGTCAAAACACTTTGTTGCTAGGATCATCTCTGCTGTCTGCAACTCAGCAATAGCTCCCAATTCTCGGGCCATAACTTCAACTGCACTGCATTGAGGAGCATGATCCAGATGAAGTCCACTCTCGCTTGTAGAATGGCTTATCAGGATTGGAATGTTTGCTGTGGGAGTTTGTTTACGATGCAGTCAAACACATGCATCCTTGTTGTTGAGGAGTAGGTTTTCTGGCCCACCTTTGACTTGACATACTGGCAGCCTGCAGAGTTTCGATTGTTTCTTTGAGGACAAGATTGTCAAATTCGAGGCGCATCACATCCTCCTTCCCTGTCCTTGAATTTTCATGAACTTTTCTGTACTGGTGATTTGAAACAGTTTTCCTCTGTTTTTGTTACTGCCACGAAACATCAGCAATTGTCTGTTGTGCTTTTTTAAGTCTGAGAAGCTGCAGCTTTGGTTTCACAGCAATCTCTTGTGCAAAAGTATTCCCACGAAATTTGGTTTTGAGTTCCTGAATCTTTCTGTCCTTTAAATCTATTTGGTTTTGCTTTTCTTTAAGGCTTGATTAATACACGTTTGGGGAGTTTTCAACCGTGACCCTAAGTTCTTTGATCTTTATTGTAAAAAGCAGCCTGGGATTCGGACAGAAAGTTTAGTCTTTTCTTCAATTTCTGTTTCCTTGGTGAGGCGACTTAGAATTCTCTGCTACATCTTGTTGAAACACGAGATGTCGATGGCATTGGTTCATGCGAGGCAGCAGGTGTCGTTGGCATTGCTAGATTCGGTGGAGGATGTAGGACTATGGACTGTCATCGCCCATGTCCTCAGTGTCTTGAAATATGGGCACTTGGCTTTCAGTGATGTCAAGGATTCAGGATCTTGAGCACCAGGCAGTGGAATGTCATCTAAATAAATGTGTTGACTGCCTTCTGGAAGTTTAAACGTTTCATCACAAATTTTCTATAAATGTTCCAAGTTCATTGGGATTGGTGAGTTTTTTAAACTTAAGGAAAGTCCGGTTAACGAGAGGCCTTCACTCTTAACTTAACAGCACCAAATGAATAGCCTTCTGCATCCGACAAAGGGGAAATGTGAACTCAGCGATTTCTCTGTTTCAGACACTTTTTTCCAACGAGGGTGTACAAGTACAAGATGTGTCCATTTTTAAGATCCCTCTTAGACTCGGGCATGACAGAGAAATTCACTTCAAGTTGAACTTAGCTATGCCTGTCTGGGCTTTTGGATTGACAAATTTTGCATTTCTTCCTCAGAGACATCTGTTTATAATGTAAATTAAAAAAAAACACTGAGCAGCATTAACAGAAACAAGTTATTATTTTGCAGTTTCAGAAATAAAAAGTAGAAATGATAAAGTGTCCAAATAACATTCACACAAGAATCCACAATTTTATACGATTTTTAAATCTCATTGTCATGAATTTATAGGCCAAATGGAAGAAATTAGTGTTTAATTTCCGTAAATTAATAGGCATTTAAACCATCTTGTGAGTGAGATTTTGTGTAACGCGATCATTTGGAACCTTGCGGTTGCAGTGAATTTGAACCCCATCTCGGCAGGAAAAACACTGCCGGTTCATATGGGGCCATAATCACATTTTTGCCAATGAAATTTGGATTAAAGTAATCTAAAAAAGCAAGTTTATATGTAAAAATACACGGCTTATCTTATGTTTTGTACCCTACGTGAGATCCGACCCGTTGTCGGCGTTGATGGTGTTAGAAGTAGATTTTTATTTTACTCCAGTGATTAAATTGTCCAGCGGTTTTTTTTTAAACTTCCGAGAACGGCAGTCGGAACGATTTCTCTCCAGCAGCTTAGCAGCCTGAGAAAGTTCGACTCCGACAGGCAGGAGAAAATGGCATTTTAATTCCGCCCCCCCTCAAAGCCGCCAAAGTCGTGCACACGGCCAGTGGCAGATCTGCAGCGCCGCTTAAGTGATATTGTATATTTCCAGTGTGATATTGTATATTTTAGTGTATTGTAGTGTGCAATCGTGTGTTATTCTATTATAGTGATTATTTGTATTGTTATTAAAGAGTTTTATTCGATTAGTGATATGGTGTCTAACAGTGTATTAAATTATTTTGTCGTATTGTCGTGTGTGTGAGTAATACGTGTTATAGTGTTGATAGTGTATTTTGTGTTATTATGTGTTATTATATGATATAGTTTTATATAGTGTTATGAGATTGATTTCTTAACACCTCAACACCTTAAGTACCCTCTCAAAACCCCTCTAAACCCATCCAAATCCATCTAACACTATAACCCACTCTAAACCCCTCTAAACCATTCTAAACCTCTCCAAACATTTGTAAATCCCTCCATACACCTGTAAACCCCTCTAAACATCTCTAATCCCCGGCAAACCCGTTTAAACACTGAAATCCCCTATGCACACCTGCAAACACCCGGAAACCTCCAACCCCCATATAAAGCACGTGAAACCCACTCTAAATCCCTCAAACATACCAAACCCACTAAACCCCTCTAAACCCCTCTAAACCCCTCTATTCCCTGTAAATCCCCTGTAAAGCCCTCTATTCCACACTAAACACATGTAAAACCCAATAAACATCTCTAAACCCCAGCAAACCGCTCCAAACCACTCTAAACCTCTCTAAACACATGTAAACACCCGGAAACACATGTAAACCACTCAAAACCTCTGTAAATACCTCTACCCCATGTAATTCACTCTACACCCCTCTAAACTCATGAAAACCCCTCTACTCCCCTATAAAGCCCTATAAAGCCCTCGGTACCCCATGTTAACATCTGGAAACCCAAGTAATCCTCTCTAAACTACTTCACACAATACCAGACTAACAGCATAATACACTTAACTCACTGGAATCTGCTGTAACGCTATAAAACACCATAAAACAGTGTAGAATACTATATAGATAGTTTGCTGTAGTTTATTTATTGTTATTTGTGTGTGTTATTCTAAGTATCATGATATTGTATTATAGAATATCATAACATGGTGTGTTGTATTGTTGCTTTGTATCATGGTGTGTTATAGCGTGTTATAGCGCGTTATACTGTATTTTCCTGTATTTTAGCATAGGGATTTACATTGTATAGGAGTGTGTAGTATAATAAACATAATTGTGTATTATAGTGTGCCTTAACGTATTATATTGTTATAGTGCCTTACAGGGTGTTACAATATGAGTGTTAATATGTGTATATTTTATATTGTATTGTGTAAGTGCGTTATGGTATGTTATAGTGTGTTATAGTGTGTTATGTGTTATAGTGTATTATGCGATGTTAAAATGTGTTATTCTTGTAATGTATTCTAGTGCAATGTGTTAGAACGTGTTATTCTGTGTTAAGGTGCATTGTAGTGTTATAATGTACCAGCAGTGCATTGTTGCGTGTTATAGTGTGTGTAGTTTCGTGTTATAATGTATTTTTGTGTATTAAAGTGTGGTATTAAGTGTTAAACTGTGATAATGTGTTATAGGATGTGTTATATTGTTTGCGTGTATTATGATGCGTTATAGTGTATTATAGAGTGTTATAGCGTATCATGGGATTCTAATGTATTATAATACGTTATCGTGTTTATAGTGTATTATAGGTATGTTATACTGTTTGATAGTGTTTGGTGCTGTTTCATTGTGCTACACAGTTATGTATCGTGTCTATTATAGCGTGTTATACTGTATTTTCCTGTATTTTAGCATAGGGATTTACATTGTATAGGAGTGTGTAGTATAATAAACATAATTGTGTATTATAGTGTGTCTTAACGTATTATATTGTTATAGTGCATTACAGGTTGTTACAATATGAGTGTTAATATGTGTATATTATATATTGTATTGTGTTAGTGCGTTATGGTATGTTATAGTGTGTTATAGAGTGTTATGTGTTATAGTGTGTTATGCGATGTTAAAATGTGTTATATTGCGTATTCTAGTCGTGTAATGTATTCTAATGCAACGTGTTATTCTGTGATATAGTGCATTGTTGTGTTATAATGTACTAACAGTGCATTGTTGCGTGTTATATTGTGTATAGTTACGTGTTATAATGTATTTCTGCGTATTACAATGTGGTATTAAGTGTTAAACTGTGATAATGTGTTATAGGATGTGTTATATTGTTTGCGTGTATTATGATGCGTTATAATGTATTATAGAGTGTCATAGTGGATTCTAATGTATTATAATGTGTTATCGTGTTTTATAGTGTATTGATCTATTATATTGTATACTGTTTGATACTGTTTGGTGCTCATTGTACTACACAATTATGATAGTTTAACCACTATAAACAGCTCTGAACACCTCTAAACACCTCTAAACCCATGTAAACCCCTCTAAACACCTGTAAATGCCCTCTAAACACCTGCAAACACCTCCAACCCCCTCTAAACCCCTCTAACCCCTCTAAATACACGTGGGCCACTCTAAACGCCTCTAGACTCCGCATAAACCATCGAAATCCACTAAACCCCTCTAAACCCATGTAAACCCTTCTAAACCCCTCTAAACCCATGTGGACCAATCTAAACCCCTTGAAACCCCTCCAACCCCCATATAAAGCACGTTAAACCCACTCTAAATCCCTCAAACATACCAAACCCACTAAACCCCTCTAAACCCCTCTATACCCTGTAAATCCCCTGTAAAGCCCTCTATTCCACACTAAGCACATGTAAAACCCAATAAACATCTCTAAACCCCAGCAAACCGCTCCAAACCACTCTAAACCTCTCTAAACACCCGGAAACACATGTAAACCACTCAAAACCTCTGTAAATACCTCTACCCCATGTAATTCCATCTACACTCCTCCAAACTCATGAAAACCCCTCTAATTCCCACTAAACCCCTATAAAGCCCTCGGTACCCCATGTTAACATCTGGAAACCCAAGTAATCCTCTCTAAACTACTTCACACAATACCAGACTAACAGCATAATACTCTTAACTCACTGGAATCTGCTTTAACGCTATAAAACACCATAAAACAGTGTAGAATACTATATAGATAGTTTGCTGTAGTTTATTTATTGTTATTTGTGTGTGTTATTCTAAGTATAATGATATAGTATTATATAATATCATAACATGGTGTGTTGTATTGTTGCTTTGTATCATGGTGTGTTATAGCGTGTTATAGCGTGTTATACTGCATATTCCTCTATTTACGTGTATTTTAGCATAGTGTATAGTGAGTATATTACAGTGTATAGTTTAGCATATTACAGTGTATAGGAGTGTGTAGTATAATACACATAATTGTGTATTATAGTGCGCCTTAACGTATTATATTGTTATAGTGTCTTACAGGGTGTACAATATGAGTGTTAATATGTGTATATTTATATTGTATTGTGTTAGTGCGTTATGGTATGTTATAGTGCGTTATGTGTTATAGTGTGTTATGCGATGTTAAAATGTGTTATTCTTGTAATGTATTCTGTAAGTGCGTTATGGTATGTTATAGTGTGTTACAGTGTGTTATGTGTTATCGTGTGTTATGCGATGTTAAAATGTGTTATTCTTGTAATGTATTCTAGTGCAATGTGTTAGAACGTGTTATTCTGTGTTATGGTGCATTGAAGTGTTATAATGTACCAGCAGTGTATGGTTGCGTGTTATAGTGTGTTTGGTTCGTGTTATAATGTATTTTTGTGTATTAAAGTGTGGTATTAAGTGTTAAACTGTGATAATGTGTTATAGGATGTGTTATATTGTTTGCGTGTATTATGATGCGTTATAGTGTATTATAGAGTGTTATAGCGTATCATGGGATTCTAATGTATTATAATATGTTATCGTGTTTTATAGTATATTATAGTGTATGTTATACTGTTTGATACTGTTTGGTGCTGTTTCATTGTGCTACACAGTTATGTATCGTGTCTATTATCGCGTGGTATATTATTATAGTTTTAGTGCTAGACGATAACTACATTAGTTATAGTGTTATTTATAGTATGTTATAGTGTATTATATTGTGTGACAGTGTATTACACAGATTATAATATAATGTGATGTGTATTATTGTGTTATAGTCTGTTAAATGCTAGCTAGTGTATAATAATGTGTTATTGGGTATTGTAATTTAGTGTGTTTGTGCTGGTCTATTATAATGTATTTAATATGCCATATTATGTGTGAATTGTGATGTGTGAGTGTTTATTGTAATATGCCATCGGGTGTAGTGTGATTGTATTATAGTGTATTTAGTTGTTATATTACATTGTAATGTGTGTTACACTGTTAAAGTGTATCATAGTATTGTAGTGTGTAATAGTGTATTAGAATGTATTATATCGTTATATAGTATTGTATAACGTGTTAAAGTGTGTTTTTGTTTATCTGCAGTAGCACTATAAAACTATAAAACAATGTAACACACTATATAACAGTATAGCATACTATTTGTATTGTTATTAAAGTGTTTTATTCTATTAGTGATATGGTGTCTAACAGTGTATTAAATTATTCTGTGTCGTATTGTCGTGTGTGTGTAATACGTGTTATAGTGTTGATAGTGTATTTTGTGTTATTATGTGTTATTATATATAGTTTTATATAGTATTATATAGGTTTTAGTGGTAAAGTGTGTTTGACATAAAAACCTATCTATATAACTCAATGAGATATTGATTTCTTAACACCTCAACACCTTAAGTACCCACTCAAAACCCCTCTAAAACACATCCAAATCCATCTAACACTATAACCCACTCTAAACGCGTCTAAACCATTCTAAACCTCTCCAAACATTTGTAAATCCCTCCATACACCTGTAAACCCCTCTAAACATCTCTAATCCCCAGCAAACCGCTTTAAACACTGAAACCCTCTATGCACACCTGCAAACACCCGGAAACACCTGTAAAGCCCTCAAATACCTCTAACCCAACGTAATTCCCTCTAATCCCTCCAAACACCTCTTACCCCCTCTCAACCCCTCTACACTCCGTCCTAACCCCTGTAAACCCCTCTAAACCACTAAACCTCACTATACACCTGAAAACACTTGTGAACCCCTCTAAACCCCACTAAACCTCTCCAAACTCCCTCCTGAACCCCCCCAAACGCCTCCAATCCCATCCAAACCCCTCTAAACTCCCTCCAAACCCCTCTGAACCCATGGAAACACCTCTAAATCCCTAAAGCCATCGAAGACCTATAGCCCCCTGTATACCCCATGTAAACCCCTCTAAACCCCTGTGATCCACTCTAAACGCCGCTAAATCCCTATAAAACACGCTGAGCAACTGTAAACATTATAAACCCCAGGTAGCCTGCCAAACACTTCTATACCCCTGTAAAGCCCACTAAAACACCCTAAAACTCTCGAAACTCCTGTACATCCTTCTAACCCCCTGTAAACCCGTAAACTTCTTTAATCATCTCTAAATCTCTGTAAACAAATCTAAACCACTCTCAACCCCATGTACACGTCTGTGAAACCCTCCAAAACCTAGTAAACCCCCTGTAAACATTTTTAAACCACTATAAACATCTCCGAACAGCTGCAAACACCTCTAAACCCCTCTAAACCCATGCGAACCCCTCTAAACCCCTGTAAATGCCCTCTAAACACCTGCAAACACCTCCAACCCCCTCTAAACCCCTCTAAACTCCTGTAAACTCCTCTAATCTCCACGTGGGCCACTCTAAACGCCTCTAAACTCCGCATAAACCAGCGGAATCCACTGAACCCCTCTAAACCCATGTAAACGCTTCTAAACCCCTCTAAACCCATGTGGACCACTCTAAACCCCTTGAACCCCCTCTAAATCTCCCTAAACCCCTCTAAACGCCATATAAGGCACGTTAAACCTACTCTAAATCCCTCCAAAGCCATCGCAAACATACTAAACCCACTAAACCCCTCTATACCCTGTAAATCCCCTGTAAAGCCCTCTATTCCACACTAAACACATGTAAAACCCAATAAACATCTCTAAACCCCAGCAAACCGCTCTAAACCACTCTAAACCTCTCTAAACACATGTAAACACCCGGAAACAGATGTAAAAAACCACTCAAAACCTCTGCAAATACCTCTATCCCATGTAAATCCCTCTACATCCCTCCGAACTCATGCAAACCCCTCTAATCCCCACTAAACCCATATAAAGCCCTTGATACCCCATGTAAACACCTGGAAACCCATATAATCCTCTCTAAACCCCTGTAAACAACTCTAAACCCCTCCAAACCCCTGCAAACATCTCTAAACCATCTAAACCCCCTGAAAACCATTCTCAACCACTAAACCTCTCGAAACACCTGCAAACCCCTCTAACCCCATCTAGAACCTTCTAAACACCTCTAAACAACTGTAAATCCCTCTAAACCCCTGGAAATCACTCTAAATAGCTTTAAACCCCTCTAAATCCCTCTAAACCGCACTAAACATCTCTAATCCTCTGCAAATCCCTCTAAACCGCTGTAGAGCATTTAAACCCCTCTGAACCCCACTAGACCCCTCTAAACCACGCTGAACCTCTCTAAGCATCTGGAAACACCTCTAAACCCCCTCGCAAACCCTGTAAACCCCTCTAACCCTCTGTAGATCCCACTAAACCCCTGTAAATCCCTCTAAACACCTGTAAACCCCTCTAGTCATCCCTAATCCCCTGCAAATCCATCTTAAAACACCTGTAAACTCGCGGAAAGCCCTCTAAAACCCCCTAAACCCCACTAAACTCATGTAAATACTTCTAACCACCTGTAAACCCATGTAAACCTCTCTGAACACCTATAAACAACTCTGAACCCACCTAAACCACTCGAAACACCTCCAAACCCCTCCAAACACATCTGTAAACCCTGTAAACCCCTCTAAACATCTCTAATCGCCTGCAAATCCATCTATACCACTGAGAACATCTCTAAACACCTGTAAACACCCGCGAACACCTGTAAACCCCTCTATAGCTCTGTATATACCTCTAACCCCATGTACATCCCTCTAACCCCCTCCAAACCCATGCAACCCCCTGTAAACCCATATAAACCCCTACAAACCCCCTCCAAACCCCTCTGACGCCATCCATCCCCCTCTAAACTCTCTCGAAACCCTTCCAAACCCCTCTAAACCTCTGTAAACATCTATAAACCTCTGTAAACAACTAAATCTACCTAAACCACTCTAAACACCTCCAACCCCTCCAAACCGCTCTGCACCGCTCCAGACCTCTCCAATCCCCTCCAAACCCCTCGAAACCCATGTAAACCTCTCTAAACATCTTTAATCCCCTGCAAACCCCGCGATACAACGCAAAACCTCTCTAACCATCTGTAAGCACCCGGAAACACCTGTAAACTCCTCAAAACCTCTCTACATACATCTAAACACATGTAAACCCCTATAAACCCCAAAAAAGCCTCAATACCCCATGTAAACCCCTGTAAACCCATGTAAACCTCTCTAAACATTTCTAATCCTCTACAAACAACTAAACCCCTGTAAACGTCTGTAAAACGCTCTAAACCGTGTAAACCCCATCCAAACCGCTGTTAACCACTCTACCATCTAAACCCCTCTCAACCCTTCTAAACTACTCCAAACACCTGTAAACGCCTCTAAACCCATCTAAACCCCTCTAAACCCCTATATATCCCTGTAAAACCCGCTAAACCTCTATAACCCCCTCTAAACCACTCTAAACCCATGTGGACAACTCTAAACTCCCTATAAAGCCTCTGAACTCCCTATAAAGCCCTCCAAACCCACCAAAACCCCTCTAAACACCTCTAATCCCCTGCAAACCTCTGTACACCATCTAAACCCATCGAAACCCCTCTAAATCACTCTAAACCTCTATAAACACCTGCAAACACCTCTAAACCGCCTATAAACCCTCTAACCCCCCCGCAGAACCCTCTATACCCCTGTAAATCCCTCTAAACGCCACTCTAAACATCTTTAATCCCCTGCAAATACCTAAACGCCCCAGGAAACACCCCTCTAACACCTCCAAAACACACTACACCACTCTAAACACCTCTAAACATCTTTCCACACCTGCAAACATCTGTAAACCCCTCTAAATCCCTCGAAACTCATCTAAAACGCTAACCCCCTCTAAATCCCTATAAATCCATCTCCATCTCTACCATCTCTATGTATAGCTAAACCTCTATTTTTATCTCCAGTTCCATCTCTAGCTCCATCTCTAGCTCCAGCTCCGTCTCCAGCTCCATCACCAGAACCAGTTCCAACTCAAGCTCCACCTCCATCTCCATCTCAAGTTACATCTCCAGCTCCATCTACAGCCCCTGTTTCATCGTCAGCTCGAGTCCAACTCCAGCTCCCGCACCTCCAGGACTATCTCGGAGTCCAGCTCCATCTTTATCGCTAGCTCCACTATATTTTTCTACAGCTCCAATTCCTTCTCTCTCTAGCTCCAGCTCTATCTCCTGCTCAACCTCCAGTTTCCTCTCTAGTTGCATCTCCAGCGCCTTCTCTAGCTCCATCTCCACCTCCAGCTCCACCTCCAGCTCCATCGCCAGGTCCAACTCCAGCTCCATCTCTAGCTCTATCTCTATTCCAGCTATCCCTATTCCAGCTCCCACCCCTCCAGGACTATCTCGGAGTCTAGCTCCATCTTTATCTCTAGCTCCACTATATTTTTCTACAGCTCCAATTCCTTCTCTCTCTAGATCCAGCTCCAGCTGCAGCTCTCTCTCCACCTCAACCTCCTGTTCCCTCTCCATTTGCATCTCCAGCCATCTTAAGCTCCATATCTACCTCAGATATCAGCTCCAGATCCATCTCCATATCAACATCATCCCCAGCACCAGCTCCAGCTCCATCTCCAGGTACATTTCAGGCACCATCTTCAGGTCCATCTCCAGATCTAGCTCCATCCCCATCTCCAACTCTAGCCAGTTCTAGCGCTAGCTCTAGCTCCAGTTCTAGCACTAGCTCTAGCTCCACTTCTAGCTCTAGCTCCATCCCCAGCTCTACATCCATTTCCAGCGTCATCTCCACCTCCATCTCCATATCCACCTCCAGCTCCATCTCCAGCTCTAGCTGCATCACCAGGTCCATCTCCAGCTCTAACTCCAGCTCCATCGCCAGATCCATCTCCAGCTCCATTTCCAGCTACATCTCCATCTCCAACTAGCTCTGGCCATCTCCTGCCCCATCGCCAGATCTAGCTCAAACTCTACATCCAGCTCCATGCCATCTCCAGCTCTATCTCCAGCTGCATCTCTAGCTCTAACTCCATCTCCAGTTCCAGCCCCAGCTTCAGCTTTAGGTCCATCTCAATCTAGAGCTCATATTCTATCTTCAGCTCCATCTCTGGCATACATCTCTGTCTCCATCTCCAGCGCTAATTCCATCTTTAGCTCCAGCTCCGTCTCACGCTCCATCACCTGCACCAGCTCGAGCACCATCTCCAGCTCCATCTCTATCTCCAGCTCCAACTCAAACTCCACTTCTATCTCCATCTCCAGCTTCAACTCCATCCCCTGTTCCATCTCCAGCTCGAGCTCCAGCACTGGAGATGGAGATGGAGCTGGTGATGGAACTCCAGCTCCAACAGATGGAACATCCCCTGTTCCACCTCCATCTCCCGCACCTCCAGGACCATCTCCGAGTCTAGCCCCATCTTTATCCCTAGCTCGACTGTCTTTTTCTGCAGCTCCGTTTCAATATCTCTCTAGCTCCATCTCCAGCTCTATCTCCAGCTCGACCTCCAGTTGCATCTCCAGCTCAACCTCCAGTTTCCTCCCCAGTTGCATCGCCAGCGCCATCTCTAGCTCCATCTCTGCCTCAGACATAAGCTCCAGCTCAATCTCCAGCACCATACCCAGCACCAGCTCCAGCTCCATCTCCAGCTACATCCCACGCACAATGTTCAGATCCACCTCCAGATTTAGTTCCAGCTCCATCTCCTAGCTCCAGATCCACCTGTAGCTCCAGTTCCATCTCCAGCACCATCTCCAGAGCCACCTCCATCTCCATCTCCATCTCCAGCTCCAGCTCCACCTCCAGGTTCATCTCTCGCTCCAACTCCAGCACCATCGCCAAGTCCTGCTCCAACTCTAGCTCTATCTCTACTCCAGCTACATCTGCAGCTCCAGCTCTATCTCCGTCTCCAGCTCTGGCTCCATCTCCATCCACATGTCCAGATCTACCTCTAGCTCCAGCTCTAACTCCATCTCCATCTCCATCTCCAGCTCCAGCTCCATCTACATCACCATCACCATCTCCAGCTCCATCTCTAGATACATTTCCACATCCGCTACTCTAGCTGTATCTCCATCTCCACCTACCTCTGGCTCCATCTCCTGCCCAATCGCCAGATCCACCTCCAGCTCCAGCTCTATATTCAGCTCCAGCACCATATCCAGCACCAACACTATCTCCAGCTGCATCTTCAGCTGTAACGCCAACTCCATCTCCAGCCCCATATTCAGCTTTAGGTTCATCTCAATCTAGTTGATAATCTAGTGTCAGCTCTATCTCTGTCTCCATCTCCAGCATCTCCTGTTCTACCTCAAGCTCCATCTCCAGCTCCTCCAGCTCTAGCTTCATGTCCAGAATCTCCAGCTACAGCTCCAGCTCCATGTCAAGCTCCAGCTTCAGCTCTATTTCCAGGCCCATCTTCATCTACAGCTCCAGCTTCAGCTCCAGCTCCAGTTCCAGCTCCTTCACCAGCTCTAGCTCCAGATCTAATTCCATCTCTTGTTCCATCTTCCGCTCCATTTCCAGCTCCAGCTCCAGCACTACCTCCAGCTCTAGCTCCAGCTCCAGCTCTAGCTCCAGCTCAATCTGTAGCTCCATCTCCAGTTCCATCTCCAGCACCATCTCTCTCTCTCTTTCCAGCTCCATCCCCAGTTCCATCTCCAGCTCCATCTCCCGCACCTCCAGGTCGATCTCCAGGAGCTCCATCTCCATAATTAGCTCCACCTCTATTTTTTCGCGAGCTCCTTCTTTATCTCCCTCTAGCTCCAGCTCTCTGCACCTCAGGCTCCAGCTCCATCTCTAGTTCCATCTTGAGTTCGCTCAAGCTCCAGCTCCAGCTTCGTTTCCAGCTCCATCTCCATCTCCATATCCATCTCCATCTCCAGCTCTAGCTCCAGTTCCATCCCCAGCCCCAGCTCCATCTCCAGGTCCATCTCAATCTCTAGCTCCCGCTTCAGTTCCATCTCCTGCTCTGAAGCTAGAGCTGGAGTTAAAATAGAGCTGGATTGAACTGGAGATAGAGCTGGAGATGGAGCTAGAGCTGGAGCTGCGTCTGGAGATGGAGCTTGAGATGGATGTAGAGCTGCTGCTGGCGATGGAGATAGAGAACGAGCTGGAGCCTGAGCTGTAGATGGAGTAGAGCTGGAGCTGGAAGGAGCTGGAACTGGAGGTGGAGCAGGAGATCGAGCTGAAGATGAAGCTAGAGATGGAGCTGGAGATGGAGCTAGAGATGGAGCTGAAGATAAAGGTATAGTCGGAGCTGGTGATGGAGATGGAGATGAAGCTGCTGGAGATAGAGATGAAACTGGAGATAGAGCTCGAGCTGGAATAGGAGTTGGAGATGGCGCTGGAGATTGATCTGGAGCTGGAGATGGAGATGGACCTAGAGCTGGAGCTGGAAATTGAGCTGGAGATGGAGCTGGAGACGGAACAGGAGATGGAGCTGCAGCCAGTACAGCTACTAGAGCTAGAGCTGGAGTTTGAGCTGGACATGGAGTTTGAGCTGCATCTGGTGATGGGGCTAAAGCTAGATCTGGGGATGGAGCCTGAGATGGAGCTAGGGCTGGATCAAGCGATGGAGCTAGAGCAAGAGCTGAAGATTGAGCTGGAGATGGAGCTAGCGCTGGAGCTGGAGATGGAAATAGAGATGGAGATGGAGCTAGATCTGGAGATCTAGTGCAAGCTAGTGTTGGAGATGGAGCTAGAGCTAGAGCTAGAGCTAGAGCTAGAGCTTCAGGTGCAGCTAGAGTTAGAGATAGTACTAGAGCTCGTGCTGGAAATGGAGCTGGAGATGGAGCTGGAGGGCAGGAGGGAGCACGTGCTCGTGCTTGAGATGAGCCAGAGCTGGATGAAGCAGGAGCTGAGCTGGAGATGAGGATTGGAGAACGGCCGGAAATGGAGCTCTAGCTAGTACAGCTGGAGGTGTAGCTGGAGGTGGAGCTAGAGCTATAGCGGGACTTGGAGCTGGAGCTGGAGATGGAGCCAGAGCTGAAGCTGGAAATGGAGCTGTAGCTAGAGCTGGAGATGGAGCTGGAGGTGGAGCAAGATCTAGAGCTAGGTTGAGTTAAATTGGAGCTGGAGTCAGCTGGAGATAGAGCTGGACCTTGAGCTGGAGCTGGAAATCGAGCAGGAGATGGACCTGGAGATGGAGATAGAGCTAGAGCTGTTGATGGAGCTGGAGATGGAGTGAAAGCTGGAGCAGGAAATGGGGTTACAGCTAGATCTTGAGATTGATCTGGAGATGGAGCTAGGGCTAGAGTTGGAGCTAGAATTGGCGCTCGAGGAAGAGCTGGAGATGGAGCTGGAGACGGAACTGGAGATGGAGCTGCAGCCAGTACAGCTACTGGAGCTAGAGCTGGAGTTTGAGCTGGACATGGAGTTTGAGCTGCATCTGGTGATGGGGCTAAAGCTAGATCTGGGGATGGAGCCTAAGATTGAACTAGAGCTGGATCAAACGATGGAGCTAGAGCAAGAGCTGTAGATTGAGCTGGAGATGGAGCTAGCGCTGGAGCTGCAGATGGAAATGGAGATGGAGATGGAGCTAGATCTAGTGCAAGCTAGTGCTGGAGATGGAGCTTCAGATGGAGCTAGAGCTAGAGCTTCAGATGCAGCTAGAGTTAGAGATAGTACTAGAGCTAGTGCTGGAAATGGAGCTGGAGATGGAACTGGAGGCAGAGGTAGAGCACGTGCTCGTGCTAGAGATGGAGCCAGAGCTGGAGATGGAGCTGGAGATGGGACTGGAAATTGAGCTCTAGCTAGTACAGCTGGAGGTGTAGCTGGAGGTGGGGCTAGAGCTATAGCGGGACTTGGAGCTGGAGCTGGAGATGGAGCCAGGAGCAGCTGAAGCGGGAATGGGAGCTCTAGCTGTAGCTAGAGCTGGAGATAGAGCTGGAGGTGGAGCAAGATCTAGAGCTAGGTTGAGTTAAATTGGAGCTGGAGTCAGCTGGAGATAGAGCTGGATATGGAGCAAGATCTGGAACTGGAGATGGAGCTTGAGTGGAGCTAGAGAGTAAAGAGCTGGCGATTGAAAATGGGAAATGGAACTTGAACTGGAGTCTGTAGATGAGCTAGAGATAGAACAAGAAGGAGCTTGGAGATGGCGCTGGAGATGGAGCAGGGA
Organism: Okamejei kenojei; assembly: GCA_035221665.1. Taxonomy (NCBI): domain Eukaryota; kingdom Metazoa; phylum Chordata; class Chondrichthyes; order Rajiformes; family Rajidae; genus Okamejei; species Okamejei kenojei. The sequence continues at coordinate 1,802,728 of CM069136.1, forward strand.
GATTGTGCTGGAGAGTAGCTAGAGATAGGAGCCTGGAAATGGAGCTAGATTTAGAAGCAGGAGATGGAGATGGAGCGGAGATGCAACTTGAGAATGGAGCTAGAGCTGGAACTGAGAAGGAGCTGGAGATGAGCTAAGCTGAGGAGCTGGAGATTGGAACGGGGATGGAGTTTGGAAGCTTGAGCTGTAGGGAGCAGCAACTGGAGATGGAGCAGACAAGAAGCTGGGATGGACCTGGAGCTGGAGATAGAGGTGGACATGGACTAGAGCAGGAATTGGAGCTGGACGTGCCGCTGAGATTATCCTGAGCTTGAGCTGGAGATAGAGATGGAGATGGAGATGGAGATGGGGCTAGAGCTGCAACTAGAGTTTGATATGGAGATGCCACAGGAGGTGGAATTGCTGCTGGATTGCTGATGAAACTAGTTGTGGAGATGGTGGAGATTTATACTGTGTTATGGGGTGTTATTATTACATTATACTCGTGATGAGGTAGAGAGAGCTCGAGAGACATAGAGCTCGAGACAGAGCACGAGATAGAGCTCGCGACAGATATACTCGAGATACAGAGGTACAGAGCTCGAGATAGTGATAGAGGTAGCTCCAGAAATAGAGATACTCGAGATAGAGCTCGAGAGGGAGATAGAGATAGAGCACGAGAGAGAAAATCGAGCTCAGATAATGCTCGAGGTATAAAGGTATATGGAGCTCGATGGGGCTCGAGATAGAGAGAGAGAGTTGGAGTTAGAGATATCGAGATAGAGATATTCGAGGGAGATACTCGAAATAGATGGAGCTCGAGGTGTGAGGTCGGCCTAAGTAGAGATAGATGGAGCTCGTGACGAACTGAGCTCTGTATAGAGATAGAGCTATTGACAGAGAAAGAGAGATATCGAAATAGAGATACTTGATGGAGATCGAGCTTGAGATAGAGATAGAGCTCGAAATAATAGAGCTCGTGATACAGATATAAAGCGCGAGATAATTACTCGAGATAAATATTGATTTCGAGAGAAATAGAGCTTGCAAGAGATCGATTTCGAGATTCTCGAGCTAGAGTTTCCAGATAAAGCTCGAGATAGAGAGAGCTAGAAATAGGGAAAGAGCTTGAGAAAGAGGTCGAGATAGAGATACTCGAGGTAGAGCTCGAGCTCCTCGAGATAGCGGTAATGAAGATAGAGAGAAAAAGCGAGAGCTTGAGCTAGAGATAGTGATAGAGACACAGATACAGATACAGATACAGATACATATCGATAAAAAGAGAGAGAGGTAGAGAGGTAGAGATTTTGATAAATAGGGCTTGAGCTGGAGCTGTAGACTGAGCTAGAGATAGAACAAGAAGGAGCTGGAGATGGCGCTGGAGATGGAGCAGGAGATTGAGCTGGAGATGTAGCTCGAGATGGAGCTGGAAATGGAGCTAGATTTAGAGCAGGAGATGGAGATGGAACACACTATCTCACTATATCTTACTGTCTAATGAAATGTATAACAATACAATATATATCAGAGAACAATAATGCCTTCTAAACACAATACGCTATATTACACTTATAGACACTGTAATACACTACGTCACACTAAAATACACTATACCAGACTAAACACTATAATACTATAATGCAATATAATACCACATTATAGTACACTACACAGTTAAACACACTATAACATTATAATACTATCACACGCTATAATACACTATAAAACAACCACAATACATCACACTCTAATATTATATACCATAATTTAATACATTAATAACACCTTAATACGAATATAATACCGATATATACACTCTAACAGACATATCACACATAACATTATAACATAACATGACCAGAATTGTTAAACACGAAGACTATAATAACGAATGAAACTATAAACTTGACAACAAGTTGTGTGTATCGTTTACAACAGTGTGTTATTGTATATTTTAATGTATTGTAGTGTGCAATCGTGTGTTATTCTATTATAGTGACATAATGTGTGTTTTAATATTTAGTATGTTATATTTGTCAAATTGCGAGAGTGGTATAGTAAATATTGTACAGTATAGTAATATGTTGTTAGATGGTGTTATTTTTTGTTATCATGTATTGTATCGTTTTAATCGATTGTTATAATGTTAGATATTTATGTATATAACAGACTATTTTGGTGTGATAATGTGGAGAAGACGACCTGACTGTTGCCTTCCCTCCACAGTGGGAAACGTTTGATCCTGTTGAACTATCGTGCATCGATACACGATATCCTGCATATTCCTGTATTTACGTGTATTTTAGCATAGTGTATAGTGAGTATATTACAGTGTATTGTTTAGGATATTACAGGTATAAGGAGTGTGTAGTATAATAAACATAATTGTGGGTATTATAGTATCCTTAACGTATTATATTGTTATAGGTTGCCTTACAGTGGAGTTAGAATATGAGAATACTATCTCTCTATG
>CM069136.1:1805679-1851326 GCA_035221665.1 Okamejei kenojei
AATAGTGCATTGTTTTCTAATGTACTAACAGTGCATTTGCGGGTTATATTGTGTAATTACTGTGCCACGTCTAAACGCCTCTAGACTCCGCATAAACCAGCGAATCCATCTAAACCCTCTAAACCCATTAACCACTTCTAAACCCCTCTAAACCCATGTGACAATCTAAAACCAGCCTTGATACTCCCTCCAACCCCCATATAAAGCACGTGAAACCCACTCTAAATCCCTCAAAACAATACCAACCCACAAACCCACTAAAACCCCTCTAAACCCCTCTATTCCCTGTAAATCCCCTGTACAGCCCTCTATAACCACACTAAACACATGAAAAACCCAATAAACATCCTCTAAACCCCAGCAAACCGCTCCAAACCACTCTAAACCTCTCTAAACACATTTCACACCCGGAAACCACATGTAAACCACTCAAAACTCTGTAAATACCTCTACCCCATTAATTCCTCTACATTCATGAAAAACCCCTCCTACCCCCACTAAACCCCTATAAAGCCCTCGTACCCCATTTAACACCTGGAACCCGAAGTAATCCTCTCTTAACTACTTCACACAATACCAGACAAACAGCATAATAACACCTTCACTGGAATCTGCTGAAACGCTCGTACAACATCATAAAACAGTTTAGATTACATATAGATAGTTTTGCTTGTTTATTTCTTGTTATTTGTGTGTGAGATTCTAATATCATGAATATGAATTATAGAATATCAAACATGAGTGATGTATTTTGCTTTTGTATCATGGTGTTGGTTATAGCTTGTTTATACCGAGATATACTGTATTTTCTGTATTTTAGGCATAGGGAATTTACATTGTATAGGATGTGGTCGTTAATAAACATAATTTGTATTATAGTGTGCCTTTAAGTATTATATTATGTTGAATAGAGCCTTACAGGGTTTCCAATAAGAAGTGTTAATATGTTATATTTTATATTGTACTGTGTAAGTGAGTTTATGGAATGATTTTTATAGTGTGTTTATAGTTTTATGCGTTTATAGTGTATTATGCGATGTTAAAAAAAATGTTTAACTTGTAATGATTCTATGCAAAGGTGTAGGAACGTGTTTATTCTGTGTTCAGGGAGCCTTGAATGTATAATTACCCGCAGAGCATTGATGCGTGTTATAGAGTGTGTAGTTTCGTGATAGAATGTATTTTAGAGTATTAAAGTGATGGTATAAGTGTTAAAACTGAGATAATGTGGTTATAGATGTGATAAATTGTTTGCGTGTATTATGATGCGTTATAGTGTAATATAGAGTGTTATAGCGTTTCAGTGATTCTAATGTATTGATAATAAGTTGTCATCGTGTTTATAGTGTAATTAATAGGTATGTTTAATACTGGTTTATCTTGGTTTTGCAGTTTTCATTGTGCTACACAGTTTATGTATCGTGTCATTAGAGCGTGTTATACGTATTTCCTGTATTTTTATCATAGGATTTACATTGTTAGGATGTGTAGTATAATAAAACAAAATAAGGTATTATAGTGTGTCTAAACGTATTAAATTGTTATAGTGCACTAGCCGGTTGTAACAATATGATGTTAATATGTGTATATTTTATATTGTATTGTGTTGTGCGATATGGTATGTTATAGAGTATGTTATAGTGGTGTAATGTGTTCCAAAGTTTTATCGTTTTAAAATGTGTTCATATTGCTGTATTCTATTCGTGTAATGTATACTAGTGCAACGTGTTATTCTGTGATATAGTCATTGTAGTGTTTATAAAGTACTAACAGTGCCAATGTTGCGTTGTTATAATGTGTATAGTTAACGTGTAGAATGTATTTCTGCGTATTACAATGTGGTATTAAGTGTTAAACTGGATAATGTTTTATAGAAGTGTTATATTGTTTTGCGTGTATTATGATGCTTTATAATGTATTATAGAGTGTCATAGTGGATTACCTTTAATTTGGGTAAAAACAAAATTAACAAAATTAATGTGTTATCGTGATTTATAGTGTAATTGATCTATATAGTGTATACTGTTAGATACTGTATGGTGCTCATTGTACTAACACAATTATGATATTATAACCAACTATAACAGCTCTGAACACCTCTAAACCCTCTAAACCCAATGTAAACACCTCTAAAAACAACCTGTAAATGCCTCTAAAACACCTGCAAGACACCTCCAACCCCATCTAAACCCTCCCTCTAATAAAAAAAAATACTAAATCTTAAAAGAATAATAACACAAATGCAATACTCTATTTAAGAAATAAAAAAAAATATTATAAGCAATTAAAAACAACAAAAAGTAAAAACCCACCCCTAATACACGACGCCACTCTAAACGCCTCTAGACACCCGCATAACCAGCCAGCGAAATCCACTAAACACCCTCTAAACCCCATGTAAACCACTTCTAAACCCTCTAAACCCATATGACCAATCTAACCCCCCTTGAACTACCCCTCTCCAACCCCCATATAAAGCAGCGTTAAACCCTCTCTAAATCCCTCAAACATAACACAACCACACTAAACCCATCTAAACCACTCTATACCCTGTAAATCCCCTGTAAAGCCCTCTATTCCACACTAAGCACATGTCAAACCCAATAAACATCTCTAAAACCCCAGCCATACCGATCAAAACCACTCTATACCTCTCTAAACACCCGGATAACACATGTAAACCACTCAAAACCCCTGTAAATACCTCTATCCGCCCATGTTAATTCACATCTACACTCCTCCAAACCAAGAACCCTCTAATCCCCACTAAACCTATCAAGCCCGCGGTCCCATGTTAACACTGGAAAATCCAAGTAATCCTCTCTAAACTACTTCACACAAGTACCATACTACCAGCATAAATAGTATTTATGTATTGGTATTTGTGTGTGTTTATTCTAAGTATAAAAAAGATATAGTATATAGAATATCAAACATGGTGTGATGTATTGTTGCTTTGTATCATGGTGTGTTATATGTGTTATAGCGTGTTATATCTGCATATTCCTTGTATTTTACGTGTATTTTAGCATAGTGTTTAGTGAATATATACAGTGTATAGTTTAGCATATTACAGTGAAAGGAGTTGTGTAGTAATAATACACATAATTGTGATTAAGTGCGCCTTAAACTATTTATATTGTTTAAGTCCTTACAGGTGTACAATATAATGTTAATATGTGTAAATTTATATTGTATTAATGTTAGTGCGTTATGGTATTTATAGTGCGTTTATGTGTGTTATGCGGATTTAAAATGTGTTATTCTTGTATGTAATTGAATAGAATGTGGTATCTGTGATATGGTGCATTGTAGAGATATAAAGTACCAGCATGCATCTGTTGCGTGATAATAGTGTGTGTATTTCGTGTATAATGTATTTTTTGTGTAATTACAGAGTGGTAATACGTGTTAAACTGTGAAATGTGTCTAGGATGTGTAATACTTGTTTGCGTGTATTATGATGCGTTATGGTGTATTATAGTGTTCAGCGTATCAAGGATACTAAAGTATTATAATATTTATCGAGTTTATAGTGGTTTTATACTGTTTGATACTGTGTTGTGCTGTTCATTGTGCTACACAGTTATGTATCGTGTCTATTATAGCGTGTGTCCTATATTTCCTGTATTTTAGCAGAGGGATTTACATTGTCTAGAGTGTGGTAGTATAATAAACATAATTGTGCATTATCGGTGTCTTAACGATATATATTGTTATAGTGCAATACAGTTGTTACAATATGAGTGTTAATATCTGTATAATTTAATAATGATTGTGTAGTGCGTTATGTATGTTATAGTGTTATAGTGTGTTATGTGTTATATGTGTTATGATTGCGATGTTAAATGTGTTATTTTGCATATTTCTAGTCGTTGTAATGTATTCTAGTGCAACGTGTTATTCTGTGAGTTTTATATACTATTATGAGATTGATTTCTTAACACCTCAACACCTTAAGTACCCACTCAAAACCCCTCTAAACCCAACCAAAACCACTATAAACCCCATCTCTAAACCCCTCTAAACCATACTAAACCTCTTCCAAACAACACATTTTAAATCCCTCCATACACCTGTAACCCCTCTAAACATCTCTAATCCCCGGCAAACACCTTTAAAACACGGACATTCCCTACCACACCGCAAACCCCGGAAACACCTGTAAAACCCTTCAATAACCTCACCTCAACGTAAATTCCCTCTAATTACCCTCCAAACACCTCTTACTCCCCTCTCACCCCCTCTCCACTCCTCCTAACACCTGTAAACCCCTCTAAACCACTAAGCCCTCTCTATAAGACCTGAAAACACTTGTAAACCCCTCTAACCCCACTAAAACCCCTCCAAACAATCTCCTGAAACCCCCGCAAACGCCTCTAACCCCTTCGCGCGCGCGCGCCCTAAACTCCGAGGTGGGTTCAAACCAATGAAACACATCTAAATCCCTAGCCATTGAACCCCTATAGCCCCCTGTAAACCCCTTGAAACCCCTCTAAAACCCCTGTGAACGCCGCTAAATCCCTATAAAACACACTGAGCAACTAAACCATTACAAACCCATGTAAACACGCCAAAACACTTCTATACACCCTGAAAGCCACAAAACACCCTAAAAACCCTCGAAACTCCTGTACAACCATCCTTCTAACCCCCTGTAAACCCTAACCGCTTTAATCATCTCTAAACTTCTGTAAACAAATCTATCACTCTAAACCCCTGTAAGCGTCTGTGAAACCCTCTAAAACCTTGTAAACCCCCTGTAAACACTTTTAAACCACTATAAAACATCTCTGAACAGATGCAAACACCTCTAAACCCCTCTAAGCCCCTGTAAATGCCCTCTAAACACCTGCAAACACCTCCAACCCCCTCTAAACCCCTCTAAACCCACGTGGGCCACTCTAAACGCCTCTAAACTCCACATAAACCCGCGAAATCCACTAAACCCCTCTAAGCCCATGTAAACCCTTCTAAACCCCTCTAAACCTATGTGGATCACTCTAAACCCCTTTAAACCCCTCTAAATCCCCCTAAACCCCTCTAACCTCCATATAAAGCACATTAAACCCACTCTAAATCCCTCAAACATACCAAACCCACTAAACCCCCTCTAAACCCCTCTATACCTGTAAAATCTCCAAGTAAAAGGCCTCTAATCCACACTAAATACACTAAACCCCTCTAAACCTATGTAAACCCTTCTAAACCCATCTAAACCCATGTGGACCAATCTAAACCCCTTTAAACCCCTCCAACCCCCATATAAAGCACGTTAAACCCACTCTAAATCCCACAAACATAACCAAACCCACTAAACCCCTCTAAACCCCTCTATTCCCTTAAATCCCCTTAAAGCCCTCAATTCCACACTAAACACATGTAAAACCCAATAAACATCTCTAAACCCCACAAACCGCTCCAAACCACTCTAAACCTCTCTAAACACATGTAAACACCCGGAAACACATGTAAACCCACTCAAAACCTCTGTAAAATAGCTCTACCCCCATTGTAATTCACTCCTACACCCTCTAAACTCATGAAAACCTCTAATCACCCACTAAACACCGCCCCCACCCGCCTAGATAAAGCCCTCGTACCCCACGTTTAACACGGAAACCCAGTAATTCCTCTTAAACACTTCACACAATACCAGACTAACAGCATAATAAACTTACCGCACTGGAATCTGCTGTAACGCTAGTAAAACACATAAACATCGAAAATACTATATAGAAAGTTTGCTGTAGTTTTTATTATTGTTATTTGTGTGTGTTTATTCCAAGCATCAAATAATTTGTATTATAGACTATCATCACATGGTGTGTTGTATAGATTGCTTTGGTGTATATCGCGTGGATAGATATCGCAGCGTTATACTGTAGTTCCTGTATTTTAGCATAGGGATTTACATTGTAAAGGTTGTAGTATAATAAACATAATTGTGTATTATAGTGTGCCTAACGAATTATATTGTTAAGTGCCTTACAGGGTTTACAATATGAGTGTTTATAAAGGTATATTTTATATTGTAATTGTGTAAGAGCGTTATGGTATGTATAGTGTGTTATAGTGTGTTAAGTGTTATAGTGTATTTATGCGATGTTAAAATGTTTATTCTTGTAATGTATTCTATTCTAGTGCAATGTGTTATAACGTGTTATTCGTGTTAATGTCATTGTAGTGTTATAATAACAGGATGCAATGTTGCGTGTTATAGTGTGTATAGTTTCGTGTATAAGTATTTTGTGTATTAAAGGAGTGTATAAGTAGTTAAACTGTGATAATAGTTATCTTTGTTTGCGTGTAATAATGATGCTTTATAGTGTATTATAGAGGTTATACCGTATCATGGGATTCTCATGTATTATAATATTTTATCGTGTTTTATAGTGTATTATAGGATGTTATAACTGTTTATACAGATTGTGCTGTTTCATTTGCTAACAACATTATTATCGTGCTAATAACGCGAGGTATATTATTAAAGTGCGAGCGTTAACTACATTAGTTATAGTGTTATATATACTATGTTATAGTGTGGCAGTGTGATATACACAATTATAATTAGATGTGATGTTGTAATTTGTGTTATCGTTCTGTAAATCTAGCTAGTGAAATAATGTGTATTGGGTAATGGTAAATTTATTGTGTTTGTGCTGGTGTATTATAAAGGTATTTAATATCCATATTATGAATTGTGATGTGTGATTGTTTATTGTAAAATGGCATCGGGTGTAGTGTGATGTATATAGTGTATTTAGTTGTTTATATACATTTAATGTGTGTTTAACACTGTTAAAATGTATCAAGTATTGTAGTTGAAATAGTGGAATGTATTATCTACGTTATATAGTATGGTATAACGTGTAAAGTGTGTTTTTGTGCATCTCAGAGCACTAAAAAACTATAAAACAATGTAACACACTAATAACAGTATAGCATACTATTAGTATTGTTATAAAAGTGATATGGTATCAAAGGTATTAAAATTATTCAGTGTCGTATTGACGTGTGTGAGTCATCCGTTATAATAGATAAGACAAGTGTATTATGTTGTTATAAATGTTATTATATAAACTAATGTTATAAGTATTAACTCGGTTATAGTGGTAAAGTGTTTTGACCTAAAAACCAATCAATATAACACAAGAGCACAATATAACTAAACACCTCAACGACCATAAGTCCCCACTCAAAAAAACAAACCAAACAAACAACCACACAAAAAACTCCAAAACACAAACCCAGAAACAACCCCCTCTAACACCACATCCAAATCCATCTAACACAATAACGACCACTCTAAACGCCCTCTACAAACCCTTCTAAACCTCTTTCCAAACATTTTTGTAAATCCTCCATACACCTGTAACCCTCTAAAAACAACTTCCAATACCCAGCAAACCGCTTTAAACAACTGAAACCCCTCTTATGCACACCTGCAAACACCGGAAAACACCGTAAATCCCTCAAATACCTCTAACCCAACGTAATTCCCTCTAATCCCTCCAAACACCTCTTACCCCCTCTCAACCCCTCTACACTCCGTCCTAACCCTTGTAAACCCCTCTAAACCACTAAACCTCACTAATCTAGCCTGCCAAACACTTCTATACCCCTGTAAAGCCCACTAAAACACCCTAAAACTCTCGAAACTCCTGTACATCCTTCTTCACCCCCTGTAAACCCGTAAACTTCTTTAATCATCTCTAAATCTCTGTGAACAAATCTAAACCACTCTCAACCCATGTACACGTCTGTGAAAACCCTCCAAAACCAAGTAAACCCCCCTGTAAACACTTTTAACAACCACTATAAACATCTCCGAACAGCTGCAAACACCTCTAAACCCCTCTAAACCCATGGCGAACCCCTCTAAAAACCCCTGTGAATGCCCTCTAAAAAACACCTCAAACACCTCCAACCGTCAAGTCCCTCTAAAACCCCTCTAAACTCCTGTAAACTCCTCTACTCTCCACGGGGGCAACTCTAAACGCCTCAAAAACACCGCATAAACAAGCGGAAAATCCACTGAACCCCTCTAAACCCATGTAAACGCTTCTAAACCCTCTAAAACCCATGTGAACCACTCTAAACCCTTGAACCCCCTCTAAATCTCCCTAAACCCCTCTAAACGACGCCAAATAAGGCGACGTTTAAACCTACTTCAAATCCTCAAAGCCATCGCAAACATACCCAACCCACTTCAAACCCCTCTAACCCCCTCTATACCCAGTAACTCCCCCTGTAAAGCCCTCTATACCCGCACAAAAAAACACATGTAAAACTCCAATAAACATCTCTAAACCCCAGCAAACCGATCTAACACTCTAAACCCTCTCTAAAACACATGTAAACACCCGGAAACAGATAGGTAAAAGACCACTCAAACCTCTGCACATACCTCAAACCCATGTAAATTACCCTCTACATCCCTCTGGCCGAACTCAATGTCAAACCCCTCTAATATCCCCACTAAACCCATATAAAGCCCATGATACCCAATTAAACACCTGAAACCCATATAATCCTCTCTAAACCCCTGTAAACACTCTAAACCCCTCCAAACGGGTCCCTGCAAACATCTCTAAACCATCTAAACCCCCTGAAAAAACACTCAACCACTAAACCTCTCGAAACACCTGCAAACCACCTCTAACCCCATCTAGAATCTTCTAAACAACCTCTAAACAAACAGTACATCCCTCTAAACCCCTTGAAATCACTCTAAATAGCTTTTAACCCCTCTACATCCCTCTAAACCGCACTAAACATCTCTAATCCTCAGCAAATCCCTCTAAAACCGCTGTAGAGTATTTAAACCCCTCTGAACCCCACTAGACCCCTCTAAACCACGCTGAACCTCTCTAAGCATCTGGAAACACCTCTAAACCCCCTCGCAAACCCTGTAAACCCCTCTAATCCTCTGTAGATCCCACTAAACCCCTGGTAATCCCTAAAACAAAACCTGTAAACCCTCTAGTCATCCCTAATCCCCTGCAAATCCATCTTAAAACACCTGTAAACTCGCGGAAACACTTGTAAACCCGTCAAAACCTGTCTAAATACTACCCCATGTAAATCCCTCTAAATCCCTCCACACTCGAAACCCCCTATAACCCCCCAGTAAACCCCATGAAACACATCCCTCTAAACCAACTCAATCCCATGTAACCCCCTCCTAAATACATCTATTTCCCTGAAAAGCCTCTAAAAAAACCCCCTTAAAAACAAAACCCCACTAAACTCATGAAATACTTCTAACCACCATGTAAAACCCATGTAAACCTCTCTGAACACCTATAACAAACTCTGAACCCACTAAACCACTCGAAACACCCTCCAACCCCTCCAAACCCATCTGTAAAACCCAGTAAAACAGAGCCCACTAACCATCTCTAATCGCCTGCAAATCCGATCTATACCACTGAGAACAACACTAAACACCTGTAAACACCCGGGAACACCTGTAAACCCCTCTATAGCTCTGATATCCTCTACACAACCCCCATGTACACCCTCTAACCCCCTCCAAAACCCCATGGCAACCCCCTGAAAACCCATATATACCCTACAAACCCCTCCAAACCCCTCTAACGGCATCCATCCCCCCTCTAAACACTCCTCGAAAACCCTTCCAAACCCTCTAAACCTCTGTAAAAACTTCTATAAACCTTCGTAACACAAAATCTACTTAAACCACTCTAAACACCTCCAACCCACCAAACCGCTCTGCACCGCTCCCAGACCGCTCCAATCCTCCACCAAACCCCTCGAAAAACCCATGTAAACCCCCTATAACATCTTTAATCCCTTTAAAACGCCCCGCGATACAACGCAAAACCTCGTCTAACCATCAGAAGCACACCGGAAACACCTGTAAAACTTCCTGCAAAAAAACCTCTCTACATACATCTAAAACCACTGTAAAACCCCTATAAAACCACCAAAAAAGCCTCAATACCCCCTTATATGTAAACCCCTGTAAATAACCCATGAAACCACTCTAAACATTCTAAATCCTCTACAAACACAACTGAAACCCCTGTAAACGTCTGTAAAACGTTCTAAACCCGAGTAAACCCCATCCAAACCGCTGGTTATCCACTCGACCATCTAAACCCTCTCAACCCTTCTAAACTACTCCAAACACCTGTAAAACGCCTCAAAACCCATCTAAACCCCTCTAAACCCCTATATTTCCCGGTAAAACCCGCTAAACCTCTATAACCCCCTCTAAAACCCACTAAACCCATTGACAACTCTAAACACCCTATAAAGCCTCTGAACTCCCTATAAGCCCTACATACCCACCAACCCCCCTCTAAACACCTCTAATCCCCTGCAAACCTCTGTACAACCATCAAACCCATCGAAACCCCTCTAAATCACTCTAAACCCTATAAACACCTGCAAACACTCTAAACCGCCTATAAACGCTCTAAAACCCCCGCAGAACCTCTATAACCCTTGTATACCCTCTAAACACCACTCTAAACATCTTTATACCCCTGCAAATACCTAAACCCCCAGGAAACACCCACCTAACACAACCTCCAAACACACTACAACCACTCTAAACACCTCTAAACATCGACCACACCTGCAAACATCTGTAAACCCCTCTAAATCCATCGAACTCATCTAAAACGCTAACCCCCACTAAATCCCTATAAATCAATCTCCATCTCTTACATTCACTATGTATACTAAACCTCTATTTTTATCTCCATTTCCACCTCTAAGCTCCATCTCTAGCGCCAGCTCCGTCTCCAGCTCCAATCACAGAACCAGCTCCAACTCAAGCTCCACCTCCATCTCATCTCAAGCTACATCACCGCTCCATCTCCAGCCCCTGTTTCAATCGTCACTCGAGTCCAACTCCAGCTCCCGCACCCCAGGACTAGTCTCGGAGTCCAGCTCCTTCTTTAACGCTAAGCCCCACTATATTTTTTCTACCGCTCCAATTCCTTTCTCTCTACTCCAGCTCTATCTTCCTGCTCAACCTTCAGTTTCCTCTCTAGTGCATCTCCCCACGCCTTCTCACTCCACTCCACTCCAGCTCCACCTCCTGCTCCTCGCCAGTTCCAACTCCAGCTCCAACTCTACTCTAGAACTCTATTCCCAGCTAACCTATTCCAGCTCCCACCCCACCAGGACTATCCGGAGTCTAGCCCATCTTATCTCTAGCTCCACTATATTATTCTACAGCTCCAATTCCTTCTCTCTCTATCTCCAGCTCCAGCTGCCAGCTCTCTCTCCACCTCAACCTCCTGTTTCCCTCTCCTTTTGCATCTCCCAGCCATCTTAAGGCTCCATATCTACCTCAGAATCAGCTCCATAATCCATCTCCATAATCAACACCATCCCCAGCACGCAGCTCCACACCCATCTCAGGTACATTTCAGGCACCATCTTCAGGTCCATCCCAGATCTAGCCCATCACCCATCTCAAACTCGAGCCATTCTAGCGCTACTCTAGCTCCAGATCTAGCACTAGCTCTAGCTCCACTTCTAGCTCTAGCTCCAACCCCAGCTCTACATCCATTTCCAGCGACATCCTCCACCTCCAACTCCATATCCACCTCCACCTCCATCTCCAGCTCTAGCTGCACACCAGGTCCATCTCCAGCTCTAACTCCGCTCCCTCGCCAGGTCCATCCTCCAGCTCCATTTCCAGCTACATCTCCATCTCCCAACTAGCACTGCCATCTCCTGCCCAATGCCAGATCTAGCTCAAACTCTACATCCAGCTCCGGCCATCACCAGCTCAATCACCAGCTGCACATCTCAAGCTCTAACTTCCAACTCCACGTTCAGCCCCAGCATCAGCTTTAGTCCAGTCTCAATCTAGAGCTCAATTCTATCTTCAGTCTCCATCTCTGGCAACATCCCTCTGTCTCCTCTCCGCGCTAATTCCGATCTTTAGCTCCAGCTCCGTCTCACGCTCCATCACCTGCACCAGCTCGAGCGACCACCACTCCAGCTCCATCTCTAACTCCACTCCAACTCGAACTCCACATCTATCTCTCTCCAGCTTCATCTCCATCCCCTGTTCCCATCCCAGCTCGAGTCCAGCACTGGGGGGGGGGGGGGGAGATGAGATGGAGCTGTGATGGAAACTCCAGCTCCAACAGATGGAACATTCCCCTGTTCCACCTCCATCTCCGCACCTCCCAGGACCATCTCCGAGTCTAGCCCCATTCTTTAACCCTAGCTCGACAGTCCTTTTTCTGCAGCTACCGTTTTACCATTATCTCTCTCCTCCATCTCCAGCTCTATCTCCTCTCGACCATCACGGTTGCTCTCCAGCTCAACCAGTTTTCCCTCCCCAGTTGCATCGCCAGCGCCAACTCTAGCTCCATCTCTGCCTTAACAGACATAAGCTCCCAGCTCAATCTCCAGCAATCCATACCCAGCACCCAGCAGCCAGCTCCATCTCAGTGCTACATCCCACGCACAAAGTTCAGCATCCACCTCCAGATTTAGTTCCAGCGCCATCTCCTAGCTCCAGATACGACTGTAGCACCAGTTCCATCTCCAGCACCTCTCAGAGCCACCTCCCATCTCCATCCTCCATCTCCAGCTCCAGCTCCCACCCAGGACCATCTCTCGCTCCAACTCCAGCACCAGTCGCAAAGTCCTGCTCCAACACTACTCTACTCTACCCTCCACTACATCTGCAGCTCCAGCTCCTATCTACTCTCCACTCTGGCTCCATCTCCATCCCCATGTCCAATCTACTTCATCGCTCCAGCTCTATCTCTTCTCCATCTCCAGCTCCAGCTCCAACCCCATCTCCATCACCATCTCCACTCCAGCCGTCCACATTTCCACATCGCACTCTAGCTGTATCTCTCCATCTCCACCTACAACTGGCTCCATCTCCTCCAACGCCAGATCCACCTACCATCTCCAGCTCTATAATCAGCTCCATGCACCATATTCCAGCACCAAACCACTATCTCCAGCTGCATCTCAGCTGTAACGCCAACATCCATCTCCAGCCCCATATTCAGCTTTAGGTTCATCTCAATATAGTTGATAATCTAGTGTCAGCTCAATCTCTGTCTCCATCTCCAGCATCTCTGTTTCACCTCAAGCTCAATCTCAGCTCCTCCAGCTCTACTACATTCCAAACTCCACAACAGCTCCAGCTCCATGTCAAGCCCAGCTTCAGCGCTATTTCCAGCCCATCTTCATCTACAGCTCCAGCTCAGCTCCAGCAGCTCCAGTTCCACTGCCTTGCACCATGCATCTCTAGCTCCAGATCGAATCATCACTATTCCATCATCCGATCCATCATATCCACTCCACTCAGCACTACCTCCAGCTCTACCCAGCTGCCAGCTCTACTCCAGCTCAATCTGTAGCTCCATCTCCAGTTCCATCTCCCCAGCACCATCTCTCTCTCCTCTTCCAGCCCATCCCCAGTTTTCCATCTCCAGCTCCATCTCCCGCATTCTCCCAGCACCACCAGGCGATCTCCTAGGGCGCCCATCTCCATAATTACTCCACCTCTATTTTTTCTCGAGCATCCTTCTTTTATCTCCCTCTAGCTCCAGCTCCTGCACATCAGGCTCCAGCACCATCTCTAGTTCCATCTTGAGTTCGGCTCAACTCCAGCTCCAAGCTTTCGTTTCCAGCTCCATATCGGCGGCTCCATATCCATCTGCCCCATCTCCAGCTCTAGCTCAGTTCCATCCCCAGCCCCAGCTCCATCTCACCGTCCATACTTCAATCTCTAGCTCCCGATCAGTTCCATCTCCTGCTCTGAAGCAGAACTGGATTAAAATAGAGCTTGGATTGAACTGGAGATAAGCTGAGATGGAGCAAGAGCTGAGCTGGCGTCTGGAGATGGAGCTTGAGATGGATGTAGAGCTGCTGCGGGCGATGGAGATAGAGAACGACTTGAGCCTGAGCTGGTAGATGGAGTAGAGCGGAGCTGGAAGGAGCTGGAACTGGAGGTGAGCAGGAGATCGAGCTGAATATGAAGCTAGAGATGGAGCTGGAGATGGATCTAGAGATGGAGCCTGAAGAAAAAAGGTAAAGAGAGTCCGGAGCAGGTGATGGAGATGGAGATAAGCAGCTGAGATAGAGATTGAAACTGGAGATAGGCTCGAGCTGGAATAGTAGTTGGAGGAATGGCGCTGGAGATTGATCTGGAGCTGGGAGATGGAGATGGACCTAGAGCTGGAGCTGGAAAGTGAGTCTGGAGATGGCGCTAGGAGACGGAACAGAGATGGACGCAGCAGCCATTACAGCTACTAGAAGAGCTAGAGCTGGATTTTGAGCTGGACATGGAGTTTGAGCTGGCATCTGGTGATGGGATAAAGCTAGATCAGGGATGGAGCCTGAGATGGAGCTAGTGCTGGATCAAGCTGAATGGAAGCTAGAGCAAGAGCTGAAGGATTAGCTGGTGATTGGAGCTAAGCGGTGGAGCCTGGAAGGGAATGGAGATGGAGATGAGCAAGAAATCTGGAGAATCTAGTGCAACAAGCTAAGTGTTGGGAGATGGAGCATTAGAAGCTAGAATAGCGTGGGAGAGGCTTAGGAGAGGCGATCAGTGGGGAGGCGAGGTGGCAGTGGAGTGGTGTGTGTTGAGCTTTGAGTGTGGAGTTAGAAGAATGACTTCTGGCGCAGAGAGCTCAGTCGCTGGGACATCTGACTTCTAGCTCCAGGGGGCTTGCAGGACTATCCGGTAGCCATGGGCCAGAGTGTTCACGACTAGGCTAGAGAGCTCTATCAGTGCTCAGTCTCGAACATGCTAGAGATTCTGGTCCTGAGGGCCAGACTGGAGATGGAGCTTGAGAATGGGCATTGGTAATGGAGCTCTACGTAGTACAGCAGGAGTGAGCTGGAGGGGAGCTAGAGCTATAGCGTGACTTGGAGCAGGAGCTGCGATGGAGTCCAGAGCTGAACGCTGGAAATGGAACTGTAGTAGAGCTGGAGCTGAGTGGAGTCAATCTCTAGAGGCTGGTATAGTTAAATAGATAGCGGGATCAGCTGAGTAATGAGGAGCTGGGACCTAGAGCTGGTCTCTGGTGAACTCGATGCAGGAGATTGACCTGAATGTGCGTGCGAGCGGTGCGTGCGAGTAGCTGTTGGATGGGAGCATGAGATGGATAAAGCTGGGAGCAGGATATGGGGGTACAGCTGTAGATCTTGAGATTGTGTGCCCTGGACACACACACACACTAGGCTATAGTAGTGGAGCTAATTTGGCGCCTCGAGGAAGGAGCTGGAGATTGATTGGAGACGAACTGAGATGGAGCTGCAGCCATACAGCTACTGGAGCTAGAGCTGATTTGGAGCTGGACTGGAGTTTGAGGCAGCATCTACGGTGAGGGCTAAGCAAGATCTGGGGAGGGAGCCTAAGAAGAACTAGAGCTGGATCAAGCGATGGGGCTAGAGCAAGAGCTGGTAACATTGAGCTGAATGGAGCTAGCGCTGGAGCTGCACATTGTGAGAAGGGAGTGATTGGAGATACAAGATCTAGTGCAGAGCTATGGTGCGGATGGATATGGGTAGTCTATGAGCTAGAGCTAGAGCTAGAGCTTCAGATGCAAGCTAGAGTTTTGAGATAGTACTAGAGCTAGTGCTGGAAATGGAGCTGGAGAGAACTGGAGCAGAGGTCGAGCACGTGCTCGTGCTAGAGATGGAGGCCAGAGCTGGAGATGGAGCTGGAGATGTGGACTGGAAATGACTCAAGCTAGTACAGCTGAGTGGTCAGGAGGTGGGCTATGAGCTATAGCTGGACTGTGAGCTTGATGCTGGGAGATGTGAGCCAGATGCGTGAAGCTTGGAAATGGGGGACGTAGCTAGGAGGCTGTAGATAGACTGGAGGAGTGTGTCTCCTCTAGTCAGAGTGAGGCGTGATGAGTTGTAGAGAGTGTAGATTCAGTTATGAGTGCGTGGAGTCAGATAGGAGTCATTGATGTGCGGTGATTTGTATATTGAGTGATATGTGGTACAAGTGGAGGGCTGTGAGCTATCTGGTGGTGGAGATGAGAGTCTCTTGCTCGAGGCGCGAGTAGGACTACGATGGATCACAGCGAGTTACGGGCGAGAGTGAGCGATTAAAGGGTGAGAGCAGACAAGCGTGAATTCTACGATGTTTGGATCTAGGACAATAACTATGTCGACGAGAGTGAATTGCGAGGGCTGTGGGAATGACGGATCTGGAGTGATAGATGAGTAGAGAGATCTGGACATTGTAAGCTACAGACAGTATGGCAGCACACTAGTAAACATTTGATTCTCAAGATTTATATGTGAATGATAGTATCATAGGTGACATAGTACACATGGTTGAAGGTCTGACTAGACATGACTCGAGCTGCCAATCTAGAGAGATAGCTCAGGTGAGCCAGAGACATGAGAGCTAAGACTCGTAGAGACGGCTATTCGAGAGACTTTGAGGACGTCGAGCGGATCTCAGCTCGTGCGAGCAAGAGCTACCATGACAGCGCTGCCGAGAAGAGACAAAAAATAGGAAGTAGCATCGTACAGGTATGAGCCGGAATTGGAGCTAGACAGTTGCGATGCGACTGAAATACAAGCATAGGTGCGTGTTAGGTATGTTTGCAACAGGAGATGAGAGAAGTGGAAGTACACAGACTGCGAGAGCATAAGTAGGTTTGATATGAGATGCAACAGGAGTGAATTGCTGCTGATTGCTGAATGAAACTAGTTGTTGAGAGGTGAAGATTATACTGTGTTATGGGGTGTTATTTATTACATTATACTCGTGATGAGTAGAGAGAGCTCGAAGACATAGAGCTAGGTGACAGTGCTCGAGTAAGCCGCGACAGATATACTCGTAACAGAGTACAGAGCTCGAAGATAGTGATAGAGGATAACCATAAATAGAGAACCGAGATAGACGCGAGGAGGAGATAGAGATAGAGCACGAAGAGAGAAATCGAGCTCAGAAACTCGAGGTATAAAGGTATAAATGAGCTCGATGGGGCTCAGATAGAGATAGAGAGTTGTTAGAGATACGAATAGAGATATTCGAGGAGATACTCAAATAGATGGACTCGAGGTGTGGAGTGTCGGCCTAATTAAGATAGATGGAGCTCGTGACGAACTGAGCCCTGTATAGAGATAGAGCTATGACAGAGAAAAAGATATCGAAATAGAAGATACTTATGGAGATCGAGTCTTGAAGATAGAGATTGAGCTCGAAATAATAGAGCTCGTGATACAGATATAAAGCGCGAGATAATTACTCGAGATAAATATTGATTTCGAGAGAAATAGAGCTTGCAAGAGATCGATTTCGAGGTTCTCCGAGGGTTAGAGTTTCCATAATAAAGCTCGAGATGAGAAGCTAGAAATAGGGAAAGAGCTTGAAAAGAGGTCGAATAGAGATACTCGAGGTAGAGCTCGAGCTACCTCGAATACGGAAAGAAGATAGAGAGAAAATGCGGAGAGCTTGAGCTAGAGATATGATTGAGACCAGATACAGATACAGATACAGATACATATCGATAAAAAGAGAGAGAGTAGAGAATTTTGATAAATAGGCTTGAGCTGGAGCTGTAGACTGAGCAAGAGATAGAAACAAGAAGCTGAGATGTCGCTGGAATGGAGCAGAGATTGAGCTGAGATGTAGCTCGAGATGGATGCTGGAAATGGATCTAGATTAAAACAGGAGATGGAGATGAACACATCCTATCTCACGATATCTTACTGTCAATGAAATGTATAACAATCCAATATAATCAAGAACAATGAATGGCCTTTTGTTTTATTCAAACACAATACGCTATATACACTTAAACACTGTAAAACACTACGTCACACTAAAATACACTATACCAGACTAAACACTATAACTATAATGCAATATAATACACTACACCACATATAGTACACTACACAGTTTAAACACTATAACATTGTAATACTATCACACGCTATAAACACATAAAACAACCACAATACATACACCTAATATTATATTACCATAATTTAAATACATTATAACACCTTACTACGATATAAAACAATATACACTCTAACACATTTCACACATACAGTATAACATAACATACCAGAATTAGTTATAACACAAAGACTATAATATGAATGACACTATAAAAACTGACAACAGAGTTGTGTGTGATCGTTACAACATGTGTTTTATTGTATATTATAATGTATTGTAGTGTGCAATCGTTTTATTCTATTATAGTGACATAATGTGTGTTTTCATATTTAGTGTAGTTAATAGTTGTCAAACTTGCGAGAGTGGTAACGTAAATATTGTACAGTCTAGTAATATGAAGTTAGATGAGTGTTATTTTTTGTCTCATGTATGAGTATCGTTTTTATATAAGATTTTATAAATTAGTATGTATGTATTAAGACTATTTTGGTGTGATAATGAGTAAGAAGACCGACTGACTGTGCCTACCCTCAACATGGTAAACTTTGATCCTGTTGAACTATCGTGCATCGATACACGATACCTGCATATTCCTGTTTTACGTGTATTCATTACAGAGTGTATAGTGAGTATATTACAGTTGTATAGTTTATCATATTACAGTGTAAGAGTGTGTAATTATAATAAACATAATTTGTGTATAAAGAGTGCCATAACGTATTAATATTGTTTATAACCCCTTACAGTGTGTTACAATATGAGTGTTAAAATGTGTATATATATATATATTATTGTGTAAGTGCGTTATGTATGTTTATATTGTGTTACAGGTGTTTAAGTGTTATAGTGTGATATGCATTGATACATTGAGTTATTCTTGTAATGTATTCTAGTGCAATGTGTTAGAACGTGTTATTCTGTGTTATGGTGCATTGAAGTGTTATAATGTACCAGCAGTGTATGGTTGCGTGTTATATGTGTATAGTTTCGTGTTATAATGTATTTTGTGTATTAAAGTGTGGTAGTTAATTGTTAAACTGTGAAGATAGTGTTTATAGATCGTGTTATATTGTTGCGTGTATTATGATGCGTTTTATAGTGTATTATAGAGTGTTATAGCGTATCATGGGATTCTAATGTATTATAATATGTTATCGTGTTTTTTATTTATTATAGTGTATGTTATACTGTTTATACTGTTTTGGTGCTGTTTCATTGTGCTGCACATTATGTGTATCGTGTCTATTATCGCGTAAGAGTTATTATTATAGTTTTAGTGCTAAACGTTAACTACATTAGTTATAGTGTTATGTATAGTATGTATATTGTGTGAGTGTATTACACAGATTATAATATAATGTGATGTGTATTATTGTGTTATAGTCTGTTAAATGCTAGCTAGTGTATAATAATGTGTTATTGGGTATTGTAATGTGGTGTGTTTGTGCTGGTGTATTATAATTTATTTAGTATGCCATATTATATGTGATGTGTGATGTGTGAGTGTTTATTGTAATATGCCATTGGGTGTAGTGTGATTGTATAGTTGTTATATTACATTGCAATGTGTGTTACACTGTTAAAGTGTATCATAGTATTGTAGTGTGTAATAGTGTATTAGAATGTATTATATCGTTATATAGTATTATATAACGTGTTAAAGTGTGTTTTGTGTATCTGCAGTAGCACTATAAAACTATAAAACAATGTAACAGACACACATCTATTATAACAGTTTAGCATACTAATTTGTATTGTTATTAAAGTGTTTTATTCTATAGTGATAGGGAGTCTAACAGTGTAATAAATTATTTTCCCTTGTTTTTTGGGTCGTATTGTCGTGTGTGGTGTATACGTTTTTAGTGTAGATAGTTGTATTTTGTGACATTATGTTGTTAATATATGATATAGTGTTAAAATAGTATTATATAGGTTTAATGGTATTTAACAAAAACCTATCATATAATGAGTTATATTGATTACTTCACACCTCAACACCTTAAGTACCACTCAAAACCCTCTCCTAAAACCCATCCAAATCCTCAATAACGCACTCGAAACCCCTCTAAATTTCCATTCTAAAACCTCTCCAAACATTTTGTTAAATCCCTCCATACACCTGTAAACCCCCTACACACTCCTCCTAATCCCCGGCAAACCCCTTTAACACTGAATCCTCTATGCACACCTGCAAACACCCTAAACACCGGAAACCCCCCAAAATACCTCGAACCCAACGTAATTCCCACTAATCCCTTCAACAACCTCTTACCCACTCTCAAACCCCTCTACACTCTTCCTACCGCCTGAAAACCCCTCAAAACCACTAAACTACTACACTATACACCTGAAAACACTTGTAATCACCTTTAATAACCAAGTAAACCCCCTCCAAAACTCCCTCCTGAACCCCCCCCAAACGCCTCTAACCCCATCCAAACACCTCTAAACTCCTTCCCAACCCCTCTAAGCCCATGGAAAACACCTCAAAAACCCCTAAAGCCATCGGAACCCCTATAGCTCTTTAAAACCCATGTAAACCCCTGTGTACCACTCCAAACCCGCTAAATCCTATAAACCGCTGAGCAATCAGTGTATAGTTTAGCATATTACAGTGTATAGGAGTGTGTAGTATAATAAACATAATTGTGTACTATAGTGTGCCTTAACGTATTATATTGTAAACCATTGTAAACCATTATAAACCCCATGTAACCCGCCAAACACTTCTATACCCCTGTAAAGCCCACTAAAACACCCTAAAACCCTCGTAACTAACTCCTGTACATCCTTGTCAACACGCAATTGCTGCTAAACCGTTTGTTCCAGTAAACCCGTAAACTTCTTTAATCATCTCTAAACCTCTGTAAACAAATCTAAACCACTCTAAACCCCTGTAAACGTCTGTGAAACCCTCTAAAACCTTGTAACCCCCTGTAATATAACAACTAAATACACTATAATACAATCGCACTACACCAATGGCAATACAAAAAACACTCACACATCACATCATCACATATAATATGGCATATTAAATACATTATAATACACCAGCATAAACACACTACATTACAATACCCAATAACACATCATTATACACTAGCTAGCATTTAACAGACTATAACACAATAAAAAAAAAAAAAAATACGCATCACATTATATTATAATCTGTCACAACAATATAATACCTATACATACTATCTATTATTTATAATAATAACACTACGTAGATAACGTCTACAAGGGTTTAGAGGGGTTTAGAAGGGTTTACATGGGTTTAGAGGGGTCTAGAAGGGTTTACATGGGTTTTGAGGGGTTTAGGTTTACATGGGTTTAGAGGGGTTTAGTGGATTTCGCTGGTTTATGCGGAGTTTAGAGTGGCCCACGTGGGTTTAGAGGGGTTAGATGGGTTTAGAGGGGTTTGGAGTTGTTTACAGGTGTTTGGAGGGCATTTACAGGGGTTTAGAGGTGTTCAGAGATGTTTATAGTGGTTACACTATCATAATTGTGTAGTACCATGAAACAGCACCAAACAGTATCAAATAGTATAACATACACTATAATACAACAGTACACTATAAAACACGATACATTATAATACATTAGATTCCGCTATGACACTCTATAACACATTATAACGCATCATAATACACGCAAATAATATAACACATTCTATAACACATTATCACAGTTTAACACTTAATACCACATTGTAATGCACAATAATACATTATAACACGACACTATACACACTATAACATGCAACAATGCACTGTTGGTACATTATAACACTACAATGCACTATAACACAGAATAACATGTTCTAACACATTGCACTAGAATACATTACACGACTAGAATACGCAATATTAACACATTTTAACATCGCATAACACACTATAACACATATCACACTATAACATACCATAACGCACTAACACAATACAATATAAAATATACACATTTTAACACTCATATTGTAACACCCTGTAATGCACTATAACAATATAATACGTTAAGGCACACAATTATGTTTATTATACTACACACTCCTATACAATGTAAATCCCTATGCTAAAATACAGGAAAATACAGTATGACACGCTATAACACGCTATAACACACCATGATACAAAGCAACAATACAACACACCATGTTATGATATTCTATAATACAATATCATTATACTTAGAATAACACACACAAATAACAATAATATACTATGGTATACTATGGCAAACTATATAGTATTCTGTGTTTCATAGCGTTACAGCATTCCAGTGAGTTCCAGTATTACGCTGTTGGCCTGGTATAGTGTGAAGTAATTTGGAGAGGAGTGCATGGGTTTCTAGGTGTTAACATGGGGTATCGAGGGCTTTATAGGGGTTTAGTGGGGATTAGAGGGGTTTGCCTGAGTTTGGAGGGGTGTAGAGGGATTTACATGGGGTATAGGTATTTACAGAGGTTTTGAGGGGTTGTATGTGTTTCCGGGTATTTACATGTGTAGAAAGGTTTACAGTGGTTTGGAGCGATTTGCTGGGATTAGAGATGTTTTTGTTTTCCCATTTGACATCAGGGTATAAGAGGGGTTTAGAGGGGTTTAGTGGATTTGGTATGTTTGAAGGATTTTAGAGTGGATTAACGAGCAAAATATGGGGTTAGAGGGATTTCGGGGGATTTAGAGGGGTTTAAAGGGATTTAGAGGATCCACGGTTTAGAGGCTTTAGAGGATTTATTAGATTTCGCGGGTTTATTCGGAGTTAAAGCGTTTAGAGTGGCCCACGTGGGTTTAGAGCTTAGTGGTTTTGAAGGTGTTTTACAGGTGTTTAGAGGGCATTTACAGGGTTAGCAGGGTTAAGAGGGCATTTACGTGGGTTTAGAGGGTTTAAGGTGTTTGCAGCTTTCAGAGATGTTTGAAAGTTTTACAGGGGTTACAAGTTTAGAGGTTTCACAGACGTTACAGGGTTAGGATGGGGGGTTAGATTTGTTTCCAGAGGATTAGAGAAGAATTAAGAGGTTTACGGTTTACAGCGGTTGCAAGATTAAAACAGGAGTTCGAGGGTTTTAGGGTGTTTAGTGGGCTTACAGGGTATAGAAGTTTTTGCGGTTACATGGTTTTAATGGTTTACAATGGTTACAATATAATACGTTGGCACCAATAGTACACAATTATGGTTTTATTATAACTACATACTCCTATACTGTAAAAAGCAAAACTATACACTGATTGCTCAGCGGTTTTATAAGGGATTTACGGCGTTTGGAGTGGTTCCCATGGGTTTACTGGGGTTTACAAGCAGGCATATGGGTATCGAAGCTTGAGGGGTTTAAGAGTTGTTTTTCCATGGCTTAGAGGGTTGGAGGAGTTTAGAGTGTTTGATGGGTTAGGGGGCGTTGGGGGGGTTCAGGGAGTTTTGGAGGGTTTACTTGGGTTAAAAGGTGATTACAAGTGTTTTCAGGGTATAGTGAGTTTTTAGTGTTGTAGGAGGGGGGGTTACAGGGGTTAGACGGGAGTGTAAGGGTTGAGAGGTGGAAGAGGTGTTGAAGGATTAGATGGAATTAGTTGGGTTAGAGGTTTTGAGGGTTTACCGGTGTTTTCCGGTGTTGCAGGTGGTGCATAGAGGATTTCAGTGTTTAAAGGGGTTTGCCGGGGATTAGAGATGTTTAGGGGGGTTTACAGGTGTATGGAGGGATTTACAAATGTTTGGAGAGGTTTAGAATGGTTTAGAGGG
The DNA here is from genome assembly GCA_035221665.1 of Okamejei kenojei. Taxonomy (NCBI): domain Eukaryota; kingdom Metazoa; phylum Chordata; class Chondrichthyes; order Rajiformes; family Rajidae; genus Okamejei; species Okamejei kenojei. Next base: position 1,829,318 of record CM069136.1, read on the forward strand.
GTTTCGAGTGCGTTATAGATGGATTTGGATGGGTTTAGAGGGGTTTTGAGTGGGTACTTAAGGTGTTGAGGTGTGAAGAAATCAATATAACTCATTATATTGATAGGTTTTTGTTAAACACTACCATTAAAACCTATATAATACTATATAACACTATATCATATAATAACACATAATGACACAAAATACACTATCAACACTATAAAACGTATTACACACACACGACAATACGACACAGAATAATTTAATACACTGTTAGACACCCTATCACTAATAGAATAAAACACTTTAATAACAATACAAATAGTATGCTACACTGTTATATAGTGTGTTACATTGTTTTATAGTTTTATAGTGCTACTGCAGATACACAAAACACACTTTAACACGTTATATAATACTATATAACGATATAATACATTCTAATACACTATTACACACTACAATACTATGATACACTTTAACAGTGTAACACACATTGCAATGTAATATAACAACTATACAATCACACTACACCCAATGGCAAATTACAATAAACACTCACACATCACACATCACATATAATATGGCATACTAAATAAATTATAATACACCAGCACAAACACACCACATTACAATACCCAATAACACATTATATACACTAGCTAGCATTAACAGACTATAACACAATAATACAGCATCACAAAATATTTATAATTGAGTAATACACACACACAATATACATACTAATACATAACACTACTATAACTAATGTAGTTAACGTCTAGCACTAAAACTTATTGAATAATAAACTAGCGATAATAGACACGATACATAACTGTGCAGCATAAAAAAAAATGAAACAGCACAAAACAGTATCAAACATTAAACATACACTAAAAAACATTATAAAAACACGATAACATATTATAATACATTAGAATCCCATGATACTTATAACACTCTATAATAACACTATAACGCATCATAAAACACGCAAACAATATCACACATCCTATAACACAATATCACAGTTTAACCATAATACCTACACATTTATTACACAAAAATACATTATAACACGAACCAAACACACTATAACACGCAACCATACACTGCTGGTACATTATAACACTTCAATGCACCATAACACAGAATAACACGTTTCTAACACATTCACTAGAATACATTACAAGAATAACACATTTTAACATCGCATAACACACTATAACACTTAACACACTGTAACACACTATAACATACCATAACGCACTTACACAATACAATATAAAATATACACATATTAACACTCATATTGTAACACCCTGTAAGGCACTATAACAATATAATACGTTAAGGCACACTATAATACACAATTATGTTTATTATACTACACACTCCTATACACTGTAATATGCTAAACTATACACTGTAATATACTCACTATACACTATGCTAAAATACACGTAAATACAGGAATATGCAGGATATCGTGTATCGATGCACGATAGTTCAACAGGATCAAAAGTTTCCCACTGTGAGGGAAGGCACAGTCAGTCGTCTTCTACCACATTATCACACCAAAATAGTCTAATACATAACATACTAACATTATAACATCTATATAAAACGATACAATACATGATAACAAAAAATAACACCATCTAACAACATATTACTATACTGTACAATATTTACTATACCACTCTCGCAATTTGACAAACTATAACAACACTAAATATTAAAACACACATTATGTCACTATAATAGAATAACACACGGTTGCACACTACAATACATTAAAATATACAATAACACACTGTTGTAAACGATCACACACAAACTCTGTTGTCAAGTTTTATAGTTTCATCGTATTATAGTCTTAGTGTTATAACAAATTCTGGTATGTTATGTGTGTGATATCTGTGTAGAGTTAATATATGTATTATATCGTATTAAGGTGTTATAATGTATTAAATTATGGTATATAATATTAGAGTGTGATGTATTGTGGTTGTTTTATAGTGTATTATAGCGTGTGATAGTATTATAATGTTATAGTGTGTTTAACTGGTAGAGTACAATAATGTGTATATATTGCATAAATATTATAGTGTTTAGTCTGGTATAGTGTATTTTAGTGTGACGTAGTGTATTACAGTGTCTATAAGTGTAATATAGCGTATTGTGTTTAGAAGGCATTATTGTTCTCTGATATATATTGTATTGTTATACATTTCATTAGACAGTAAGATATAGTGAGATAGTGTGTTCCATCTCCATCTCCTGCTCTAAATCTAGCTCCATTTCCAGCTCCATCTCGAGCTACATCTCCAGCTCAATCTCCTGCTCCATCTCCAGCGCCATCTCCAGCTCCTTCTTGTTCTATCTCTAGCTCAGTCTACAGCTCCAGCTCAAGCCCTATTTATCAAAATCTCTACCTCTCTACCTCTCTCTCTTTTTATCGATATGTATCTGTATCTGTATCTGTATCTGTGTCTCTATCACTATCTCTAGCTCAAGCTCTCGCTTTTTCTCTCTATCTTCATTACCGCTATCTCGAGGAGCTCGAGCTCTACCTCGAGTATCTCTATCTCGACCTCTTTCTCAAGCTCTTTCCCTATTTCTAGCTCTCTCTATCTCGAGCTTTATCTGGAAACTCTAGCTCGAGAATCGCGAAATGCATCGCTATGCAAGCTCTATTTCTCTCGAAATCAATATTTATCTCGAGTAATTATCTCGCGCTTTATATCTGTATCACGAGCTCTATTATTTCGAGCTCTATCTCTATCTCAAGCTCGATCTCCATCAAGTATCTCTATTTCGATATCTCTCTTTCTCTGTCAATAGCTCTATCTCTATACAGAGCTCAGTCGTCATGGGAAGCTCCATCTATCTCTTACTAGGACGACCTCACACCTCGAGCTCCATCTATTTCGAGTATCTCCCTCGAATATCTCTATCTCGATATCTCTAACTCCAACTCTCTCTCTCTATCTCGAGCCCCATCGAGCTCCATATACCTTTAAAAACCTCGAGCAATAATCTGAGCTCGATTTTCTCTCTCGTGCCCACTATCTCTACTCCCTCTCGAGCCTATCCGAGTATCTCCTATTTCTGGAGCTACATCTATCACTAGCTCGAGCTCTGTAACCTCTGAATCTCGAGATATCTGTCGCGAGCTCTATCCTCGTGCTCTGTCTCGAGCTCTATGGCTCTCGAGCTCTCTCTACCTCTCCACGAGTAATAATGAAATAATGACACCCCATAACACAGTATAAAATCTCCACCATCTCCAACTAGTTTATCAGCAATCCAGCAGCAAATCCATTCCTCTGTGGCATCTCTACCTTCATCTCTATGTCTAGCTACACCTCTATCTTTATCTCCAGTTCCATCTCTAGCTCCATCTCTAGCTCCACCTCCGTCTCCAGCTCCATCACCAGCTCGAGTCCAACTCCAGCTCCCGCACCTCCAGGACTAACGGAGTCCAGCTCCATCTTTATCTCTAGCTCCACTATATTTTTCTCCAGCTGCAATTCCTTCCCTCTCTAGCTCCAGCTCCAGCTCTCAGCTCAACCTCCAGTTTCCTCTCAGCTTGCATCTCCAGCACCATCTCTAGCTCCATCTCACCTCAGACTTCAGCTCCAGCTCTATCTCCAGCGCCATCCCCAGCACCAGCTCCAGCTCCATCTCCAGGTACATCTCATGCACCATCTTCAGGTCCACCTCCAGATCTAGCTCCATCTCCATCTCCAACTCTAGCCAGTTCTAGCGCTAGCTCTAGCTCCAATTCTAGCACTAGCTCTAGCTCCAGTTCCTGCTCTAGCTCTAGCTCCATCCCCAGCTCTACTTCCATTTCCAGCGTCATCTCCATATCCACCTGCAGCTCCATCTCTAGCTCTAGCTGCATCACCAGGTCCATCTCCAGCTCCAACTCCTGCTCCATCGCCAGGTGCATCTCCAGCTCCTTTTCCAGCTACATCTCCATCTCCAACTAGCTCTGGCTTCATCTCCTGCCCATTCGCCAGATCTAGCTCAAACTCTACATCCAGCTCCATGCCATCTCCAGCTCTATCTCCAGCTGCATATCTAGCTCTAACTGCATCTCCAGTTCCAGCCCCAGCTTCAGCTTTAGGTCCATCTCAATCCAGAGCTCATATTCTATCTTCAGCTCCATCTCTAGCATACATCTCTGTCTCCATCTCCAGCTCTAGCTCCATCTTTAGCTCCAGCTCCGTCTCAAGCTCCATCACCAGCACCAGCTCGAGCTCCATCTCCAGCTCCATCTCTATCTCCAACAAACTCCACTTCTATCTCCATCTCAAGCTCCATCTCCATATCCAGCTTCATCTCCATCCCCTGTTGCATCTCCAGCTCGAGCTCCAGCACTGGAGATGGAGTTGGAGCTGGTGATGGAATTCCAGATCCAACAGATGGAACATCCCCTGTTCCACCTTCCTCTCCCGCACCTCCAGGACCATCTCCGAGTCTAGCTCCATCTTTATCTCCAGTTCCACTATCTGTTTCTGCAGCTCCATTTCATTATCTCTCTAGCTCCCCCTCCAGCTCTATCTCCTGCTCAACCTCCAGTTTCCTCTCCAGTTGCATCTCCAGCGCCATCTCTAGCTCCGTCTCTGCCTCAGACATAAGCTCCAGCTCCATCTCCAGCACCATCCCCAGCACCAGCTCCAGCTCCATCTCCAGCTACCTCAGGCACAATTTTCAGGTCCACCTCCAGATTTAATTCCAGCTCCATCTCCTAGCTCCAGATCCATCTGTAGCTCCAGTTCCATCTCCAGAGCCATCTCCAGCTCCATTTCCATCACCACCTCCAGCTCCACCTCCAGGTCCATCTCTCGCTCCAACTCCAGCACCATCGCCAAGTCCAACTGCTCCAACTCCAGCTCTATCTCTATTCCAGCTACATCTGCAGCTCCAGCTCTATCTCCGTCTCCAGCTCTGGCTCCATCTCCATCCCCATGTCCAGATCTACCTCTAACTCCATCTCCATCTCCAGCTCCAGCTACATCTCCATCTCCATCACCATTTCCACATCCGCTACTCTAGCTGTATCTCCATCTCCACCTACCTGGCTCCATCTCCTGCCCAATCGCCAGATCCACCTCCAGCTCCAGCTCTATATCCAGCCCCAGCACCATATCCAGCACCAGCACTATCTCCAGCTGCATCTTCAGCTCTAACTCCATCTCCATCTCCACCTCCATCTCCAGCATCTCCTGTTCTACCTCAAGCTCCATCTCCTCCAGCTCTAGCTTCATGTCCAGAATCTCCAGTTCCATGTCAAGCTCCAGCTTCAGCTCTATTTCCAGGACCATCTCCATCTACAGCTCCAGCTTCAGGTCCAGCTCCAGTTCCAGCTCCTTCACCAGCTCTAGCTCCAGGTCTAACTCCATCTCTTGTTCCATCTTTTGCTCCATTTCCAGCTCCAGCTCCAGCTCCACCAGCTCTAGCTCCAGCTCCAGCTCTAGACCCAGCTCAATCTGTAGCTCCATCTCCAGTTCCATCTCCAGCACCATCTAGCTCCATCTCTAGCTCTCTTTCCAGTTCCAGCTCTGACTCAGTCTCCAGCTCCATCTCCAGCACCATCTCCAGCTCCAGCTGCAGCTGCTACTCGATCTCCAGCCCTTCCACCATGTACAATTCCAGCTCCTGCACTAGCACCAGCTCCATCCCTAGTTCCATCTCCAGCTCCATCTCCCGCACCTCCAGGTCGATCTCCAGGAGCTCCATCTCCATAATTAGATCCACCTCTATTTTTTTCGCGAGCTCTCTCTAGCTCCAGCTCTATCTGTACCTCAGGCTCCAGCTCCATCTTGAGTTCGCTCAAGCTCCAGCTCCAGCTTCATTTCCAGCTCCACAGATAGAGATGAAACTGGAGATGGAGCTCGAGCTGGAATAGGAGTTGGAGATGGTGCTGGAGAGTGATCTGGAGCTGGAGATGGAGATGGACCTAGAGCTGGGGCTGGAAATCGAGCTGGAGATGGACCTGGAGATGGAGATAGAGCTAGAGCTGTTGATGGAGCTGGAGATGAAGTGAAAGATGGAGCAGGAGATGGAGCTACAGCTAGATCTTGAGATTGATCTGGAGATGAAGCTAGGGCTAGAGCTGGAGCTAGAATTGGCGCTCGAGGAAGAGCTGGAGATGGAGCTGGAGACGGAACTGGAGATGGAGCTGCAGCCAGTACAGCTTCTAGAGCTGGAGCTGGAGTTTGAGCTGGACATGGAGTTTGAGCTGCATCTGGTGATGGGGCTAAAGCTAGATCTGGGGATGGAGCCTGAGATGGAGCTAGAGCTGGTTCAAGCGATGGAGCTGGAGCAAAAGCTGAAGATTGAGCTGGAGATGGAGCTAGCGCTAGAGCTGGAGATGGAAATGGAGATGGGGATGGAGCTAGATCTAGAGATCTAGTGCAAGCTAGTGCTGGAGATGGAGCTAGAGCTAGAGCTAGTGCTTCATATGCAGCTAGCTAGAGATAGTATTAGAGCTAGTGCTGGAAATGGAGATGGAGATGGAGCTGGAGGCAGAGGTAGAGCACGTGCTCGTGCTAGAGATGGAGCCAGAGCTTGGAGCTGGAGATGGAACTGGAAATGGAGCTCTATCTAGTACAGCTGGAGGTGTAGCTGGAGGTGGAGCTAGAGCTATAGCGGGAGTTAGAGCTGGAGCTGGAGCTGGAGCTGGAGATGGAGCCAGAGCTGAAGCTGGAAATGGAGCTGTAGCTAGAGCTGGAGATAGAGCTGGAGGTGGAGCAAGATCTAGAGCTAGGTTGAGTTAAATTGGAGCTGGAGTCAGCTGGAGATAGAGCTGGATATGGAGCAAGAGCTGGAACAGGAGATGGAGCTTGAGGTGGAGCTGGCGATTGAAATGGAGATGGAGCTTGAGCTGGAGCTTTAGATTGAGCTAGAGATAGAACAAGAAGGAGCTGGAGATGGCGCTGGAGATGGAGCAGGAGATTGAGCTGGAGATGTAGCTAGAGATGGAGCTGGAAATGGAGCTAGATGTAGAGCAGGAGATGGAGATTGAGCTGGAGATGCAACTTGAGATTGAGCTAGAGCTGGAACTGGAGAAGGAGTTGGAGATGAAGCCTGATCTAGAGCTGGAGGGATAAATCTGGATTGAGCTGGAGATAGAGCTGAAGCTGAAGATTGGTCTGTAGATGTAGCTTGGAATGGAGCGAGTGCTGGACCTGGCGATTGAGATGGATCTAGAGCTGGAGCTGAAGGCGGAGCTAGCGCTAGAGCTAGAGCTAAACTAAATATACACTAGAGGATGGAGAAGGAGCTGGAGGCGTTGGAGATAGAGCTAGAGCTAGAGATGGAGATGGAGATGGAGCTGGAGGCGTTGGAGATAGAGCTAGAGCTAGAGCTAGAGATGATGGAACTGGAGCTAGAGAAGGCGCTGGAGATGGAGCTAGAGCTGGAGGAGCTGGAGACTGAACTGGGGGTGGAGTTGAGATTGAGCTGGAGGGAGCTGCAACTGGAGATGGAGCAGGACATGAAGCTGGGGATGGACCTGGAGCTGGAGATAGGGGTGGGCATGGAGCTCGAGCTGGAATTCGAGCTGGACGTGCCGCTGGAGATTAAGCCTGAGCTTGAGCTGGAGATAGAGATGGAGATGGAGATGGAGATTGAGATGGAGATGGAGCTAGAGCTGCAACTAGAGTTTGGGATGGAGAGGCCACAGGAGGTGGAATTGCTGCTGGATTGTGATCTCCAACAAACTCCACTTCTATCTCCATCTCAAGCTCCATTCCATATCCAGCTTCATCTCCATCCCCTGTTGCATCTCCAGCTCGAGCTCAGCACTGAAGATGGAGTGGAGCTGGTGATGGAAATCCAGATCCAACAGATGGAACATCCCCTGTTCCACCTTCCTCTCCCGCACCTCAGGACCATCTCCGAGTCTAGCTCCATCTTTATCTCCAGTTCCACTATCTGTTTCTGCAGCTCCATTTCATTATCTCTCTAGCTCCCCCTCCAGCTCTATCTCCTGCTCAACCTCCAGTTTCCTCTCCAGTTGCATCTCCAGCGCCATCTCTAGCTCCGTCTCTGCCTCAGACATAAGCTCCAGCTCCATCTCCAGGCACCATCCCAGCACCAGCTCCAGCTCCATCTCCAGCTACCTCAGGCACAATTTTCAGGTCCACCTCCAGATTTAATTCCAGCTCCATCTCCTAGCTCCAGATCCATCTGTAGCTCCAGTTCCATCTCCAGAGCCATCTCCAGCTCCATTTCCATCACACCTCTGATCCACCTCCAGGTCCATCTCTCGCTCCAACTCCAGCACCATCGCCAAGTCCAACTGCTCCAACTCCAGCTCTATCTCTATTCCAGCTACATCTGCAGCTCCAGCTCTATCTCCGTCTCCAGCTCTGGCTCCATCTCCATCCCCATGTCCCAGAGTCTGACCTCTACTCCATCTCCATCTCCAGCTCCAGCTACATCTCATCTCCTCACCATTTCCACATCCGCTACTCTAGCTGTATCTCGCCATCTCCACCTACCTGGCTCCATCTCCTGCCCAATCGCCAGATCCACCTCCAGCTCCGCTCTATATCCAGCCCCAGCACCAATCCTGGCAGCACCCAGCACATCTGCGGCAGCTGCATCTTCAGCTCTAACTCCATCATCTCCACCCTCCATTCCAGCATCTCCTGTTCTACCTCAAGCTCCATCTCCTCCAGCTCTAGCTTCATGTCCAGAATCTCCAGTTCCATGTCAAGCTCCAGCTTCAGCTTTATTTCCAGGACCATCTCCATCTACAGCTCCAGCTTCAGGTCCAGCTCCAGTTCCAGCTCCTTCACCAGCTCTAGCCACTGTTCTAACTCCATCTCTTGTTCCATCTTTGCTCCATTCCAGCTCAGCTCCAGCTCCACCAGCTCTAGCTCCAGCTCCAGCTCTAGACCCAGCTCAATCTGTAGCTCCATCTCCAGTTCCATCTCCAGCACCATCTAGCTCCATCTCTAGCTCTCTTTCCAGTTCCAGCTCTGACTCAGTCTCCAGCTCCATCTCCAGCACCATCTCAAGCTCTAGCTCCAGCTCCAGCTGCAACTCGATCTCCAGCCCTTCCACCATGTACAACTCCAGCTCCTGCACTAGCACCAGCTCCATCCCTAGTTCCATCTCCAGCTCCATCTCCCGCACCTCCAGGTCGATCTCCAGGAGCTCCATCTCCATAATTAGATCCACCTCTATTTTTTTCGCGAGCTCTCTCTAGCTCCAGCTCTATCTGTACCTCAGGCTCCAGCTCCATCTTGAGTTCGCTCAAGCTCCAGCTCCAGCTTCATTTCCAGCTCCACAGATAGAGATGAAACTGGAGATGGAGCTCGAGCTGGAATAGGAGTTGGAGATGGTGCTGGAGAGTGATCTGGAGCTGGAGATGGAGATGGACCTAGAGCTGGGGCTGGAAATCGAGCTGGAGATGGACCTGGAGATGGAGATAGAGCTAGAGCTGTTGATGGAGCTGGAGATGAAGTGAAAGATGGAGCAGGAGATGGAGCTACAGCTAGATCTTGAGATTGATCTGGAGATGAAGCTAGGGCTAGAGCTGGAGCTAGAATTGGCGCTCGAGGAAGAGCTGGAGATGGAGCTGGAGACGGAACTGGAGATGGAGCTGCAGCCAGTACAGCTTCTAGAGCTGGAGCTGGAGTTTGAGCTGGACATGGAGTTTGAGGCTGCATCTGGTGATGGGCTAAAGTAGATCTGGGGATGGAGCCTGTGATGGAGTAGAGCTGGTTCAAGCGATGGAGCTGGAGCAAAAAGCTGAAGGATTGAGCTGGAGATGGAGCTAAGCGCTAGAGCTGGAGATGGAAATGGAGGGGGGATGGAGCTAGGATCTAGAGATCTAGTGCAAGTAGTGCTTTGGAGATGGAGCTAGAGCTAGAGCTAGTGCTTCAATCATGCAGCTAGCTAGAGATAGTATTAGAGCTAGTTGCTGGAACTGGATGGAGATGGAGATGGAGCTGGAGGCAGAGGTAGAGCACGTGTCGTGCTAGAGATGGTGCCAGAGTTGGAGCTGGAGATGGAACTGGAATGGGCTCTATCTAGTACAGTGGAGGTGTAGCTGGAGGTGGAGTGGAGCTAGAGCTATATATAGCGGGAGTTAGAGCTGGAGCTGGACGGGCTGGAGCTGGAGATGGAGCCAGAGCTGAAGCTGGAAATGGAGCTGTAGCTAGAGCTGGAGATAGAGCTGGAGGTGGAGCAAGATCTAGAGCTAGGTTGAGTTAAATTGGAGCTGGAGTCAGTGGAGATAGAGCTGGTTATGGAGCAAGAGCTGGAACAGGAGATGGAGCTTGAGGTGGAGGGAGCTGGCGATTGAAATGGAGAGGAGCTTGGCTGGAGCTTTAGATTGAGCTAGAGATAGAACAAGAAGGAGCTGGAGATGGCGCGGGTGGGAGAGATGGAGCAGGAGATTGAGCTGGAGATGTAGCTAGAGATGGAGCTGAAATGGAGCTAGATGTAGAGCAGGAGATGGTGGAGATTGAGCTGGAGATGCAACGAGAGAGATTGAGCTAGAGCTGGAACTGGAGAAGGAGTTGGAGAATAAGATGAAGCCTGATCTAGAGCTGGAAGTGGCGATGGAATTCCATCTGGAGTTTGAGCTGGAGATAAGGCTGAAGCTGAAGATTGGTCTGTAGATGTAGCTTGGAATGGAGCGAGTGCTGGACCTGGCGATTGAGATGGATCTAGAGCTGGAGCTGAAGGCGGAGCTAGCGCTAGAGCTAGAGCTAAACTAAAATATACATAGAGGATGGTGGAAGGAGCTGGAGGCGTTGGAGATAGAGCTAGAGCTAGAGATGGAGATGGAGATGGAGCTGGAGGCGTTGGAGATAGAGCTAGAGCTAGAGCTAGAGAGATGGAACTGGATATTGAGCTAGAGAAGGCGCTGGAGAGCTGGAGCTAGAGCTGGAGGAGCTGGTGACTGAACTGGGGGTGGAGTTGGTGCCTAGAGCGGGTGTTGAGCTGGAGGGAGCTGCAACTGGAGATGGAGCAGGACATATGAAGCTGGGCTGGCTACCTGGAGCTGGAGATAGGGGTGGGCATGGAGCTCGAGCTGGAATTCGAGCTGGACGTGCCGCTGGAGATTAAGCCTGAGCTTGAGCTGGAGATAGAGATGGAGATGGAGATTGAGATGGAGATGGAGCTAGAGCTGCAACTAGAGTTTGGGATGGAGAGGCCACAGGAGGTGGAATTGCTGCTGGATTGCTGATGGAGCTAGTACTGGAGATGGTTGAGATTTATACTGTGTAACGAGGTGTTATTATTACATTATACTCGTGATGAGGTAGAGAGAGCTCGAGATAGATATATCTCGAGCTCTATCTCGTGCTCGAGATAGTGATAGAGATATACTCGAGATACAGATGTATAGAGCTCGTGATAGTGATAGAGGTAGCTCGAGAAATAGAGATACTCGAGATAGAGCTCGAGATGGAGATAGAGATAGAGTTCGAAAGAGAAAATAGAGCTCAGATAATGCTCGAGATAAGCTATATAGAGCTCGATGGGGTTCGAGATAGAGAGAGTTAGAGAGAGTTGGAGTTAGAGATACTCGAGATAGAGATATTCGAGGGAGATAGTGTGAGCTCGGCCTAAGTATAGATAGATGGAGCTCGTGACGGGCTGAGCTCTAGATAGAGATAGAGCTATTGATAGAGAACGAGAGCGATCGAGATAGAGATACGTGATGGAGATCGAGCTCGAGATAGAGCTCGAAATAATAGAGCTCGTGATACAGAGAGGACATAAAGCGCGAGATAATTACTCGAGATAAATATTGATTTCGATAGAAATAGAGCTTGCTATCGCAAGAGATAGATTTCGAGATTCTCGAGCTAGAGTTTCCAGATAAAGCTCGAGATAGAGAGAGCTCGAAATAGGGATAGAGCTTGAGAAAGAGGTCGAGATAGAGATACTCGAGGTAGAGCTCGAGCTCGAGATGGCGGTAATGAAGATAGAGAGCGAGAGCTTGAGCTAGAGATAGTGATAGAGATAGAGATAGAGATACAGATACAGATACAGATACATATAAATAGGGCTAGAGAAAGAGTGATAATGGAGTAGAAGCTGGAGCTAGAGCTGGAGGTGGAGATGGAGCTGGAGCGAGAGCTACAGATGGAGCGGGAGTTGTATCTGGAGATGGAGCTGGAGATGGAGCAGGAGCTCGAGATGGAGCTGGAGATGCTGGAGATGATAGATAGCGGGAGAGAGATAAAGATATAGAGATAGATCGAAAGAGGTATAGTGATTGACCTATATAAAAAATATACTATAATAAACTGTTACATATAATAATATTATAACACTATATCACCTTATAACATTTATAATATACATTATTATACACCAACGTTATATCATATAATACATAATACGATACACAATAATACATGCCAACTTTATACGATACCTAGAAACACACGAACACATTATATGAATAACCACCTACTATATAATAAATTATATTATAACACTATAATACCAAACTGTAATACATTAGGAATGACCGTCACTCTAAAATACTCTTATATATTATAATATTATACCAATGACACAATATAAACACGGTAATCCACTATTACATTATAATACATTATACGATATTATATACCATAATTTAATACATAACATCTTAATACGATATAATACACTCTAACACGATATCACACATAACATTATAACATAACATACTAGAATTTGTTATAACACTATGACTATAATACGATTAAACTATAAAACTTGACAACAGAGTTAGTGTGTTATCGTTTACAACAGTGTGTTATTGCATATTTTAGTGTATTGTAGTGTGCAATCGTGTGTTATTCTATTATAGTGACATAATGTGTGTTTTAATATTTAGTGTCAAATATTTTGTCAAATTGCGAGATTGGTATAGTAAAATATTGTACAGTATAGTAATATATTGTTAGAATGTGTTATTTTTTGTTATCATGTATTGTATCGTTTTATATAGTATGTTATAATGTTAGTATGTTGATATGTATTAGACTATTTTGGTGTGATAATGTAGTAGAAGATGGTGCCTTCCCTCACAGTGGGAAACGTTTGATTCTATTGAACTCTCGTGTATAGTGTACAATGTATGGGATAGTATAATATAATAAACATAATTGTGTATTAAATTGTGCCTGTGCATTATATTGTTATGGTGTATTTCACAGTGTCTGAAAATGTTAAAGTGTATTATATTGTTATATTGTGTTATTGTGTATACGGTGTTAAAATGTATTGTATTGCGTAATAGTGTATTTTAGTGGTGTAATGCATTATAGTGCGTGAAAGTATATTGCAATATGTTCGAACGTGTTAATCTGTTTTAAAGTGCATTATAGTGTTATATTGTATTATAATGTATATTATAATGTGTTGTAGTGTTATAATACATCATAGTTATAATGAATTGGATTATAGTGGTACAGTGATACTGTGTTATATGATACATTTTTAACGCGATACTGAGTTACATGTTATTAATGTATGTTAGGGTATTATAGTGTATAGATTTGTCATAATTTACTTTTTCGTTTTATATAGTATTTTATAGTAGTTTATAATGCTATAAACTATATAATACTTTAGCACGATGTGATACACACTATAATACCGCACAACGCACAAACTACTATAACACACTGCTTCACACTATACCACTCGCTAGAATCTGCTGTAACACTATAACACTATAAGACAATGCAACACAGTATAGAATACTATCTAGATATTATTATTTTTTCTGTGTGTATTGTCCTAATTATAATGATATCATAATATGTGTTGTATTGTTGTTATGTATTATAGCGTGTTATAGTGTATTACAGCGTGGTATAGTGTGTTATACTCTATTTTCCTGTATTTACGTGTATTTTAGCATAGGGATTTACAGTGTAAACTTTTAGCACATTGTATAGGATAGTATATTTTAATAAACATAATTGTGTATTACAGTGTGCCTTTACCTATTATATTGTTATAGTGTTACAATATGAAAGTGTTAAAGTTTGTATATTTTATATTTAGTGCGTTATGGTGTGACATAGCGTGTTATAGTGTGTTAAGTGTCATAGTGTGTTATAACATGTTAAAATGTGTTATATTGCGTTAGAGTGTATATTAGTCGTGTAATGTATTATAATGCGTTATAGAATCTTACATGTGTTAGAACGTGTTATTCTGTGTTATAGTTCATTGTACTGTTATAACGTATTACAATGTGTATTGTAATGTGATAATTATTAGTGTGTTAGAGTGCATTGTTGCGTGTTATAGTGTGTATAGTTTTGTGTTATATTGTATTATTGTGTATTACAGTGTGTTATTAAGTGAAACTGTGATAGTGTTTGATACTGTTTGGTATTGTTTATAGTAGTTATGGTACACTGTTATGGTAGTGTTATTATCGCGTCTATTGTCGTGTGATATCGCGTGTTATATTATTATAGATTTTGTGCTAAACGTCAGTGCATTACTGTTAGTGTATTAGTGTTTTATATATAGTGCGTTATAGTGTATTGTGTGAGTATACAGATTATAATATGTGATGTAGTGTGTTATTGTAATACGTAGTGTGATTGTGACTATTATATGTTCTATTATAGTGTGTTATTGTGATATGGGTGTTTTTCATTTTCACTATATTGTAATAGGTGTTTATACTGTGTGTATCATAGTTTTATATAGTATGTATAAATGTAGTGTGTAGAACCAATTAGTGATATTGGTTTTTAGAGTGCGAACGTGTTTTATGTGTCTATAATGTATTATATCGTTATATAGTGTTTATTGTTTAATAGAGTATAGTTGACAATGTAAATGTGGTTATTGAATCATATGTTCTACACGTTATAGTGTATTATAAATGCGTTTAAAAGTATTTTATAGTAGATTGGATTATAGTGGATACAGTGTTAGTGTTTAGTAAGTGTTTGGCGTGTTACAGGTGTTTAACGTGCTATAAACACATAAAACACCTCTACAACGTGTATTATACTACACACGATATTAACGGTTTTAAGGGTGTTTATTTAAACAGTGTATTATAGTTTGTAAATTGTCATAGATGTATTGTTGTATTTGTTGCACTGTCAATTGTAATTGTAGTATTGTATCCACTAGACTACACCACACTTTGTGACTGCTATTATTGTGTTTAATATGTTCGTTATGTAATAGTGGTTTAGAATTATGAATTGTAATGTTATAATGTACTTAGCATGGTGTATTAAAATAATGTATAATGTGAACATGTGTGTTAAAGTGTGACTGGGTTGTCCGCATGTGTGTGCTGTGCGTTATGCATGCGTAAAATGCGTTTAAAAATGTTGTTAAAGTGTTTTTATAGTAAAATAAAATGGTAGTGGTACAGTGTGATCTGTAGACCCCTCTAGTGTGTTATCTTTTATATAATGATTATGTTTCTAGTGATACTTATAATTTTGTGTCATCATATCCTGATTACTGTATTATAGTATTTTTTTGATTAGGTCGTTATTTTATAGTACGTTATAACGCTATAAACAATATAATATACCATAACACGATGTGATAGATATGGCACATTATAATATTGCACATCACCCAATATCAAACTATATAACACACTACTTCACACTATACCATAATACACTTAACTCACTGGAATCTGCTGTAACACTATAAAATACTATAAAACAGTATAGAATACTATATAGATAGTTTGCTATAGTTTATCATATTGTATTACTGTTATTTGTGTGTGTTATTCTAATTATAATGATATTGTATTATTGAATATAATATATTGTGTTGTGTGGTATTGTTGCTTTGTATCATGGTGTGTTATAGCGTGTTATAGCGTGTGATGTACACAAAAAGATGGAGAAAACTCAGCGGCGGGCGTGCAGCAGCATCTAAGGCGCGAAAAGGAGCATATAGGCGTACGTTTTTCGGGTTCGAGGACCCTTCTTCAGATGTAGGGGCTCAGGGAAGACGGCGATCTAGACCGGTGGGATGTTGATGAGATAAGGAAACAATGAGTGAAAGATATGCAAAAACGTATCCGGTGATAAGGGACAAGCCATTGTAAGCTGTTTTGTAGTGTGAAAATGAAAGCTGGTGCGATTGGGTGGGGGGGGGAGGGAGATAGAGATAGAGGGAATGCCAGGGCCCGAGGGTGAGGGTAGACGGTGGGAGGGGAGGACCGACCGCAAGGTTAACAGAATTGAGAAAATTCAATATTTCAAGCCAAAGGATGCAGCTCCCCAAGCGGAATATGAGGTGCAGTTCCTACCCAGCTTGCGGTTGTTGCCTCACTCTGGCGTGGAGGAGGCCAGGATCCGAGAGGTCGGAGGTGGAATGGGGAGGGGGGATGTTTGAAGTGCTGAGCACCGGGGAGGTCGGGTTGGTTATTGCGCACCGGAGCGGAGGTGTTGGCCGCAGCGATCGCCAAGCCTCCGCTTGGCTCACGATATAGATCATCTGGCATCTGGAGCCAACGGATGCATAGATGAGGTTGGAGGAGGTGCAGGTGAAACCTCTGTCGGACCTGGAAGGATGTTGGGTCCCTGAAAGGGTGGAGGGGGAGAGGTGACAGGACAAGGTGTTGCATTTCTTGCGGTTGCAGGGAACGTGCCGGGGAAGGGGGCGGTTAGTTAGAGTGGGAGGGGAGGGAAGATGGGGACAAGGGAGAGATTGCGGAGGGAGCGGTCTTTGCGGAAGGCAGACAGGGGGGGGAGATGGGAAGATTGTGGGCGGGTGGAGGGTCACGTTGGAGGTGGCGAAACTGGGGAGGACTTTATGTTGATTTGCCGGCTGTGGGGTGAAAGGTGAGGACAGGGGGACTTGCCCTGTTTGCGAGTGGGGAATGGGGCGAGGGAGTGTTATAGCGTGTAGATAGCGTGTTATAGCGTGTTTACCGTATTTACTGATATTTACGTGTATATTAGCATAGGGATATTACAGTGAGTTTTAGGAGTGTGTAATATAATAAACATATTTGTGTATTATAGTGTGCCTTAACGTTATATTGTTATAATGCATTACAGGGTGTTACAATATGAATGTTAAAATGTGTATATTTTATATTGTATTGTGTTAGTGCGTTATGGTATGTTATAGTGCGTTATAGTGTGTTATGTGTTATAGTGTGTTATGCGATGTTAAAATGTGTTATATTGTGTTATGTGTTTTGGTCGTGTAATGTATTCTAGTGCAATGTGTTAGAACGTGTTATTCTGTGTTATAACATTGTGCATTGTAATGTTATAATGTACTAATAGTGCATTGTTGCGTGTTATAGTGTGTATAGTTTTGTGTTATAATGTATTATTGTGTATTACAGTGTGGTATTAAGTGTTAAACTGTGATAATGTGATGTGTTATATTGTTTGGGTGTATTTATGATGCGTTTATGTGTATTATAGTGTATAGCGTATCTTGGGATTCTAATGTATTACAATGTGTTATCGTGTTTTATTAGTGTATTGTTGCCCCCCCCCCTTTTTATAGTGTAGTGTATACTGTTTGATATTGTTTGGTGCTGCTTCATTGTGATTACAATGGACAGTTATGATAGTGTTATTATCGCGTGGTATTATGGCGTATATTATTATAGTTTTAGTGCAAGACGTTATGGATTACTACATTAGTTATAGTGTTATATATAGTATGTTATAGTGTATTATATTGTGTGACAGTGTATTACACAGATTAAAATATAATGTGATGTGTATTATTGTGTTATAGTCTGTTAAATGCAAGAGTGTATAATAATGTGTTATTGGGTATTGTTTTTGTGTTTGTGTTTGTGCTGGTGTATTATAATGTATGCTATATTACGTGTGATGTGTGATGTGTGATGATTTATTGTAATATGCCATTGGATGTAGTGTGATTGTATTATAGTGTATTTAGCTGTTGTATTACATTGTAATGTTAAAGTGTATCATAGTATTGTAGAGTGTAGTAGTGTATTAGAATGTATTATATCGTTATATAGTATTATATAACGTTAAAGTGTGTTTTCGTGTATCTGCAGTAGCACTATAAAACTATTAAAAAAATGTAACACACTATATAACAGCATAGCATACTTTTTGTATTGTTATTAAAGTGTTTTATTCTATTAGTGATATGGTGTCTAACAGTGTATTAAATTATTTTTGTGTCGTATTGTCGTGTGTGTGTAATACGTGTTATAGTGTAGATAGTGTATTTTGTTTTATTATGTGTTATTATGATATAGTTGTATATAGTATTATATAGGTTTTAATGTTAAAATGAGTTTTTATGCATGTTATTGCGTTGAGTTATATGGATTTCTTAACACCTCAACACCTTAAATATCTCTAAACCCACTCAAAACCCATCTAAACCCATCCAAATCCATCTAACACTATAATCCACTCTAAAAATCTAAACCATTCTAAACTCTCCAAAATTGGTAAATCCCTCCATGCACCTGTACACCGTTAAACATTCTTCTAATCCCCTGCAAACCCTGTAACACTGAAATCCTCTATGCACACCTGCAAAAACCGGAAACACCTGGTAAACCCCTCAATCCTCTAACCAACGTACATCACTCTAATACCCTCGAAACACCTCTAACCCCTTCGACCCATCTACGCGCCGTTCCTAACCCTCTAAACACCTCTAAACCACTAAACCTCTCTATTACACCTGAAAACATTTCTAAACCCCTCCTAAACACCACTAAGCCCTCCAAACCTTCTAACCCCATCCAAACCCTTCAAACACCCTCCAAACCCCTCTGAACCTCATGGGAAACACCTCTAAACCCTTAAAGGCCATCGACCCCCCAAACCACCTATAAGCCCCGGTAAACCCCCATGTAAAACCCCTCTAAACCTCCTAGTGAACCTGTAAACGCCGCTAAACGCTATTAAAACCCGCTGTGCTTTATAAAGCAGTAATAAAACCACATGTACCCGGCAAACACTTCTTACCCTTGTAAAGCCCACTAAAACACCCTAAAACCCTCGAAACGCGACCTGTTAATCCCCTTCTACCCCGTAAACCGGTAAACCTCTTTTAATATTCTAACCTCTGTAAACCAAATCCAAACCACTTAAACACCCGGTATACGTCTGCAAACCCTCTATAACCTTGTAAAACTCCAATTGATAAAACCCACCGATAAAACATCTCTGAATACAGCTGCAAACACCTGTAAAACCCCTCCTAAACCCTAAAACCCGGAAAAAGCACCCTAATTCCCTATAACCCTATGTAAACCCTCTAAGCTCCTGAAACCCCTGTAATGCCGCTACAACAACCTGCAAAACACCTCCAAACACCACTAAACCCACGTGGGAACTCTAAAGCCTCTAAACTCCGCATAAACCCGCGAAATCTACTAAACTATACCCATGTAAACCCTCTAAACCCTCTAAACCCACGGGAAACCCACTCTTAAACCCCTTTAATACATACCAAACATACCAATCCCACAAAAACGTTCTAAACCCCTCTATACCGTGTAGATCCCTGTAATGCCCTCTATTCCCACACTAAACACATGTTCAAAACCCATAAAACATGCTAAACACACCAACGCTCTAAAACCACTCTAAAACCTTTTAAAAAATGTAAACACCGGTAACACCAGCCAAAACCCCACCTAAAAACGCTGTAAATATCATCTATCCAGGTGAAATCCCTCTACCACCCCTACAAACTCATGCAAACCTCGAATCAAAACTAAACCCCCATAAAGCTCGATACCCCATGTAGGGGGGGAAACACCTGGAAACACATGTAATCCTCGTCTAAAACCCCTTGTAAACAACCTAAACAGCGCCAACCCCTGTAATACCTCTCTGAACAACTAAATATCTGTAACCCTCGGAAACCCTGGGAAACCTCTCCAAACCATCTAAAAACCCTCAAACCATTCCAATACTACTCTAAAACCTCTCGAACACTGCGAACACCTGTAAAACCCCTATCCAATTAAAATCTTCTGAACACCTCTAAATCCCTCAAACACCCTGTAAAAATCTCTAATCCTCTACAAATTCCTCTAAACCGCGTACCGCATCTAAAACCCGCTCTAACCCTCTAGACCCCTCTAAACCATGCTGAACCTCTCTAAACACCTCTCAACCCCTCTGAATCCCTGTAAACCCCTCTAACCCTCTGTAAAATCCTTTCTAAACCCCTGTAAATCCTCTATAAACACCTGTAAACCCTTAATCATCTCTAATCCCCTGCAAACCCCGTTAAACACCTGTAGATTCCTCTCAACACATATCCATCTAAAAACACCCTTAAACACCCGGAAACACATGTAAACCCGTCAAAAATCAGTTTTAATAAATACTTCTACCCCATGTAAATACCTCTAAACCCCTCCACCTCGAAAACCCTATAAACCGCCCTGTAAACCCATGTAAATCCCCTCTAAACCCATTCTAATCCTCATGTAACCCTCCTTAAACACTTCTATATCCCTGTAAGACCTCTGAAACCTCTAACGCCCAAACCGAAACCTTTAAACAACTCTAAAACCCACCTAAATACTCTAAAACACCTCAACCCCCTCAAATACCTTGAAAACCCCTCTATACATCTCTACTCGCTGCACATCCTCTTTTCCACTCAGAAACTCTCTAAACACAGGTAAACACCCGGGAAACACCTGTTTAAAACTCTCTAAAACTCTGTGTATATACCTCTAAACCCTCAGTACTCCCTCTCACCCCTCCAAACCCGTGAGCAACCCCCTCGTGAACCCATATAAACGCTACAACACTCCCTCCAAACCCCTGTGGCCCATCCAATCCCCACCAAAAACTCTCTCGAAAACCCTCGAAACCCCTCTAAAACCTTTATAAACATCTATAAACCAATGTAAACAACTAAATCTAACTAAACCACCTCTAATCAACTCCAACCCTCCAAACCGCCCCAGATCTCCAATCCTCCCCCCAAACCCATGTAAACTCTCTAAAATCTCTAATCCCTGCCAAACCCTCATACAAGTAAAACCTCTAAACATTCAGTACGCACCCGGAAACACCTGTAACCCCCTGAAATCTCTGACATACCTCTAAAAACATGCATATCCTTCTAACCTACCAAATCACTATAAACCCCACAAAGCCTCGGGGGGATTACCCCCATGGAAACCCCTATGAACCATGTTAACCTCTCTAAACATTTCTATTCCTCTATAAACAACTCTAAACCCTGCAAACGTCTGTATGTAAAACGCTCCAAAACCGTGTAAACCCCATCCTAACCGACAGTTAACCACTCTACCATCCTAAACTTTCTCAACCCTTCTAAACCACTTAAACACCTGCAAAAAACACTCTAAACCCATCTATACCCCTCTAAACCCTTTGTAAATCTCTGTAACACCCGCTAAACCCCTATAGCCACATGTCAACCCCTTAAAACCACTCTAAACCCATTGGACCACTTGAACCCTCCAAACTTCATTCTAAAGCCCTCCGACATCATTCTAAAACCCCTCTAAACCCCTTAACCCCCTGAAAGACCTCAGTTACCCTTCTAAACCAATGCACCCCTAAAACACCACTCTAAATCTATAAACACCTGAAACCCTCTCAACCGCCTATAACTCTTCTATACCACTATAAACACTAAAAGTGGCTTTATTCCCTGCAAATACGTAAACACCCCAGGACAACACCCCTCCTAACACACACTAAACACACTAACCAACTTAATAATCTCTCCACACCTTGAACATCTGTAAACCCTCTAAATCCCTCTAAACTCATCAAATAACGCTATAACCCTCTTAAATCCCTATAAAATCCATCTCCATCTTACTTATCTCTATGTTAGCTACACCTCTATCTTTTCTCAGTTCCATTTCTAGCTCCATCTCTAGCTCCACCTCCGTCTCCGCTCCATACCAGCTCGAGTCCAGCTCCCCCGCACCTCCAGGATCTAACGGAGTCCCGCTCCATCTTTATTCTAGCTCCACTATATTTTTTCTCCAGCTGCAATTCCTTCCCTCACT
>CM069136.1:1851826-1991826 GCA_035221665.1 Okamejei kenojei
CATAGAGAGATAGTATCGCCGCCGGGACACCCGTGGAGAGCCGCCGGAGCCGCCGGTAGCGCCGAAGACGGGCCGCCGCCGGGGACACCCGCTGGAGAGCCGCCGGAGCAGCCGGAGCGCCGAAGCCGGGCCGTGCCGGAGCACCCGCTGGAGAGCCGCCGGAGCGCCAATGCCGGGCCGGCTGCTGGAACACCCGCCGGAGCCGCCGGAGCGCCGAAGCCGGGACCGCTGCTGGAACCACCCGCTTGGAGCCGCCGGAGCGCAATGCGGGCCGCTGCTGAACACCCGCTGGAGCCGCTAGAGGCCAATGCCGGGCCGCTGTGAACACCGCTGGGAGCGCCATTGCCGGGCCGCTGCTGGAGCGCCAATGACGGCCGGCTGCTGGAACACCCGCTGGAGCCGGGAGCGCCAATGCGGGCCGCTGCTGGACCACCCGCTGGAGCAAACTGCTGGAGCGCCGAAGGAATTAGAGGAAAATATGGATATTATGAGTGTATGGAGTATATTGCCAATATCTGATATGGATGAAGAAGAAATATATATAATAGATCATGAATATATCTCAGGACGGATTAATGAGTAATATTCCAATCTCCATCAAACTTTCAACACTCTTTTTCTATTTTCTATTTTTTTTTTTTCATATTCCTAATTAGAAAAAAAAAGGTATCAGAAACACATTATTATTAAATTCTTTAATATTAATGCGAATTAGATATATATTCTTGCCCCCCCCCCCCCCCCCCCCCCCCCCCCCCCCCCCCCTTTTTATGAAAATATTATGATGTCTTGTATTTTTAAATTACATAAAATTGTATGTTTTTTTTTTTTTTTTTTATTTTTTTGTTTTTTTTTTTTTTTTTTTTTTTTTTTTTTTTTAGTTTAACTATATCATAATTTAGAAAATATAAAGTCAATAATAATACAAACACTTTTATTATTATGAAATTCTAATGATATTATAGAAGTTCGGTTAATATTGTGTATTATACAATTATAACTATGGGGGAATATTTTGAAATTAGAGGAAAATATGGATATTATGGTGTATGAGTATATTGCTAATATTAGATTGTACTAGTTCACACTCCCAATTATAACAAAATAATTAACTTGATATGTATAATGATAATATTACAAATATATAAACAGTATCAATTTATTATTAAGTATTATATATTTTTTATCGTTGTAAAGAGTGTACTTTGTAATACTTTGTTTCTATATTAATAAAAAAATAAAAAATAAAAATCCAATTCAATTATAACTATCAAATACTATATCAACACTATTACGCATTGTACAACCCAGTATAAACACACCCACAATAGTCATTACACAACAAACACTTTAACATTGTAACATACCATATAAATATGCTAACACATTCTAATACAAACATAATACAATATAATAAGCTATTACAATTATATATTAACACAATTACATATATATACACACAATACACCGTCACAAACGCATCACGACTCACACATATAACAGAAACAATAGAAAAACATTACAAAACACTGATCACACACGCATAAAACACTATAAACACAGTACCATTTACGCTATAACACACTATAATACATTAGGATGCTATTGATATTCTATAACAACACCGTAATACACGAAGCAATATAACAACTCTATAACAAGACACTTAAACACACTGTAAATACGCAAGAATTTCATTATAACCATTATAACACATTGACACGCAAAAATACAGTTATAAACACACTACGAATATATAATAATTGCACTACTTTATAATATACATTTCTAATACAATATAAACACAATAATGCACTTTACCCGTTGAACACATTGCATATCTTTCACGCACTATAATGCATTACACCACTAAATTACACTATAACGCAATAAATACATTTTAACACGTATACACAATAAAAAATATACAACGATATAATACACTTTAACACTTTCAGACACCTTTTAATACACCATAAACCAATATAATGCACGGCACAATTTAATTACCACATTATGTTTATTTATGCTATATTATCCCATACATTGTACACTATATATGATACACGATTGTTCAACAGAATGAAAAGTTTTCCACTGTGAGGGAAGGCCACCAGTCAGTCATCTTCTACCACTTATACACCAAAATAGTAAAATACATATCAACATAGTAACGTTATAAAGTACTATATATAAACGATACAATACATGGATAACAAAACATAACACATTTAACAATATAATACTATTACATGTACAATTTTTTCTATACCACTCTCGCAATTTGACAAACTATTAACGACACAAAATATTAAAAACACACATTATGTCACGATGTATCCACTATAATTAGACTAAACGATTGCACACTACAACACACTAAAATTTACAATTACACTATATTGTAAGTAAACGAGTATTGTAGTAAACGATAACACACTATTGTTGTCAAATTTTATAGTTTCAACAGTCATAGTGTTATAAATTCTAGTTATAATGTTATGTGTGATATCGTGTTAGAGAGTTTGTGTGTTATATCGTATTACGGTGTATTGGCATTATTGGTTATAATATTGTATTAGAGTGTGTTGTAATCGTGGTTGTGTATTATAGGTGAGAATTTGTATTTAAGGTTTGTAGTGTGTTAAACTGTGTAGTGTACTATTTGTGGTATTATTTTGCATTATTGTATTTTAGTATTAGTTGTGGTATAGTCTATTTTAGTTGTGTCGTAGTGTATTTACAGTGATCTATAAGGTGTAATATAGCGTATTGTGTTTAGAAGTCATATTGTTCTCTGATATATATTGTATTATATTACATTTCATTAGAACAGTTAATGATATAGTGTGTTAGTGTGGTTCCAGTCATTATAGTGTTTTTTGCATTATATATATTATATTGTGTTTGTCTAGTTTTAGATTTATATAGTGTGTATAATATCGTAATAAGGTATTAATAATGTAATAGGGAATTTACGTGTTTATATTGTGTGATAGGTATATGTTCTCTATCATTGTGTTAAAGTCTGTTAGTATTATTTAGATGTAATAATTTTAGTATTGTGTGTTTTCGTATTACGTGTTTTAGTCTCAGTGTGTTATCGTAGTATGCCTTATAATGATTAACTGTTGTGTATAATAATGTATATTATAAATGTTATAAAGAGATCATAGTGTTATAATATTATTATATGTTAACAGTTATTATGAGTATATTTTTTATGTAGGTCAATCACTCCGCTATCTGTCATCTCAGCTCCATCTCCAGCTCTATTTCGAGCTCCAGCTCCAGCTCTAGCTCCACCTCAGATACTCTCCAGCTGTTTACCAGCTATGAGCTCCATTCCAGTCCCATCTGCCAGCTCCGGTCCAATCTCTAGCACGAGCAGTGCTTCTACCTCTGCTCCAGCTCCATCTCCAGCTCCATTTCCAGCACTAGCTCTAGTACTAATCTCTAACTCTAGCTGCATATGAAGATCTAGCTGAAGCTCTAGCTCCACTCAGATCTAGCTCCATTTTCCTATCTCATTTCCATCTCAGCTTCCAGGCGCTAGCTCCATCTCCAGCTCCACCTCCAGCTCCATCTCTAGCTTCTCCAGCTCGATTTCCTGATCCACTCCAGTTCAGCTCCTTTTCCAGCTCCAGCTCTATCCATCTCTGCTCCATCTCTGCTTCATCTTCAAGCACGCTTCTCCTGCTCCACTACAGTTGCAGCTCTTCCAGCTCCAGCTCTACTCCATATACAGCTCAGCGACAGCTCTGCAGCTCTTGCTCTATCCCATCGCCAGGCAGCTTCTAGTTCCATCCAAGCTCCAGCAGTTCCTGCTCTAGCTCCATCTCCAGCTCTAATCTCCAGTTCAATCCAAGCTCTATTTAAAAAAAATTTTTTGCCAGCTCTAGCTTCAGGATGAGGAGATGGAAAACTGGTAGCAGGAGGTAGAGATTGAGATGGACCTGGAGAGGAGCTGGGGCTGGGATGGAACTGGAGCTTGAGCTGGAGATGGAGATGGTATGGAGGATGGAAGATGGAGCTGGAAACGAAGTGGAGCTGGAGCTGGGTGTCTGATAGAGATGGAGCTGGAGCTGGAGATAAAGAAGGAGCTCGCCGAAAAAATAGAGGCTGGTGCTAATATGGAGATGGAGCTCTGGACGATTCGACTGGCAGGTGCGGAGAGATGGAAGCTGGAGATGAATGGGGATGGAGCTGGAGATGGTGCTGGAGATAGAGCTGGAGACTGAGCCAGAGCTGGAGCTGGAAAAGAGAGAGAGAGTGAGATGAGGCTAGATGGTGTGGAGATGGAACTGGAGATGAGCTACAGATTGAGCTGGAGTAGAGCTGGAGCTGGAGGTAGAGTGGAGGTGGTGGCTGGAGCTGGAGCTGGAAATGGAGCGGAAGAAGGAAACAAGAGATGGAGGATAGACCTGGAAGTAGAGTGGTGAAGGAGTGGAAAACTGTATAGAGAGCTGGAGCTTGACGATTGCAGCTGTAGTGGAGATGGGCCTGAATAGAGCTGAGCTGGAGCTTTTTCACATGGAAAGCCGGAGCTGTAGCTGGAGATTCTGGACATGAAGCTAGAGTGGAGGAAGCTGTAGATGGAAGCATGAGGTAGACAGGCGATGCTGAGATGGAGACAGAGATAGGCCTGACGCTAGATTATCAACTGAAGATTGATATGAACTAAAGCTGAAGATGGGGCTTGGAGATGGAGTTTGGCATTACAGACTGAAGATGCAGTGGATATAGTGTTGGTGTTGCTGATATGGTGCTGGAGCTGGATATGAGCTGAGCTGGAGGTGGATCTGGCGATTGGGCAGGAGATGGAAGCAGAGCTAGGTGGAGATGGAGATAGGAGCTTAGAGTGCGGATGTGGAATATGGAAGGTGTGGAGCTGGAGTATGGTGTGGAGATGGGAGATGGAGCTGGAGCTGAAGGATGGAGATTGGAGATAGAGTGGAGCTAGATGTGGATCTGGACATGGGAATGGAGATGGAGCCAGCGGTCGAGCTGGAGCTGCAGATGTAGCGGAACAGAGGATAGAGCTAGAGTGGAGCTGGAGTTGGACCTGGCGATGGAGCTGTGGAGTGGAGGGGAGATGGGATGGAGGCTGGAGATGGCTCCGGAGAAGGAGCTGGAGCTGGAGAAGGAGTGGAGCTAGAGATGGGTCTGGGAGCTGGGGGGGGGGGGTGAAATGGAAATGAATAAGTTGGAGGTGACCTGAATTGTGCATCTGAGATGTAGCTGGAGATGGAGGATGGAGCTGGTTGCTGGGGATGGTTGTGGAGATGGAGCTGGAGCGAAGACTGAGGTAGAGATGGAGCTAGAGATGGCGCTGGAGATGCAACTGGAGAAGAAACGGAGGTTGAGTGGTTGGAGATAGAGCTGGAGCTGGAAGCTAGAGAGATAATGAATGGAGTGCAGAAAAGATAGTGGAGCTAGAGATAAAGATGGAGGCTTGACTCGGAGATGGACTGGAGGTGCGGGATAAACGCTGGAGCTCGAGCTGGGAGATGGAACAGGGGCTGGAGATGAGCTGCAGATGGAGCTAGAGATGGAGATGGGAAGTTTGAGTTGGAGCTGGGGAGATGGAGGTGGGAGAAGGAAATGGAACGGAAGATGGAAACTAGAGATGGAGGGAAGATGGACGTAGAGCTGGAGATAGAGCTGGAGCTAGAAGTTGGATCTGCAGCTAGACTTTTAGCTGGGAGCTACAATGGAGTTGGAGCTGGTGCTGGAGCTAGAGATGGAGGTTGACTTGATGGAACCTGGAGATGTGTTGGACCTTTGAGCTAGAGCCTGTATGATGGACAGCTGGAAAGGGAGTAGCTGGAGCTGGAGCTTAAGATGGGCGATGGGCTGGAAATAGAGCTGGAGCTGGCGCTTGGAATGGAGAATGGAGCGTGGAGCTGGAGAGTCTGACATGAAGCTAGAGCTGGAGGAGCTGGAGGTGGAGCTTGAGTTAGAAACCGAGATGCTGGAGATGGAGATATAGCTGACGCTAGTTATCCGCTGTAGGATTGAGATCAATCCTAAGCTGAAGATGGTGTACAGCTGGAGATGGAGTTAGAGCTGAAGATTCAGCTGGAGATAGTTGGCTGGTTGGATATGGTGCTGGGCGGATATAGAGCTGGAGCTGGAGTGGAGTCTGGCGATTTTGGCAGGAGATGGAGCAGAGGTAGGTGGAGATGGAGATCAGTAGAGTAGCGGATGTGGACTGTATTAGAGCTGGAGGTGGAGATTGGATGGTGATGGAGATGGAGTGGAGCTGGAGATGGAGAATGGGAGTTAGAGTGGAGATAGAGGTAGATCTGGATATGGGGATGGAGATGGAGCCAGAGCAGGAGATGGAGATAGAGCTGGAGCTGGAGATGTAGCTGGGAATAGAGATAGAGCTAGAGTTGCAAAGAGTTGGACTCGGCGATGGTGGCTGGATTTGGAGCGAGAGATGGTCCTGGAGGTGGAGCAGGAGGTTGAGATGAGATGAAGCTGGAGATGGCTTGGCGATGGAGTGGAGATGGCACTGGAGCTACAGGATGGCATCTGGAGCTAGGAGATGGAGTGGAACTAATATCTGGAGGGTTCGGCCTGAAATTTTGCTAGGTGTAGCTGGAGATGGAGCTGGAGCTGGTGCTGGGGGATGGTGCTGAGATGGGAGCTGGAGCTTATGTCTGAGGCAGAGATGGGAGCTAGAGATGGCGCTGGAGATGTACAGAGAGGAAACTGGAGGTTGTGTTGGAGATAGAGCTGGAGCTGGAGCTAGAGAGATAATGAAACGGAGCTGCAGAAAAAAGATTGTAGGGAGCTAGAGATAAAAAGATGGAGCTAGACTCGGAGAGATGGTCCTGGAGGTGCGGGAGATGGCGATGGAACAGGGGATGTTCCATCTGTTGGAGCTGGAGTTCCATCACCAGCTCCATCTCCATCTCTGCTGGAGCTCGAGTTGGAGATGGAACAGGGGATCGAGCTGGAGATGGAGCTTGAGATGGAGTTGGAAGTGGAGTTTGAGTTGGAGCTGGAGATGAAGATGGAGCTGGAGATGGAGACAGAGAGGTATGCTAGAGATGGAGTTGAAGATAGAATATATGCTCTAGATTGAGATGGACCTAAAGCTGAAGCTGGGGCTGGAACTGGAGATGGAGTTAGAGCTAGAGATGCAGCTGGAGATAGAGCTAGAGCTGGAGATGGCATAGAGCTGGATGTAGAGTTTGAGCTAGATCTGGCGACTGGGTAGGAGATGAAGCCAGTTGGAGATGGAGATGTAGCTGGAAATGGAGCTGGAGATGGACCTGGTGATGCAGCTAGAGCTGGAGATGGAGCTGGAGGTGGATATGGAGATGGGAGTGAAAATGACGCTGGAAATGGAGGTAGAGCTGGACTTCGGTGGCGCTATGGAGTAGGCAGACTCGCGCCATTTAGCTCCGGAAAAACTGTAAAAAAAACGGGGGGGAAAATCGGGACTTACCTGCTCAACATCGCAACCGACTGACTGCAGCAAGCCTGTGACGACATCAGGCGCGCGACGAAACCGACGGTATGTTTCCACAACGTACCCCTCCCCCCAAATCGAAAAAAAACGGTAGGGCCAGGGAAGTAGGCCCAACCGAAGCCTCGGCCTCAGGTTTTAACAGCATCCAAGAAAGAGATCTCAAGAGAAAAGAAAGACAGATGTGGAGAACTAAGAAGTTTCCTTGCCTTTCCAGAAATTTCAAAAATAATGGCAGAATTAAAAAAACTCAAAAATGATTTTAAAGATGAATTGAAAACTTTAAAAAAAGAAATTAAAGAAGAAATTAAGAAATATATTGCTGTTGTTGTACAGAAACAATTGGACTCTTGGAAGATGATCATTGAAGAAAATCTAAATAAAAAGATTGATGAGGTAAATGTCAAACTCAATCTGATGGAATCAGTATTTAATTCGAAGCTGGAGTCCATCTCTCAGGCACTGGAACAACAACAAGAATCCATAATCGAACTGGAGGGAATTGCTGAAACATCCTCATAAACTACAAGCAAGCTTCTCTCTGAGAACAAGCGTTTATCGGACTTATTGCATAAAATAACCGAAAAATGCAATTGACTTGGGAGGGACGACAGAGACGCCAAATCTAAGAATTATCGGTGTCCGGGAAGGAAGAGAGGGGAACCCGGACACCCTCGTGAATTTGCTGCAGATACTACTGAAGAAAGATTTAAATCTGGATTTGGAATTTTTTATTTAATAAAGCCCTTTACTGGCTCGGGCACATAGAGCACTGAGACGCCGTCCCAGGGGCGGATGCCCTTCCAAGACAACTTATAGTGAAGGTGCAAATATGACCATGTTTGGATGACATGATGAAGAAAATTGTTCGCAGCAGAAATCTTGTTTTTTGAAGGAGACAAGATCAGCATATTTCGAGACTACCCGCACGGACGTTGCCAGAAAAGAGCATTGTTTACAGACACAAGAAGAATACTCAAAAACATTAATACTGAGATATGGACTGATGTACCTGCAACATGAGAATCCCTACGACCACAAAGGATACTTCTTCACTAATCCAACACAGAGGCTTTTAAATTTGCAAGAAGATTGAGGCACTGAAAAGATTGAATTAGCGAGGACGAGAGCGAAAAGAGGACAATGAGGATTAATACTTAACGCTAAATATAAGCGATGATATTGGATTTGGTACCTTATTGAGACGAAACTGAACTTTAAATTACTATACTTCAGGATTGTTATGAATTTAGAATGAAATTGATCATCGTTATATAATATTTTATATTGTTGTATTAACTATTACTAAGCATTATTAATCACAATAATTAATCATTATCAATTATAGTTAATTGGATTAATTCAGAATTGGTTAAAAGGATGAACCATAAGATGATTAAAATAGAAGATGTAGGTTTAACCCTAGATATTGATACCATTTAGACTAATCATGGACCAATACTTTAGTTAAATGAAACGAATATTTTATTAACCTTGAGACTAATAATTATTCCATTATTGGAATATATCCATTATTACCCCCCCCCCTCCCCCGCATAATGTTTTTCTTTACTGTATTTGAAATACAGTAAAGGTGTAAGGTATGGTTTAACATGCTGAATCATCTAATCCATTATAGACCACCCTAATCATGATGCAAGACGTAAAAGTGAACACTGGGGGTGAAGGAATTACATTTTGCAGTTGGAATGTTAAGGGAATTAATGAACCCATTAAGAGAGGCAAAGTATTAATTCACCTAAAATCGCTCAAAACAGACATAATTTTCCTCCAAGAGACTCACCTTAAAAAGCGCAATACAGATTGAAAACAAAATGGATTGCCCAAACGTATCATTCCTCATTCACACATAAATCTAGAGGAGTTGCAATTCTACTTCGTAAAGGTATACCTTTTTGAACATATATCAACTACAGAAGATACTGATGGCAGTTATATCATAGTAGTAGGCGAATTATATTCAAAAAAAGTGACTCTCCTTAATATATATGGACCCAATTTTGATAGTCCGCGGTTTTTTAAGAGAATACTGAATATTATTCCGGAATGTACACAAAATAATTTAATAATTGGTGGAGATTTAAATTGTACACTGGATCCATATTTAGACAGATCATCAACTCAGAGAAAGTCAAAATCTCTGTCAAGTGAATTTTTAAACTCATATATAAATAATACAATATTAAGGATATCTGGAGAATTGAAAACCCATCCGGAAGAGAACACTCATTTTACTCATCTATGCATAAAACATATTCAAGGATAGATTATTTCTTAGTAGACGCTAAACTAATTCCATTTACTTATAAATCACAATATCATAATATTATAATTTCGGATCATGCCCCATTAACGTTTATGATTAAACTAAATGGAATGGACAAGAAACAGACACAATGGAGACTTAATCCACAAATTTTAAAAGAACAGGTATGTTGTGAATATCTTTTAAAACAGATTAATATGTTCTTCGAGGTCAATGACTATCCCGAAATCTATGATCCCTTCTCAGGGAAACATTCGAAGCATTTACACGAGCGGTATTAATCTCCTCTCAGGCATTTCTTAACAAAGAGAATAGACCTAAACAACAGACATTGGAATTGGAAATAAGACAATTAGACATAGAAAATGCAAGAGCACCTTCATTGGTAAAACATAATAAAACAGCTGCATTGAAATATAAGTTAAATAAAATATACTCTGACCAAATAATAAAACTTTATCAACATACAAAAACAATTAAATTTTGAATTTGGTGATAAAACCAATACCATTATTGGCACGCCAGCTTCGAAAACTGGATTGGAGTAAAAATGATTCATAAGATTAGATCAGAAAAGGGAAAAATACTAACACTCCCAAAGAATTAATGACAGATTTTGACAATACTATCAAGATCTTTATTCAACTAAAGTGACACAACAATCAATAGGAATGAAGCTTTTTACGAAATGCAACCTTAAAGGCTTAGATATGCAAGAACAAGAATTATTAGGAGCTGAAATAACGACCAAAGATATTGAAGAGTCAATTAGATCTTTAAAAAATGGAAAGGCCGCCGGCCCTGATGGCCTAAGTTCTGAATTCCATAAAACATTTAATGATCTGATTTCTCCACGCTTACAAACACTGTATAAACATGTTTATACTCAACAGCAACCCCGGAAACTTTAAATGAATCTACAATAATACTTATACCTAAAATTGATAAGGATCTAGAAGACCCGGCCTCATATAGAGCAATAGCTCTATTAAATGCTGATCAGAAAATATTAACTAAAATCCTTTCTAATAGATTGAGCTTAGTAATTAACAAATTAATACACCCTGATCAAAACAGGTTTTATCCCAAAACGTCAATCATTTTAAATTTTAGACGATTGTTGAATATTATATATTCAAACAGAATTGCTAATGTAGATCTAGCATTATATCGCTAGATGCTGAAAAAGCCTTCGATCAAGTAGCATGGCCATATTTATTTTCAGCTGTGGATGGACAATTTCAATTGGGAGAGAGTACTGCGGCGAGATGGGGTTAATTGTTATATTCTAACCCAAACAGCTAGAATACTAACAAATCAAATGTTATCAACTAAATTTAATCTTTCCAGAGGTTGTAGACAAGGATGTTCGTTATCTCCATTATTATTCACTTTAGCAATTGAACCACTTGCAGAAATGTCAGATCTAATCCAGAAATACATGGGTACAATACTAAAGATACAATGAATAAAATTTCTCTATATGCAGATGATATATTACAAAGCCGGAAATTAGTACTCCAAATTTATTAAATCTAATAACTCAATTCGGTCATTTCTCAGGATATAGAATTAATTGGAAAAAAAAGCGAAATCATGGCAATAACGAATCATAATATACATATACTACAACAATCACCTTTTAAAATAGTTGACGAAAAATTTAAATATCTAGGTATTTATGTAACTAAGGGGTATAGTTCTTTATTTAAATCAAATTTTCCACCTTTAATGAATGAACTAAATAAGAATACTTCATACTGGGAAAACACTTCCTATTTCAATGTTCGGTAGAATTAATGCTATAAAAATGATTTTTCTACCGCAATTATTGTACCTATTTCAATCAATCCCGATATATATTCCAATTTTCTTTTTAAAGTAGACTCTACTGTTACAAATTTCATCTGGGACTACAAGAATCATAGAATAAATAAAAAACATTTATGTAAATCAAAGATTAATGGAGGTTTAGCTCTACCAAACTTTTTGTTTTATTTCTGGGCAGTTTATATTAAGAACATGAATTTTTGGCTGGAAGAAATGGATCAACATGGAGTTAGAGCTGGAGCTAGAGGTAGATCTGGACATAGGGATGGAGATGGAGCCAGAGCTGGAGACGGAGATAGAGCTGGAGCTGCAGATGTAGCTGGAATAGAGATAGAGGTAGAGTTGGAGCAGGAGTTGGCGATGCTGCTGGAGTTGGAGCCAGAGATGGACCTGGAGGTGGAGATGGAGGTGGAGATGGAGATGGCGCTGGAGATGGCTCTGGAGATGGAACTGGAGCTACAGATGGATCTGGAGCTAGGAGATGGAGCTGGAACTAAATCTGGAGGTGGACCTGAAAGGTTTGCCTAGGATGTAGCTGGAGATGGAGCTGGAGCTAGTGCTGGGGATGGTGCTGGAGATGAAGCCGGAGCTGAAGACTGAGGCAGAGATGGAGCTAGAGATGGAGCTGGAGATGGACCTGGCGATGGAGCTGGAGTTGGAGCTGGAGATGGACCTGGTGATGCAGCTAGAGCTGGAGATGGAGCTGGAGGTTGATATGGAGATGGAGGTGTAGATGACGCTGGAAATGGAGGTAGAGCTGGGGATGGAGCTAGAGCTATAGCTAGTGCTAGAACTGGAGCTAGAGCTGGAGATGGAGATGGAGCTAGATCTGGAGATGGACCTGAAGATGTTGCCTGAGATACCTGGAGATGGAGCTGGTACTGGGGATGGAGCTGGATATGGAGATGAATCTGGAGCTGATATCTGAGGTAGATATGGAGCTTAGGATGGGTGGAGATGCAAATGGAGAGGGAACAGGAGGTTGAGGTGGACAGAGAGCTGCAGCTAGAGCTGGAGCTAGAGAGGGAAGGAATTGGAGCTGTAGAAAAATATAGTGGAGCTAGAGATAAAGATGGAGCTGGACTCCAAGATAGTCCTGGAGGTGCGGGAGCTGGAATAGGGATAGCTGGAATAGAGATAGAGCTAGAGGTGGAGCTGGAGTTGGACCTGGTGATGGAGCTGGAGCTGGAGATGGAGCTGGAGTTAGGGGTGGAGATGGAGATGGAACTAAATCTGGAGGTGGACCTGAAAATTGTGTCTGAGATGTAGCTGGAGCTGGTGCTGGGGATGGTGCTGGAGATGGAGCTGGAGCTGGTCTGAGGTAGAGATGGAGCTAGAGATGGCGCTGGAGATGCAACTGGAGAGGAAACTGGAGGTTGAGCTGGAGATAGAGCTGGAGCTGGAGCTAGAGAGAGAATGAATTAGAGCTGTAGAAAAATATAGTGGAGCTAGATATAAAGGAGCTGGACTCCGAGATAGTCCTGGAGGTGCGGGAGCTGGAGTTGGACGAGCTGACGATGGAGCAGGGGATGGAGATGGAGCTGGAGATGGAGCTTGAGATGGAGGTGGAGCTTTAGTTGTAGCTGGTGCTGGTGACGGAGCTGGAGCTAGAGATGGAGCTAGAGATGGAACTGGAGATAAAGATAGAGCTGTAGCTAGGCATAAAGATGAAGGTAGAGATGGAGATGGATTTATAGGGATTTAGAGGGGATTAGAGCGTTTTAGATGAGTTTCGAGGGATTTAGAGGGGTTCACAGATGTTTGCAGGTGTGGAGAGATGTTTAGAGGTGTTTAGTGTGTTTTAGTTAGTGTTGTTTAGAGGGGTGTTTCCTGGGGCGTTTAGTTGTTTGCAGGGGATTAAAGATGGTTAGAGTGGTGTTTAGAGGTGTTTGCAGGTGTTTATAGAGGTTTAGAGTGGTTTAGAGGAGTTTCGATGGGTTTAGATGGTGTACAGAGGTTTGCAGGGGATTAGTGTTTAGAGGGGTTCAGGTGGGTTTGGGGGGCTTTATAGGGAGTTTAGTGGTCCACATGGGTTTAGTGGTTTAGAAGGGTTTACATGGGGTTATAGGGGGTTAGCGGGTTTTACAGGGATATACAGGGGTTTCGAGGGGTTTAGATGGGTTTAGAGTGTTTAGTGGTTTAGAAGGTTGAGTGGTTAACTGCGGTTTGGATGGGGTGTACACGGTTTAGAG
Organism: Okamejei kenojei; assembly: GCA_035221665.1. Taxonomy (NCBI): domain Eukaryota; kingdom Metazoa; phylum Chordata; class Chondrichthyes; order Rajiformes; family Rajidae; genus Okamejei; species Okamejei kenojei. The sequence continues at coordinate 1,865,619 of CM069136.1, forward strand.
CGTTTTACAGACGTTTACATGGGGTTTAGTTGTTCAGTTTAGTTGTTTGGTTTAGTTGTTTATAGAGGATTAGAAATGAATAGAAACCAATAGAGAGGTTTACATTGGTTTGCAGGGGTTTACATGGGGTATCGAGGCTTTGTTGGGGTTTATAGGGGTTTACATGTGTTTAGAGGTATGTACACAGGTTGTGAGGGGTTTAATGGTGTTTCCGGTGCTTACAGATGTTTAGAGAGGTTTTGCGTTGTATAACGGGGTTTGCAGGGGATTAGAGATGTTTAGAGGTTTACATGGGTTTCGAGGGGTTTCGAGAGGATTGGAGAGGTCTGGAGCTGTGCAGAGCGGTTTGGAGGGGTTGGAGGTGTTTAGAGTGGTTTAGGTAGATTTAGTTGTTTACAGAGGTTTATAGATGTTTAGAGAGGTTTAGAGGAGTTTGGAAGGGTTTCGAGAGAGTTTAGAGGGGGCTGGATGGCGTCAGAGGGGTTTGGAGGGAGTTTGTAGGGGTTTATATGGGTTTACAGGGGTTTGCATGGGTTTGGAGGGGGTTAGAGGGATATACATTGGGTTAGAGGTATATACAGAGCTTTAGATGGGGTTCCACGTGTTTCCGGGTGTTTACAGGCGTTTAGAGAGGTTCTGGTATAGATGGATTTGCAGGGGATTAGAGATGTTTACAGGGGTTTAGAGGGGTTTTTGGGGGGGGGGGGGGTTGGAGGTATTTTGAGTGGTTTTGGTGGGTTTAGAGTTGTTTATAGATGTTTAAAGAGGTTTACATGGGTTTACAGGGGGTTAGAAGTATTTACATGAGTTTAGTGGGGTATAGGGGGTATTAGAGGGCTTTACAGGGATAGAAGTGTTTAGGAGGGGTTACATGAGGATTAGAGTGGTTTAGAGGGATTTACATGGGGTTTACAGGGGGTTCATAGGGGTTTCGCGTGTGGAGGGATTTAGAGGGTTTTACATGGGGTAAAAGTATTTAGACAAGTTTTGACCGGTTTACATGTGTTTCCGGGTGTTCACAGGTGTTGAGATGGATTTACAGGGGTTCAGAGGGATCTACAGGTGTTTAAAGGGGTTTGCAGGGGATTAGAGATGATTAGAGGGGTTTACAGGTGTTTAGAGGGATTTGCAGGGGTTTAGAGGGATTTACAGAGGGATAGAGGGGTTTACAGGGTTTACGAGGGGGTTTAGAGGTGTTTGCAGATGTTTAGAGAGGTTCAGCGTGGTTTAGAGGGGTCTAGAGGGGTTCAGCGGCTTAGAGGGATATGCAGAGGATTAGAGATGTTTGGAGGGGTTTAAGGGGTTTTAAGGGGCCTAAAGCTATTTAGAGGGGGTTAGAGTGATTTACAGGTGTTTGCGGGTGTTTCGAGAGGGAGTGTCTTCAGGGATTTAGATGGTTTAGAGAGGTTTCCAGGGGTTTGGTGGGTTTTAGAGTTGTTTACAGGGGTTTAGAGAGGATTACATGGGTTTCCAGGGTTTACATGGGGTATCGAGGGCTTTATAGGGGTTTAGTGGGGATTAGAGGCGTTTGCATGGGTTTGGAGGGGTGTAGAGGGATTTACATGGGGTAGAGGTATTTACAGAGGTTTTGATGGGTTTACATGTGAATCCGGGTGAATCCGGGTGTTTAGAGAGGTTTAGAGTGGTTTAGAGCGGTTTGCTGCGGTTTAGAGATGTTTATTGGGTTTTACATGTGTTTAGTGTGGAATAGAGGGCTTTACAGGGTATAGAGGGGTTTAGAGGGGTATAGAGGGGTTTATGGGTTTGGTATGTTTGCGTATGGTATTTAAAGGGGTTTAGAGTGTGTTTCACGTGCTTTATATGGGTTAGAGGGGTTTAGGGTGGGTATAGATGGGGTTTAGTAGATTTCGCGGGTTTATGCGGAGTTTAGAGGCGTTTAGAGTGCCACGTGGGTTTAGTGGTGTTTGAAGGTGTTTTGATGGTTTAGGAGGGAGTTTAGAGTGTTTATAGGGTTTAGGGAATTAGGGGGATTTTCAGGGGTTTAGGGGTTTAAAGGTGTTTGCAGCTGTTCAGAGATGTTTATAGTGGTTTAAAAGGGTTTACAGGGAGTTTACAAGGTTATAGAGGGTTTTGCAAACGTATACAGGGTTTTAGAGTGGTTTGGATTTGGTTACAGAGGTTTAGAGATGATTAAAGAGGTTTACGGGTTTACGGGGTTAGAAGGATGTACAGGCGTTTCGAGGGTTTTAGGGTGTTTTAGTGGGCTTTACAAGGGTATAGAAGTGTTTGCCGGGTTATATGGGGTTTATAATGCTTTATAATGCTCAGCGGGTTTTATAGGCGTTTAGCGGCGTTTAGAGGGTTCACAGGAGTTTAGAGGGGTTTACATGGGGTTTACAGGGGGCTATAGGGGTTCGATGGCTTTAGGGGTTTAGAGGTGTTTCCATAGGTTCAGAGGGGTTTGGAGGGGCTTAGTGGGGTTTAGAGGGGTTTAGAAGGTGTTTAGAGAGGTTTAGTGGTTTAGAGGTGTTTACAGGGGTTAGACGGAGCGTAGATGGGTTCGAAGGGGGGGTGGTTCGGAGGGGAGGGATTTACGTTGGGTTAGAGGTATTTGAGGGGTTTACAGGTGTTTCCGGGTGTTTGCAGGTGTGCATAGAGGATTTCAGTGTTTATAGGGGTTTCGGGGGATTAGAGATGTTTAGAGCGGTTTACAGGTGCATGAGGGGTGTTTGGAGAGGTTTAGAATGGTTTAGAATGGTTTAGAGTGATTATAGTGTTAGATGGATTTGGATGGGTTTAGATGGGTTTGAGTGGGTTTAGAGATATTTAAGGTGTTGAGGTGTTTTACGTTACTCACTAATATGCTATATAAGCAATAACATGCATAAAAACTCATTTAAAACATTAAAACCTAATACTATTTAAAACTATATAATAATATATCATAATAAACATAATAACACGTATTACACACACACGACAATACGACACAAAAATAATTTAATACACTGTTAGACACCATATCACTAATAGAATAAAACACTTTAATAACAATACAAAAAGTATGCTATACTGTTATATAGTGTGTTACATTTTTTTAATAGTTTTATAGTGCTACTGCAGATACACGAAAACACACTTTAACGTTATATAATACTATATAACGATATAATACATTCTAATACACTATTACACTCTACAATACTATGATACACTTTAACACAGTGTAATACACAATACAATGTAATACAACAGCTAAATACACTATAATACAATCACACTACATCCAATGGCATATTACAATAAACACTCACACATCACACATCACACATCACACGTAATATAGCATACATTATAATACACCAGCACAAACACACTACATTACAATACCCAATAACATTATTATACACTCTTGCATTTAACAGACTATAACACAATAATACACATCACATTATATTTTAATCTGTGTAATACACTGTCACACAATATAATACACTATAACATACTATATATAACACTATAACTAATGTAGTAATCCATAACGTCTTGCACTAAAACTATAATAATATACCACGCGATAATAGACACTATCATAACTGTCAATGTATCACAATGAAGCAGCACCAAACAATATCAAACAGTATAACATACACTATAATACACCAATACACTATAAAACACGATAACACATTGTAATACATTAGAATCCCAAGATACGCTATAACACTCTATAATACACTATAACGCATCATAATACACCCAAACAATATAACACATCCTATATTACATTATCCACATATCCACATTATCACAGTTTAACACTTAATACCACACTGTAATACACAATAATACATTATAACACAAAACTATACACACTATAACACGCAACAATGCACTATTAGTACATTACAATGCACAATGTTATAACACAGAATAACACGTTCTAACACATTGCACTAGAATACATTACACGACCAAAACACATAACACAATATAACACATTTTAACATCGCATAACACACTATAACACATACCACACTATAACGCACTATAACATACCATAACGCACTAACACAATACAATATAAAATATACACATTTTAACATTCATATTGTAACACCCTGTAATGCATTATAACAATATAATACGTTAAGGCACACTATAATACACAAATATGTTTATTATATTACACACTCCTAAACACTGTAAATCCCTATGCTAATATACACGTAAATACAGGTAAATACAGTATAACACGCTATAACACGCTATCACACGCTATAACACGCTATAACACACCATGATACAAAGCAACAATACAACACAACATTATAATTAGAATAACACACACAAATAACAGTAATACACTATGATGAACTATAGCAAACTATCTATATAGTATTCTATACCGTTTTATAGTGTTTTATAGTGTTACAGCAGATTTCAGTGTTAAGTGTGTTATTCAGTTAGTCTGGTATAGTGTGAAGTAGTGTGTTATATAGTTTGATATTGTGTGATGTGCATTATTATAATGTGCCATATCTATCACATCGTGTTAATATTGTTTATAGCATTATAACGTACTATAAAATACTATATAAAAAGAAAAAGGAAATTATGACACAAAAAATTATGTATCACGTTAGAAACATAATCATATATAAAATAATATAACACTATAACACAGTATCACACTGTACCACTATAATCCAATCCATTTTACTATAAAACACTAACGCATTTTATAATACACTATAACGCACAGCACACACACACAAATAGTCAATACACAATAACACAACACACCACACTTTAACATTATAACATACCATATAAAACATGCTAACTTCTAATTCAAACCATCATACGCTATTACAATATAATATGCAGTCACAAAGTGTGTTAATGATAGTGATATATACAATTTACAATTGACAGTGCTTTATACAATTTACAATATAATACAAAATAACACCTTAAAACAATATAGTATAATACACGATATGACACGATAATACACCTGTAACACGCCATAATCTACTATAACACTGTAAAACAACATCATAATACCATATGACATACACACTAAAATAGAATATATAGTACGATAATAATCCGAAATAGACTGTAACTATAATAAACTAGAATACACTATAACGCACTCTAAACTAATATGGTCTAATACACAAAAACACACTTTAACATTATTACATACTCTATAATACTATATAAAACTATCATATATTAGAACATATAATAACACATAATAACACAAAATACACTATAAACACTATAACTCGTATACATTATAACACACCACACACGACAGCAATACAACCCAACAAATTATAATACACCGTTACACACCATATCACTCTGAATAACACACTATAATAACAATAAAAATAGTATGCTATACTTTTATCTAGTGTGTTGCATTGTCATATAGATACATAAAACATTATAACATTACACTTTAACATTATAACACTATATAATACTATATAACGATATAATACATTATAACACATAAAACACATTCTAATACACTATTACACACTACAATACTATGATACACTTTAACACAGTATAACATATTACAATATAAAATAACATTATAATAGTCACAATCACACTACACATTACAATAACACACTACATCACATATTATAATCTGTATACTCACACAATACACTATAACGTACTATATATAAAACACTAATACAGTAACAGTAATGCACTGACGTCTAGCACAAAATCTATAATAATATAACACGCGATATCACACGACAATAGACGCGATAATAACACTTCCATAACAGTGTACCATAACTACCATAAACAATACCAAACAGTATCAAACACTATCACGGTTTCACTTAATAACACACTGTAATACACAATAATACAATATAACACAAAACTATACACACTATAACACGCAACAATGCACTAACACACTAATAATTATCACATTACAATACACATTGTAATACGTTATAATACTACAATGAATAGAATAACACAGAATAACACGTTCTAACACATGTAAGATTCTATAACGCACTATAATACATTACACGACTAATATACACTCTAACGCAATATAACACATTTTAACATGTTATAACACACTATGACACTTAACACACTATAACACGCTATGTCACACCATAACGCACTAAATATAAAATATACACACTTTAACACTTTCATATTGTAACACTATAACAATATAATAGGTAAAGGCACACTGTAATACACAATTATGTTTATTAAAATATACTATCCTATACAATGTGCTAAAAGTTTACACTGTAAATCCCTATGCTAAAATACACGTAAATACAGGAAAATAGAGTATAACACACTATACCACGCTGTAATACACTATAACACGCTATAATACATAACAACAATACAACACATATTATGATATCATTATAATTAGGACAATACACACAGAAAAAATAATAATATCTAGATAGTATTCTATACTGTGTTATAGTGTGTTGCATTGTCTTATAGTGTTATAGTGTTACAGCAGATTCTAGCGAGTGGTATAGTGTGAAGCAGTGTGTTATAGTAGTTTGTGCGTTGTGCGGTATTATAGTATGTATCACATCGTGCTAAGGTATTATATAGTTTATAGCATTATAAACTACTATAAAATACTATATAAAACGAAAAAGTAAATTATGACAAATCTATACACTATAATACCCTAACATACATTAATAACATGTAACTCAGTATCGCATTAAAAATGTATCATATAACACAGTATCACACTGTACCACTATAATCCAATTCATTATAACTATGATGTATTATCACTACAACACATTGTAATATACATTATAATACAATATAACACTTTAAAACAGATTAACACGTTCGAACATATTGCAATATACTTTCACGCACTATAATGCATTACACCACTAAAATACACTATTACGCAATACAATACATTTTAACACCGTATACACAATAACACAATATAACAATATAATACACTTTAACATTTTCAGACACTCTGTAATACACCATAACAATATAATGCACAGGCACAATTTAATACACAATTATGTTTATTATACTATACTATCCCATACATTGTACACTATACACGAGAGTTCAATAGAATCAAAAGTTTCCCACTGTGAGGGAAGGCACCATCTTCTACTACATTATCACACCAAAATAGTCTAATACATATCAACATAATTAACATTATAACATACTATATAAAACGATACAATACATGATAACAAAAAATAACACATTCTAACAATATATTACTATACTGTACAATATTTTACTATACCAATCTCGCAATTTGACAATCTATAGCGACACTAAATATTAAAACACACATTATGTCACGATGTATCACTATAATAGAATAACACACGATTGCACACTACAATACACTAAAATATGCAATAACACACTGTTGTAAACGATAACACACTAACTCTGTTGTCAAGTTTTATAGTTTAATCGTATTATAGTCATAGTGTTATAACAAATTCTAGTATGTTATGTTATAATGTTATGTGTGATATCGTGTTAGAGTGTATTATATCGTATTAAGATGTTATGTATTAAATTATGGTATATAATATAGTATAATGTATATAATATCGTATAATGTATTATAATGTAATAGTGGATTACCGTGTTTATATTGTGTTATTGGTATAATATTATAATATATCATTGTATTACAGTTGTAGTATTATAGTGTTGTAATATAATTTAGTATTGGTGTGTTATCGTATTATGTGTTATAGTATCAGTGTGTTATCGTATTATGTATTATATGATATAACGTTGGTGTATAATAATGTATATTATAAATGTTATAAGGTGATATTGTGTTATAATATTATTATATGTAACAGTTTATTCTAGTATATTTTTTATATAGGTCAATCACTATACCTCTCTTTCGATCTATCGCTATATCTTTATCTCTCTCCCGCTATCTATCATCTCCAGGTCTATCTCCAGCTCCATCTCGAGCTCCTGCTCCATTTCCAGCTCCATCTCCAGATACAACTCCCGCTCCATCTGTAGCTCTCGCTCCAGCTCCATCTCCACCTCCAGCTCTAGCTCCAGCTTCTACTCCATTATCACTCTTTCTCTAGCCCTATTTATCAAAATCTACCTACCTCTCTTTTTTATCGCTATGTATCTGTATCTGTATCTGTATCTCTATCTCTATCACTATCTCTAGCTCAAGCTCTCGCTTTCTCTCTCTATCTCTCATTCTTCGCCTACCACTTCCGTCTTACCGCCAGTTTCTCAGATTTTTATGTAACCCCCCTGTAGAGCTCGAGCTCTACCTCGAGTATCTCTATCTCGACCTCTTTCTCAAGCTCTATCCCTATTTCGAGCTCTCTCTATCTCGAGCTTTATCTGGAAACTCTAGCTCGAGAATCTCGGAATCTATCTCTTGCGATAGCAAGCTCTATTTCTATCGAAATCAATATTTATCTCGAGTAATTATCTCGCGCATTATGTCCTCTCTCTATCTCGAGCTCGATCTCCATCAAGTATCTCTATCTCGATCGCTCTCGTTCTCTATCAATAGCTCTATCTCTATCTAGAGCTCAGTCCGTCACGAGCTCCATCTATCTATACTTAGGCCAAGCTCACACGTCGAGCTTCATCTATCTCCCTCGAATATCTCTATCTCGAGTATCTCTAACTCTCTCTAACTCTCTCTATCTCGAACCCCATCGAGCTCTATATAGCTTATCTCGAGCATTATCTGAGCTCTATTTTCTCTTTCGAACTCTATCTCTATCTCCATCTCGAGCTCTATCTCGAGTATCTCTATTTCTCGAGCTACCTCTATCACTATCTCGAGCTCTATACATCTGTATCTCGAGTATATCTGTCGCGAGCTCTATCTCGAGCACGAGATAGCGCACGAGATATGTCTATCTTGAGCTCTCACTACCTCATCACGAGTATAATGTAATAATAACACCTCGTAACACAGTATAAATCTCCACCATCTCCAGTACTAGCTCCATCAGCAATCCAGCAGCAATTCCACCTCCTGTGGCATCTCCATCTCAAACTCTAGTTGCAGCTCTAGCTCCATCTCCATCTCCATCTCTATCTCTATCTTCAGCTCAAGCTCAGGCTTAATCTCCAGCGGCACGTCCAGCTCCAATTCCAGCTCGAGCTCCATGCCCACCTCTATCTCCAGCTCCAGGTCCATCCCCAGCTTCATGTCCTGCTCCATCTCCAGTTGCAGCTCCCTCCAGCTCAAGCTCAACTCCATCCCCAGTTCAGTCTCCAGCTCCTCCAGCTCTAGCTCCATCTCCAGCACCTTCTCTAGCTCCAGCTCCATCTCCATCTCTAGCTCTAGCTCTATCTCCAACGCCTCCAGCTCCAGCTCCTTCTCCATCCTCTAGTGTATATTTAGCTCTAGTTTAGCTCTAGCTCTAGCGCTAGCTCCGCCTTCAGCTCCAGCTCTAGACCCATCTCAATCGCCAGGTCCAGCACTCGCTCCATTCCAAGCTACATCTACAGACCAATCTTCAGCTTCAGCTCTATCTCCAGCTCAATCCAGATTTATCCCTCCAGCTCTAGATCAGGCTTCATCTCCAACTCCTTCTCCAGTTCCAGCTCTAGCTCAATCTCAAGTTGCATCTCCAGCTCAATCTCCATCTCCTGCTCTACATCTAGCTCCATTTCCAGCTCCATCTCTAGCTACATCTCCAGCTCAATCTCCTGCTCCATCTCCAGCGCCATCTCCAGCTCCTTCTTGTTCTATCTCTAGTTCAATCTAAAGCTCCAGCTCAAGCTCCATCTCCATTTCAATCGCCAGCTCTAACTCTAGCTCCACCTCAAGCTCCATCTCAAGTTCCAGCTCTTGCTCCATATCCAGCTCTATCTCAGCTGACTCCAGCTCCAATGAGTTAATCAACCTAGCTCTAGATCTTGCTCCACCTCCAGCTCTATCTCCAGCTCTAGCTACAGCTCCATTTCTAGCTTCAGCTCTGGCTCCATCTCCAGCTCCAGCTCCAGCTCCAGCTCTAACTCCCGCTATAGCTCTAGCTCCACCTCCAGCTACACCTCCAGCTGTACTAGCTAGAGCTCCATTTCCAGTCCCATCTCCAGCTCCCAGCTCTGGCTCCATCTCTAGCACGAGCACGTGCTCTACCTCTGCCTCCAGCTCCATCTCCATCTCCATTTCCAGCACTAGCTCTAGTACTATCTCTAACTAGCTGCATATGAAGCACTAGCTCTAGCTCTAGCTCCATCTCCAGCACTAGCTTGCACTAGATCTCCAGATCTAGCTCCATCCCCATCTCCATTTCCATCTCCAGCTCTAGCGCTAGCTCCATCTCCAGCTCAATCTTCAGCTCTTGCTCCAGCTCCGTCGCTTGAACCAGCTCTAGCTCCATCTCAGGCTCCATCCCCAATCTAGCTTTTAAGCCCCATCACTCCAGATGCAGCTCACTCCATGTCCAGCTCAACTTCCAGCTCCAGCTCTAGAAGCTGTACTGGCTGCAGCTCCATCTCCAGTTCCGACTCCAGCTCCATCTCCAGCTCTTCCTCGAGCGCCAATTCTAGCTCCAGCTCTAGCCCTAACTTCCATCTCCAGATCAATCTCAAGATCTAGCTGTAGCTCCATCTCCTGCTCCAGCTTTCACTCCATCTCCAGCTCCATCAACAGCTCTAGCTCTATCTCCATCTCCAGGTCCATCTCCAGCTCGATTTCCAGCTCCAGCTCTAGGTCCATCTCCATCTCCAGCTCCAGATCAATCTCCAGCGCCATCTCCAACTCCTATTCCAGCTCGAGCTCCATCTCCAGTTTTTGCATCCAATCTGGGGATTGTGGAGCTGGAGATGGAGATGGATATGGAAATGAAGCTGGAGCTGGAGCTTGAGCGAACTCAAGATGGAGCTGGAGCCTGAGGTACAGATAGAGCTGGAGCTAGAGAGAGCTCGCGAAAAAAATAGAGGTGGATCTAATTATGGAGATGGAGCTCCTGGAGATCGACCTGGAGGTGCGGGAGATGGAGCTGGAGATGGAACTGGGGATGGAGCTGGTGCTAGTGCAGGAGCTGGAATTGTACATGGTGGAAGGGCTGGAGATCGAGTTGCAGCTGGAGGTGGAGCTAGAGCTTGAGATGGTGCTGGAGATGGAGCTGGAGACTGAGCCAGAGCTGGAACTGGAAAGAGAGCTAGAGATGGAGCTAGATGGTGCTGGAGATGGAACTGGAGATGGAGCTACAGATTGAGCTGGGTCTAGAGCTGGAGCTGGAGCTAGAGCTGGTGGAGCTGGAGCTGGAGCTGAAAATGGAGCAAAAGATGGAACAAGAGATGGAGTTAGACCTGGAGCTAGAGCTGGTGAAGGAGCTGGAACTGGAGCTGGAGCTGAAGCTGGAGCTGTAGATGGAGATGGTCCTGGAAATAGAGCTGAAGCTGGAGCTTGACATGGAGCTGGAGATTCTGGACATGAAGCTAGAGCTGGAGGAGCTGGAGATGGAGCTTGAGGTAGAACAGGAGATACTGGAGATGGAGAGAGGGATTATCCATCTGACGCTTGATTATCAGCTGTAGATTGAGATGAACCTAAAGCTGAAGATGGTGCTGCAGCTGGAGATGGAGTTAGAGCTGAAGATGCAGCTGGAGATAGTGCTGGTGCTGGATATGGTGCTGGGGCTGGATATAGAGCTGGAGCTGGAGGTGGATCTGGCGATTGGGCAGGAGATGGAGCCAGAGGTAGGTGGAGATGGAGATACAGCTAGAGTAGCGGATGTGGAAATGGTGATGGAGATGGAGATGTAGCTGGAGCTGGAGATGGAGATGGAGTTAGAGGTAGATCTGGACATGGGGATGGAGATGGAGCCAGAGCTGGAGACGGAGATAGAGCTGGAGCTGCAGATGTAGCTGGAATAGAGATAGAGCTGGAGTTGGAGCAGTTGGACTTGGCGATGGTGCTGGAGTTGGAGCGAGAGATGGACCTGGAGGTGGAGCTGGAGGTGGTGATGGAAATGGAGCTGGAGATGGCTCTGGAGATGGAACTGGAGCTACAGATGGATCTGGAGCTAGGAGATGGAGCTGGAATTAAATCTGGGGTGGACCTGAAAATTGGCCTGAGGTAGATAAAAAATCTGGAGATGGAGCTGGAGCTGTGCTGGGGGATGGTGCTGGAGATGGGAGGCTGGTGCTTATGTCTGAGGCAGAGATGGAGCTAGAGATGGCGCTGGAGATGCAACTGGAGAGGAAACTGGAGGTTGAGCTGGAGATCGAGCTGGAGCTGGAGCTAGAGAGATAATGAAATGGAGCTGCAGAAAAAGATAGTGGAACTGGAGATAAAGATGGAGCTAGACTCGGAGATGGTCCTGGAGGTGCGGGAGAGGAAGGTGGAACAGGGGATGTTCCATCTGTTGGAGCTGGAATTCCATCACCAGCTCCAACTCCATCTCCAGTGCTGGAGCTCGAGCTGGAGATGCAACAGGGGATGGAGATGAAGCTGGATATGGAGATGGAGCTTGAGATGGGGATAGAAGTGGAGTTTGTTGGAGATAGAGATGGAGCTGGAGATGGAGCTTGAGACGGAGCTGGAGCTAAAGATGGAGCTAGAGCTGGAGATGGAGACAGAGATGTATGCTAGAGATGGAGCTGAAGATAGAATATGAGCTCTGGATTGAGATGGACCTAACGCTGAAGCTGGGGCTGGAACTGGAGATGCAGTTAGAGCTAGATATGCAGCTGGAGATAGAGCTGGAGATGGCATGGAGCTGGATGTAGAGTTTGAGCTAGATCTGGCGATTGGGCAGGAGATGAGCCAGAGCTAGTTGGAGATGGAGATGTAGCTGGAAAAGGAGCTGGAGATGCACCTGGCGATGGAGCAGGAGTTGGAGCTGGAGATGGACCTGGTGATGCAGCTAGAGCTAGAGATGGAGCTGCAGGTGGATATGGAGATGACGCTGGAAATGGAGGTAGAGCTGGGGATGGAGCTAGAGCTAGAGCTAGAACTGGAGCTAGAGCTAGTGCTAGAACTGGAGCTAGAGCTAGCGCTAGAACTGGCTAGAGTTGGAGATGGAGATGGAGCTAGATCTGGAGGTGGACCTGAAGATGGTGCATGAGATGTACCTGGAGATGGAGCTGGAGCTGGTGCTGGGGATGGAGCTGGATACGGAGATGGATCTGGAGCTGATATCTGAGGTAGATATGGAGCTAGAGATGGCTGGAGATGCAAATGCAGAGGTGCAGACGTGCAGAGATGCAGAGGGAACAGAAGGTTGAGGTGGAGAGAGAGCTGGAGCTGGAGCTAGAGAGAGAAGGAATTGGAGCTGTAGAAAAATATAGTGGAGCTAGAGATAAAGATGGAGCTGGACTCCGAGATTGTCCTGGAGGTGCGGGAGCTGGAATAGGGATAGCTGGAATAGAGATAGGGCTAGAGTTGGAGCTGGAGTTGGATCTGGCGATGGAGCTGGAGGTGGAGCTGGAGGTGGAGATGAAGATGGAGCTGGAGGGCTCTGGAGATGGAGCTGGAGCTAGGGGTGGAGATGGAGATGGAGCTAAATCTGGAGGTGAACCTGAAAATTGTGCCTGAGATGTGGCTGGAGATGGAGCTGGAGCTGGTGCTGGGGATGGCGCTGGAGATGGAGCTGGAGCTGAAGTCTGAGGTGAGATGGAGCTAGAGATGGTGCTGGAGATGCAAGCTGAGAGGAAACTGGAGGTTGAGCTGAGAGCTGGAGCTGGAGCTGGAGCTAGAGAGGGAAGGAATTGCAGCTGGAGAAAAATATAGTGGAGCTAGAGATAAAGATGGAGCTGGACTCCGTTAGTCCTGGAGGTGCGGGAGCTGGAGTTGGACTCGAGCTGGTGATGGAGCTGGAGACGGAGGTGGAGCTAGAGATGGAGCTAGAGATGGAACTGGAGATAAAGATAGAGGTGTAGCTAGACATAGAGATGAAGGTAGAGATGGAGATGGATTTTATAGGGATTTAGAGGGGGTTATAGCGTTTTAGATGAGTTTAGAGGGATTTAGAGGGGTTTACAGATGTTTGCAGGTGTGGAGAGATGTTTAGAGGTGTTTAGTGTGGTTTAGTGTGTTTTAGAGGGGTGTTTCCTGGGGCGTTTAGGTATTTGCAGGGGATTAAAGATGTTTAGTGGTGTTTATAGTTGTATAGAAGGGTTTAGAGGGGTTTATAGGCGGTTTAGAGGTGTTTGCAGGTGTTTATAGAGGTTTAGAGTGGTGTTTAGGGGTTTCAATTGGTTTAGATGGTGTACAGAGGTTTTCAGGGGATTAAAGGTGTTTAGAGGGGTTTTGATGAGTTCGGAGGGCTTTATATGAAGTTTAGAGGCGTTTAGAGTGGTCCACATGGGTTTAGAGTGGTTTAGATGGGTTTACATGTGGCTATAGGGGTTTAGCGGGTGTTACAGAGATTTACAGGGTTTAGAGGGGTATAGATGGGTTTAGAGGTGTTTGCAGGTGTTTAGAGTGGCTTAGAAGGGTTGAGAGAGGTTTAGATGGTAGAGTGGTTAACTGCGGTTTGGATGGGGTTTACACGGTTTGGAGCGTTTTACAGACGTTTACAGGGGTTTAGAGTTGTTTATAGAGGATTAGAAATGTTTAGAGAGGTTTACATGGGTTCATAGGGGTTTCCATGGGGTATCGAGGGCTTTGTTGGGGTTTATAGGGGATTTGAGTGGTTTAGAAGGATATACATGTGTTTAGAGGTATGTACAGAGATTTCGAGGGGATTACAGGTGTTTCCGGGTGCTTACTGAATGCAATGAGCTGTTTGGCCTGCCCTGCGCTTGAAACTGCAGTGGCACTGGAAGCAAAATTAAAATGCAATGAACTGTTCTGCCTGCCCTGTGCTTGAAACTGCATTGGCAATGGCAATGAAATGAAAATGCAAACAGATTTTCAGCCAGCGCTGTGCTTGATACTGCAATGCCAATGCAAGTGAAATGAAAATGCAATCAGCTGTTCCGCCTGACATGTGCTTGAAATTATAATGGCAATGGAAGTGAAATGAAAATGTAATCAGCTGTTCGGCCTGCGCTGCGCCTGAAACAGCAATGACAATGGAAGTGAAATGAGAATGCAATGAGCTGTTCGGCCTGCCCTATGCGTTAAACTGCAATGGCAATGTAGGCAAAATTAAAATGCAATGAACTGTCGTGCCTGCCCTCTGCTTGAAACTGCAATAGCAATGGAAGTGAAGTGAAAATGCAATCAGCTGTTCGGTCTGACCTGTGCTTCAAACTGCAATGGCAATGGAAGTGAAATGAAAATGCAATCAGCTGTTCGGCCTGACATGTGCTTGAAATTACAACGGCAATGGAAGTGAAATGAAAATGCAATCAGCTGTTCGGCCTGCCCTGTGCTTGAAACTCCAATGGCAATGGAAGTGAAATGAAAATGCAATGAGCTATTCGGCCTGCCCTGTGGTTCAAACTGCAATGGCAAGGCAAGTGAAATGATAATGCAATCAGCTGTTTGGACTGCCCTGTGTTTGAAACTACAATGGCAATGGAAGTGAAATGAAAATGCAATAAGCTGTTCGGCCTGACATGGGCTTGAAACTACAATGTCAATGGAAGTGAAATGAAAATGCAATAACTATTCGGCCTGATATGGGCTTGAAACTACAATGGCAATGGAAGTGAAATTAAAATGCAATCAGCTGTTCGGCCTGCCCTGTCTTTGAAAATGCAATGGAAGTGGAGGTGAAATGAAAATGCAATCAGCTGTTCGGCCTGCCCAGTGCTAGAAACTGCAATGGCAATGGAAAGTGAAATGAAAATGCAATCAGCTGTTCGGCCTGCCCTGTGCATGAAAATGCTATGGCATGGAAGCAATATGAAAATGCAATGAGCCATTCAGCCTGCCCTGTGCTTGAAACTGCAATGGCAATGCAAGTGAAATGAAAATGCTGTTTGGCCTGACATGTGCTTGAAACTACAATGGCACATGTCAGGCCAATGGAAGTGAAATTAAAATGCAATGAACTGTTCTGCTTGCCCTGTGATTGAAACTACAACAGCAATGTAAGTGAAAAGAAAATGCAATCAGCTGTTGGCCTGCCCTGTCTTTGAATTGTAATGGCAGTGGAAGTGAAATTAAAATGCAATGAGTGCCCTGTTGGCCTGCCCTGTGCTTGAAACTCCAATGGCAATGGAAGTGAAATGAAAATGCAATGAGCTATTCGGCCTGCCCTGTGGTTCAAACTGCAATGGCAAGGCAAGTGAAATGATAATGCAATTAGCTGTTTGGACTGCCCTGTGTTTGAAACTACAATGGCAATGGAAGTGAATGAAAATGCAATGAGCTATTCTGCCTGCCCTGTGGTTCAAACTGCAATGGCAAGGCAAGTGAAATGATAATGCAATCAGCTGTTTGGACTGCCCTGTGTTTGAAACTACAATGGCAATGGAAGTGAAATGAAAATGCAATAAGCTGTTCGGCCTGACATGGGCTTGAAACTACAATGTCAATGGAAGTGAAATGGAAAAATGCAATAAAACTATTCGGCATGATATGGGCGTGAAACTACATGGCAAAATGGAAGTGAAATGTGAAAATTGCAATCAGCTGTCGGGCCTGCCCTGTGCTTTGAAACTGCAATGGCAATGGAAGCAAAATTAAAATGGAAAGGACTGTTCTGGCCCTCGCCCTGTGCTTGAAAACTACATTGGCAATGGAAATGAATTTAATGCAAACAGGGTTTCAGCCAGCGCTGTGCTTGATACTGCAATGGCAATGCAAGTGAATTAAATGCAATGAGTGTTCGCCTGACATGTGCTTGAAATTTACAATGGGATTGGAAGTGATTAATATTCTATCAGCTGTTCGGGCCCTGCCCTGTCTGGTGGGAAAATGCAATGGTAGTGGAAGTGGTAAATGAAAATGCAATCAGCAGTTTTGGTCTGCCCTGGTTCTTGAAACACAATTGAAATGGAGTGAAAATTAAAAGGCAATGAGCTGTTCGGCCTGCCCTTGTGCTTGAACAGATTACAATGACCAAATGGAGGCAAAATTATGGATGCAATGAAAATGTTGTGCTGCCCTGTTGCTTGAAAACTGCAATGGCAATGCAAGTGAAATGAAAATTGCAATCAGCTGTTCAGCGGCCCGGTGCTTGAACTGCAATAGCAATGGAAGTGGAAATGAAAATGAATCAGCTGTTCAGCCTGCGCTGCGCTTGAAAACTGAAATGGCAATGGAATTGAATTGAGAATGAAATCAGCTGTTCGGCTGCCTGGTGCTTTAAACTGCATGGCAATGGAAGTGAAATTGAAAAATGAATCATGCTGTTCTGCCTGCCCTGTGCTTGAAACAAGCAATAGCAATGGAAGTGAAGTGAAAAATGCAACAGCTGTTTGGTCTGTCCTTGTTGCTTCAAACTGCAATGGGCAATGGTAGGCAAAATTAAAATGCAATGAAACTTGTTGTGCCTGCCCTGTGCTTGAAACTGCAATAGCAATTGAAGTGAAGTGAAATGCTTTCAAGGCTGTTCGGTTGTCCTGTGCTTCAAAACTGAAATGGCAATGGAAGTGAAATGAAAATGCAATCAGTGGTTGGCCCCTGCCCATAGGCAATGGCAATGGAACCAAAATTAAAATGCAAAGAGCTGTTCGGCCTGCCCTGTGCTTGAAACTCCAATGGCAATGGAAGTGAAATTAAAATGCAATCAGCAGTTCGGACTGCCCTCTGCTTGAAACTTCAATGGCAAAGGAAATGAAATGAAAATGCAATGTGCTCTTCAGCCTGCCCTGTGCTTGAAACTACAACAACAATGTAAGTGAAAAGAAATTGCAATCAGCTGTTCGGCCTGCCCTGTCTTTGAATTACAATGGCAGTGAAAGTGAAATGAACATGCAATGAGCTGTTCAGCCTGCGCTGCGCTTGAAACCGCGATGGCATTGGAAGTGAAATGAAAATGTAATCAGCTGTTCTGCCTGCCCTGTGCTTGCAACTGCAAGG
The DNA here is from genome assembly GCA_035221665.1 of Okamejei kenojei. Classification (NCBI taxonomy): domain Eukaryota; kingdom Metazoa; phylum Chordata; class Chondrichthyes; order Rajiformes; family Rajidae; genus Okamejei; species Okamejei kenojei. The sequence continues at coordinate 1,883,560 of CM069136.1, forward strand.
CAGTGGAATTTTCAGCGAGCTGAGCGAGCTGCTGACCTTAACTGGGCTGATGAGCACCTGGATCAGGAAGGTGTGCAGGTAGAAATTGGTTTATCTTGGGCATAGACACTGCGGGCCGAAGGGCCGGCTCCTGTGTACTGCTCTGCGTTGTGTTTTGTTTTTGTTTTGTAAACGGTACTGGAGGAGGCCAATCGGCCCTTTGCGCCTGCACCATAATTCATTGTGAACATGGGGGGAGGGTTGGGGTATGATTGTTAGCGTGCATTCCAGGTGGGGCAAGAGGAAGAGAGAGAGGGGCGGGGGAGGGGGGTTGCGAAGAGAAAAGTCATATCCAGCTCTGATTTCATGTAATATATTTTTTTCATAGCTTTGATAACAATTGATTTTTATGATTGCTGCATTTAACTACAGAGTTCCAATGTCTGTTTGCGAAAAATATGGTTGAGAAATGATTGCTTATAACTTAGATAGATAGTAGAGAGATCTGCCAGTAAATGGATCTGTTAAAGAAAAAGAGGTGGTATTAATCTGAAACCAAAGGATGAATGCTACACTATGCACAGTAGATCATTTCGCATCAGTGGACTCTCCACTAACGTGCTGAATGCATCCGTTCATTATTTCCTGTTCAACATCTGTCAGCCTTGATAGAACACACTCTTTGAATATCGAGAGAGAGAGAGAGAGAGAGAGAGAGAGAGAGAGAGAGAGAGAGAGAGAGAGAGAGAGAGAGAGAGGAGAGGCAAGAACAGAGAGAGGGAGAGGGAGCCGGAGAGAGAGAGAGAGATAGAGAGCAGAGAGAGAGAGAGCGGGGGGGGGAAGAGAGAGAGAGAGAGAAAGAGGGCGGGAGGGAGAGAGTCCATCCTCATTCTAATCAGAGTTCGGTTGTTATACGACCGAATAAATGCTGCTTGAATCATAGAGTAGTGTTTTGAGAATTTGAAAGTTTTGCACCTTGAAGGTAGTTGCTGGACATAGTTCCCTCCTACACTGTTGAGAGCATTGGTCCCACAAGCCATCCCATTCTGTCGTCATGTGCAACGTTTTCCACCCTCGAATAGGTTAGCGGTCTCGTCTTCCAAATCCTTCTGGAAATTTCACCTCCATGTGATTTCTGGTCGGCCTCTTGTTCCATCTTCCGTCAGCTTGCCATAATCATTGCTATCTAGGTGCACATTCTGGTGGACATTCTGAGTACATGTCCTACAAACATCATCTGCATCCATCCTCTATATCCGTCTGAGAGGCTTTGTGTAATGCCAAGTGGACAAATGCATCTCGGAGTGTCTTTCCTTTGAGTACACTATCTAACAAGAGATACAGCTGTATCAAATTGCTAAATGAAGTGTGGGAAACAGTGATGGCATTGCCAGCATAACTATTGATTGAAATTATATTAATTAAAATGTTAAAATTATTAAAATATGTATAAGTTTGTCTTTTTAAGCGCAGTGGAAAGAAGAAATGATACCACAAAACACAATAGAATAATGAATTATCATGAACTTGTGAGATATGACATAGATATCACAAAATTGTTGTTTAACATCAATTATATCAATTTATAAACTGAAGTTTTCAGTTATGTAAACGTAATTTTATTAATATCTAAACTAATGTTATTATCTCTAATACAACGCAGTAAAAAGTTTCACAAAAGTTATAGGAGTAGAATTGGCTATTTGCCCATAGGGTCCACTGCCATTCATTCAATCGGCAGCTGATCTCTGCCTCCTAATCCCATTTTTTGCCGTTCACCCCATACTCCTTGACACCCGTTCTAATCAAGAATTTGGCTATCTCCGCCTCAAAAATACCACTGACTGTGGCCAAGAATTCTACAGATTAAATACCATCTGACTAAAGAAATTCCATCCACCTTGTCCTCTTTGAAAAGAATGCCCTTTAATTCGGGACGAGGCTATGACCTCTGGTCCTAGAATCTCCCACCAGTGGAACATCCTAATAAGCCTGGGACTGGATGTTCAGTAATCCCACAGGGTTTTGGGAAGATGCTACTTTGCTCGAGACAGACAGATCAATACCCGGGGAACCGGTTGAAACAAAAGAAACAACTGTGAAAATGGTCAGATGAACATCTGGTGAGAACTATAGCTGCACGTAATTTAATTTGCTAGGCAGTATAGCTTCTGAAGATAAGGTGCTGGAACAGTCCATTTTTGCAAAGGAACTGTTTGATGAGAATGAAAATTTTGATAAGGAACAAAATGTAGTTTTTGTTTACTCAGCACTTTGATGAGTAACAACTCAAAACGATTGACTTTACAATTGTGAGAGCTTGGGTTATGAACAAAGGCTTCCCTTTTAGGAGGATTGATGGAAAATTAAGTATAAAAGATGGGGCGGTCTGAGACCATGGGCAGCGACAACCATCACAAGAAGGAGGGACTGAGTTCAAAAGCTCATTGAAGGACAAACCCCTCCCTACCAACAGAGTGAATCTGTCCCAATTCTTTCATAGGGGCAAATCTGACTTTGTGATTTAGTTTAAGAAGTGATAAGTTGAAAGAGTAAAAGTAGAGGAGAATTATTAGAAGTCAAGTGTTTGCATGCATGTTTTAAGTACTCGAGTTTAATAAAGATTGTTGTAATAAACTAAATTAAACCTCGGTTTAGAGTCTTGTTTGACATGTCAGTTGATACCCGATAGAGGTAATAGGGTCACCAATCCTTTCCACATTCACTCTATCTATGCATTTCATTATTCTGTAAGTTTCAATGTGATCCCCCTCATCCTTCAAAACTCTAGCGAGTAGAGGCCAAGTACTGTCAAATGCTCATCATGTGCTAACCCACTCATTCCTGAATCATTCTTGTAAACCTCCCCTGGACCCTCTCCAGAGCCATATGACCATATAACCAGATAACCATATAACAATTACAGCACGGAAACAGGCCCTCTCGGCCCTTCCAGTCCGTGCCGACCATTTGTTTTCCCCTAGTCCCATCTACCTGCACTCAGACCATACCCCTCAATTCCCTTCACGTCCATATACCTATCCACTTTACTCTTAAATGTTAAAATCGATCCTGCCTCCACCACTTCTGCTGGAAGCTGATTCCACACAGCCACCACCCTCTGAGTAAAGAAGTTCCCCCTCACGTTACCCCGAAACCTCTGTCCCTTAATTTTCATGTCATGCCCTCTTGTTTGAATCTTCCCTACCCTCAATGGGAAAAACGTATCCACGTCAACTCTGTCTATCCCTTTCTTCATTTTAAAGACCTCAATCAAGTCCCCCTTAACCTTCTGCGCTCCAAAGAATAAAGACCTAACTTGTTCAACCTAACAAAGACCTAACTTGTTCAGCCAGCACATCCTTCCTCAGATATGGGGTCCAAAGCTCCTCACAGTACTCCAAATGGCTGACCAGCGCCTTACACAGCCTCAGCTTTGCATCTCTCCTTATAGCGCCTTATAGAGGCTCAGCAATGTCTTGTGTAAAGGTTTATAGTTAAGTCTGCTGACTACTCTTTTTCACTTTTATTGATTAAGACTCCGTTCCTTCATTTCTCACATCTCACTGGCTTTTTTGTTCTCATCGTTAGCCTGTATTTTTCTTTAAGGCAAACTTTAAGGAAGTTGTTTAACTTCTCCTGCCGTTCTCACATCTTAAATTCCTGTCTCCTGCCTGTAAGGGCCCAACCTGCCATATTTAGCATTTTCCTCCTGTATCCTTTTATGTTCTCCCATTCGAAGGCATGTAACTGGCCTTTTCGGCCCACTTCCATTGCCAAGCAAGTTATGTCTAAGTACCATATGCTCACAATTGGCCCATATTTCTTCAAATCTTTCTATCCACATGTACCTGTCCACGTGTTTTTTTAAATGCTGTTATTAATAACATGTTCCTCTGGCAACTCTATATATGTTCCGACCCTCCAATTCCTCTGAATATTGCCCCTCCACCTTAAAATCTATGTCCCACTGTTTCCTGATTTCCCCTACTCTGGTAAAAGGCTGTGCATTCATCCTCATGATTTTTGCACACCTTGCCTTGTTATTCCCGTACTTTAGCAATTTATTGGTTCTCCTTTGAGTTCTAAAGGTTCCCATTCTTCAGGTCAAAAACCTATATCAGACAACTTGTGACCTGTTTAACAACTCCCCTTTAATTCTCTCGTGCCAGCCCATGGATAATTCACTGTTTTTGTTTGTTTTTGTGCATTCAATACTTTTCTTTTTGTTCTTGATTGTCAGATCACAGGGAAGAATGAAGAGCCAAAACGGAAAACCGAAAAATAGTGCCCTTTGAAGATCATTTAGGACTTCAGAAGAAATTCCACACGCGCAAGGTAAATAAAAAATCATTTGCTCTGGATAATCCATAAGAAACAGCAATTTATTGGGAAATGGAACATAATACTTGAAATGAAGTAGTCCACCACAAGGTGCATAATTTTGAAACCATTTTCTATTTCTCACATTAATGATTCAATGGTATTTTATATTGTCTCATGTAACCAGGTAGAGTGCAACGCATGTTTTGTACACAGTCAGTAACAATCGTGTGTAGAATGGACACAACAATACTTAAGTACAAGAGTGTGAGATTAGATCACATTGAGGCATGACACGAGAGTCGCCATGTTTCCAGCGGCATCTTGTGCCCTTGAAGTTCAGAGTTATTAAAAATGTGAGCATCTCAACTTGGCCATAAAGACACATTGTCCAGGAGGTGGCAGTGAGTTGGAGTTACAGGGGTCAGCTTGACCTGGCGATGTGTCGATGCCCTCCACCGTTGTTCCGCCGCTCCGTGCCGATGCAGGCTGCATCTGATCCACCCGCATGGCCATTTGGAACGGTGCCTGATCTAATTGGAATTTGGAAGGGGAGGGATGGAGAGTAAGGGAAACCAAGGGTTATTTGAAGTCAATATTCATACCGCTACTCAAGTGAAATGTGTGATGCTGTTCCTCCAATTCATGCGGTGCTTGACTATGACATTGGTGGATGCCCAGGCCAAAAAGGTCAGTATAGGAATGGAAGGGGGAATTAAAGTGTTTAGCAATAGGGAGATCAGATAGGTTTAGGTAGATTGAGCAGAGTCGAGGATCGAACCTGGGTCTCTGGCGTTGTGGGACAGCAACTCTACCATCTGTGCTACTGTGCCTCCCTTCTCTGCATGGAAACCCAATCACAGATTAGCCAACTGGTTTGCAGAGCCATTATATTTTGTATCCCAAGGGTGCAGCAGTGTGACTATTCTCATGGGGTAGTTGCGTTTTTAATGGAAAGTCATTAATTGTCTGAGCAGTCAAAAAATTAATATTATTATCTAATATTAATTTAATTAATTTAGTATTAAGAAATGGAATTAGTCCAAATAATGCCTAGAATAATACAATATGACAAAATGTGGAAAAGTTCAAGGGAGTATGAATACTTTTGCACGCCACTGTATCTTGCTGTGCCAGTTTTTGAATCAAAGTTATTTTAAAATTGAATCTGAAAGATTGGAAGTACCATCAGCTTCACGATTATTTCCTGATTCCTGTTCTCCGGCCTGTGTTTGCATTAGTGGTGACCGTATTATAGGAGGAGTCCTTTCTTTTTACACACGTGTCTTGACTGATGTTATTAAAAACATTTTCAAAGCTACTAAATTATAATAGAATAATTGGATGGAAACCTTCTCTACCCTTCTTTAAACCAGCGTCTGCAGTTCTTCCTACAAACAACATTCTTTACAGCTGTCTGACATTTGATTCTTGAATTTCTCTTGCTACACCCTGACAAATTGTGTTGATCAGAATATACCCTGTAGGAAATTGAAGAAGTCCGATGGTACTTTACAGCAATCTTTACAAAATTCACCAATCACTCCGTGAGGTTGGCAGGCACTAGTCCGCTCTTTCTGTGTTATAGCACTGCTTGGTAAAACCATTCTATCTCTCCCTTCTATCTCTCTCCCTCATCTCCTATCTCTCTCACCCTTTCACTCACCCCCCATTCTCTCCTCGTCACCCCATTCTCTCTCTCCCCCCATTACTCTCTCTCTCCCCCATTCTCTCTTCCCCACCCCCCTTTCTCTCACCCCATTCATTCTTCTCTCCTCTTTCTTCCCCATTATCTCTCTGTCCTAAGTCTCTCTCCCTTCATACTCTCTCCCTTCTATCTCCCCCCCCTATCTCTTTCCCTTCTCACTCTCCCCCATTCTCTCTCCCCATTCTGTGGGGGAGGGGGATCACAAGGGCGGGTGGTCCCAAAAAAAAAAAAATGGAAAGGAACGCTGGGTCTGGAGTGAGGGGAGGCTGGTGTCTGTGGGGGAGGGGGTTCACAAAAGGGGGGGCCATGGAAGGGAACGCTGGAGTCTGGAGTGAGGAGAGTGCTGGTGTCTGTGGGGGAGGGGATTCAAACACAGGGGGGGATCCCATGGAAGGGAACACTGGAGTCTGGAGGGGAGGGGAGGCTGGTGTCTGTGTGGGGAGGGGATCACAAGGGGGGGGGGGTCTCATGGAAGGGAACGCTGGGTCTGGAGTGAGGAGGCGGTGTCTGAGGGGGAGCTGGGGAGAATGCAAGGGGACCCTGCGCACCACATGACGTGCGAAAGAACGCGAAGGGTCTGTCTTGAGTGAGCACACAGGAACACTTCCAGCCACTTCTACGGTGACTGTGGGCGATGGGGTTACAAGAGGGGGGTCCCATGGCAAAACGAACACTGGAGTCCAAGTGAGGGGCAGTGTAGTCTGCGGGGAGAGGGGATCAACAAAGGGGGGTGGTCCCACCGGAAGGGAACGCTGTTCTCCATGACCAGTCCCTGAAATTCATCCCAGTGACAGACATTTCCAAGGGAGAGTGGATGAAGGGAGACTGGATGAAACTGCAATCTGCACAGAACCAATCCTCTAATTCCCAAACTCTTTGCCAGCCTGATGACCGGATGTGGTTTCCACACTCCCGCGCCTCTGTTTCTTTATTCCAGATCTCCAGTTATCCACAGGGGAACAGACCGATGGATCAATGACTGGAGAATCCACCCAGGAATCGTCTTTTGATTCCTGGGTGGATTCGACAATTCTCCCGGGATTGAGATTGGTTTAGGGAACCACATGGAGTTTGATGGTGAAGTAGATTTAAATGGTTAGTGGGGTGGATTGGAGGCCTCTGAGATGGATTATGATTTGGGGTTCGGAGCAGGGCTGGGTTTTGACTGAGGAATAGACCAAAGCAAAACAACAGCTGATGTGTCTGAAGGAGATAAACAGCATAAACCGCCGAAGGAGATAAACAGCATAAAGAATGAGAAATATGATATTCACGAGATCAGTGGGGAGTGGGTGGCCTGAAGAGAAGTGGAGATTTAGGTTTATTAGCAATGGGTGACATTTCGGGTCGAGGCCCTTCTTCAGACGTCACGTGCTCCAGGCGGCTGTGGGGGCGCGTGACTCTCGCGGGACCATCACACGACCGTCACTATCGGCCTGTCGTATAAGTGACGGCCCAAATGGGACAGGGCCTTTACTGTCCCAGAGTTAAAATCCCAGTCACAGTGAGGTAGGGTTGGGGTATCAGGACAATTCCCCAGCTTATGGAAAGATCATTCAGAAGTCAGATAACAGAGACAAAGTAGCTCTTACTGAGACTGGAGGTGTGTGTTTACAAGTTGCTCTATCTGCTTGCCAACGGGAGCAAAGAGAAGGCAGAATGACTGGACTGGGAAAGAACTTTGCCTTCCATCACAGTGAGGAGGAGATTCACTGTGATGGATGTTTGTGTGAATTGAATTGTTCATGTGTTTTTTTTGTGAATTGTATGGCTTGTAGAAACGGAGTTTTGTTCGAGCCTCTCTGAGGTTCGAATGACAAGTAATAAAATCAAATCAAATCAAATATTGTCTGCGCTCCGAAAGCGTCAAGTGTAGATGGAGTCAATGTTGGGGAATCTGGTCCGTGCAGTGAACTGGGCTACATCCAAAACTCCGCAATTCATTATTATCTAGGGCAGAGCTATTCCCAAACCAATACGCCATGCAAGTCGACAGTATATTTCTGTGGTACACCTTTAGAAGTTAGTAAGAGATGAGGAAATAGATGGCTTAGTCTGCTTCTTTGGCTTGTTTCAATATGGTTGGACCATTATAGATTGTTGGTAATATTTAAGGCAACAAACTTGAAGCTCTCAAGCTCTTCCACATAAACTCCATTGATGTCACACCTCCTGATATCTTGCTGACATTGAGGGAGAGGTTGTTGCCTTAACTCAATGTTACAAAGCTCTTTATTTACTGCCTCCACACGAGTGTCATCTGCAAACTTGTACATGGAGTTGGAGCAGAACTTGGTCGTCAGTGGAGAGGGGCACAGTTAGAGACAGAGAAGGCATACTTGCGGGACACCAGTGTTGGGAATTATGGTGGAGGATGTGTTGTCGCCTATTCTCACTGATTGTGATCTAACCGCCAGGGAATCCAAATATATATTACATGCATTAAGGGAAAGAGGGCAACTAGAGAGAAAATAATGACCCTCAGAAACCATCTGTCTGTTGACCAGGAGATGGGAAGGGTCCTCAATGAGTATTTCTCTGTTTTTACGATGAAGAAAGACATGAAAACTGGGAATTTGGTACAAGTAATGGAGATGTCTGAACGACAGTACATATGTCAGAGATGCTGGACGTCCTAAGGCGTATGAACCTAATAAATCTCCCGGGCCTGATTAGATATATCCGAGGATGCTGTGGGAAGCTGGGGGAGAAATTGTAGGATCATCGTTAGACAGGGGTGAGGTGCCGGATGACTGGTGCGTGGCTGACATTGTACCTCTATTTAAGATGTGCTGCAAGGAAACGTCATAGAACAGAGCCTTATATCAGGGGAAGGTAAGTTGCTGGAGAGGATTCTGAGGGATATAAAGGTTATATTGCAAGGAATCCAGGGAGAACTAACGGGCTGAATACACATTTCTCTTTGTGGTGGGAAGCAGAGGGTGGTGGTGAAAGATGTGTTTTTTACTGCGAGTGCTGCTCAGGGATTGGTGCTGTGCCCATTGGTGTTTGTGGAGAACGTACACGGCATGATTCATAAGTTTTAGGATAATATTGGAATCAGTAAGTAGTATTGTGGATGGTGAAGCTGGTTTTCACAAGTGGCAGCAGGCGCTTGTTGAGCTGAGCCAGTGGACTCAGGAATGGAGAATTATGTTTGATGCAGATAAGTGTAAGATGTTGCATTTTCTGAAGTCGTCATTGCAGGAATTTCACAGTGAATGGTGGGGCACTGGGGAGTGTTATAGAGCAGAGATTTGTTCTCTGACAGTGGCAACATTGGCAATCACTCTGCAACCACCCTACCTCCCGATCTCTGCCTCCCCCTCCCCCTCCTCCCACCCCCACCACGCACTCATCCCCGCCCCCCCTCACCCTGACCAGCCTACATCCCACTTATCCCACACTGCTCCATCGCCATCCCGCCTCCTCTCTCACACCCCCGCCTCCTTCTACATCCGCCCCTCTACACCCACCCCTTACACCCGCACCCCCTCACACCCGCGCCCCTCTACACCCATCACCCCCTTAGACCCGCCCCCCACCCCCTACACCCGCCCCCCCTCTATACACCCACATCCCCCTAAATCTACCCCCCCTCTATACCCCCCTCTACATCCACCACCAATCACCCTGCCCCCCTCTACACCCGCCCCCCCTCTATCCCCACCCCTACCTCTACACCCGCCTCCCCCTCTAAACCCGCCCCCTAACCCCTCCCACCCACCCCTCTATCCCCACCCTCTCCCCCTCCTCACCCTGCCCCCCCCCCTCCTTCCTCCTCCCTCTACCCCTTGGGGAGAGGAGGCAGCATGGGTGAGGGTAGATGGAGAGGGACTTGGGGGAGGAGGGAGTCTGGGGTGGAGGGGAGGGCAGAGATGGGGAGGAGGAAGTATTATATTGGGGGGAGTGTAAATTAGGATGGAGTCTGGAGTAGGAGAGGGAATGCAAGGGAAGGTGTCAAGATACATGGTTCATACGAGGGCTGGAAAATTGGGGTCACCATAGACTGGTGTCGGCCGTACATTTTGATTTCCTTCCATCTCCTACCATTCGATCTTCTTCCATCAGCTGCGGGACTATTTCCCCACTAAACCCACTGTCTGTCCACACTTTATTACAGATCCAGCCTCCGTACCAACTGGGGAACCCTAGGACACAACACTCGAACCCCAGGAGGATTTGTCCACCGTCCTAGAACCAGGTACAAGCTCAGGTATCAAGGATCATGGGAACTGGGAGGAGAGGGTGTGGAGTAGAGTGATGAGAGGCTAGAGTGGGGCAGGCCGGGACCTGGAGTGGAGGGAGGAGGGGATCGGGTCTGGATAAGTGGTAGGAGTTGGTCTGGAATGGGGGTGCAGGGGGGTATTGATTGGGGGAGGAGAGGGAGTGGAGCAGGTGCAGGGGGGGGTCGAGAGTGGGGGGGGGGGTGGAGGTGGGGAATGGGGGGATGGATGGGGCCTGAGTGTGGCGAGGAGGGAGTGTGAGGTGGAGAAATATCTGGATTTGAGATGGAGCTGGAGGCGGTGGAGTGATTGTGAGGTGGGGAGGACAGATCGTGGGAATGGGGTGGGGGGGGAGGAGAGGAAGTGGTCTGGGGACGCAGTGTGTGTTGGGGAGGTGGGAGTGTGGGTTGGGGAGGTGGGAGTGTGGGAGGAGGGAGTGTGGGATAGGGGAGGATGGAGAAGGATGGGAATCCGTTGGAAGAGGTCCCCAGGGAGAGTGAGCAAGTGGGAATATATGTCTGACATGGGTGCTGGAAGGCTGTGAGATTGAAGATTAAACATGTTTCTTTGTGGGAGTCCTGTGGGTCTGTACAGGGAAACCTGGTGTCCCCAGTCTCCAGCTGAACCGTCTCACCACTGAAATAACAGAGTTTGACATTAGTACTATGGGTGGGTGAAACAGTGGTGAAACACAATATATACTCTGCCACAAGATCTTCAGTCTAAAATGTAATATATATCTTTCTACCGATGTTGTTTGACCTTTAGCTTAGTTTAATTTAGAGATATAGTGTGGAGACCGGCCCTTTGGCCCACCGAGTCCACACACCGACAGCATATTAACACAACCCAACACATTTCACATTTACACCAAGCCAATTAACCTACAAACCTGTACGTCTTTGGAGTGTGGGAGGAAACTGAAGATCACAGTGTAAAACCCACACATGTCACGGGGAGAACTTACGAACTATGTACAGACAAGCACCAGTAGTCAGGCTCAGACCCAGGTCTCTGTCGCTGCAAGGCAGTAACCCTACGCCACCGTGCCGTGCCGTCCTGCTGTATATTTACAGCTTTTATGGGTTTTCTCTCTCACAACATTTCTGTCTATCTCCATTCAGTTTCTTCAGTTCTGTTGCACTACAATTGCTCATCATTTGCACCAGTCACTCACCAATCCTGTCTGTGTTACTTTGGCTCCACGACTGTCTTGTATGTGTTTGTGTGCTCTCTGTGTGTTTCTGTCTCTGTCTGTCTCTGTATGTCTCTGTCTCTCCCTGTCTTTCCCTGTTTCTCCCTGTCTCTCCCTGTCTCTCCCTGTCACTCCCTGTCTGTCTCTGTCTGTCTCTGTCTGTCTCTGCCTCTCTATGTGTGTGTCTCTCTCTCTGTGTGTCTCTCTCTGTCTCTCTCTCTCTGTCTCTCTGTCTCTCTGTCTCTTTCTGTCTCTCTCTCTCTGTGTCTCTCTCTCTCCCTTTCTCTGTCTCTCCCTCTCTCTGTCTCTCCCTCTCTGTCTCTCCCTCTCTCTGTCTCTCCCTCTCTCTGTCTCCCTGTCTCTGTCTCTGTCTCTCTGTATGTCTCTGCGTGTTTGTCTCTCTCTCTTCTCTCTCTCTCTCTCTCTCTCTCTCTCTCACTTTCGTTCTCTCTCTCTCTCTCTCTTCGACAAGCTGTATGCACGGAGATGAAAGCACTAAGTTTTACCTCCACATAGTTGCTAATGAAATACTTTGTGTGAGTCTGATCATTTCAACAGATAGTCATCGTGTCAAGGGTTGGAATTTGTTAAATGTGTTCAATAAAGTTTCCTCAGACATATCGGCACCCGTTTTCAGTAGAGGGCAAAGCTTCATTTACTGTTAGGAAATTGGGAAGAGCAAGTGACAGGTGTCCATGGATGAATGAGCTATGATGAAGGAAAGGAACATACACTAGAAAAGAGAGGGCAGGGAAGACATGGTCTCAGCCACGTTCACCCTGACTCTGATCTCCTTGTTGATGTTGGCCTATTGTATTCAGATGGAGAGCACCAGTGGATTGACATAGAGGTGAGAGTGGACGGGGAGATGAGTGAGGGTGAAGTGATGAAAGCCCTCCGTGAAAAGGTGAGGAAACAGTATGAGGTAGAGGGAGGGACTGATCTCCCTCTCACTGTCTGCCCTCACTGAAGGGGAGCAGCTTCCTTCCCCCCATGTTTCCTTCCTCTCACCCCTTGTCTCCTTCACTCTCCCCTCATCACCGCCCCTCTCTCCCCCCTCTCTCCCCCCTCTCTCCCCCCCTCTCTCCCCCCCTCACCCCTTCTCTCCGCCCTCCCCCTCTCCCCCTCCCCCTCTCCCCCCCCTCCCTCCTCTCCCACCTCCCTCTCCCCCCTCTCCCCCCTCTCCCCTCTCTCTCCCCCCTCTCTCCCCCCCTCTCGCCCCCCCTCCTCACCCCCCTCTCTCCCCCCCCTCTCTCCCCCCCTCTCTACCCCCCTCTCTCCCCCTCTCTCCCTCTCTCTCCCCCTCTCTCCCCTCTCTCCCCCCTCTCTCCCCCCTCTCTCTCTCTCCCCTCTCTCTCCCCCCCCCCTCTCTCTCCCCCTCTCTCCCCCCTCTCCCCCTCTCTCTCCCCCCTCTCTCCCACCTCTCCCCCCTCTCCCCCCCCCTCTCACCCCTCTCAACTCACCCCCCTCTCCCCCCCTCTCTCCCCCCTCTCTTCCCCCCTCTCCCCCCTCTCCCCTCTCTCCCCCTCTCTCCCCCTCTCTCCCCCCTGTCCACCCCCCCTCTCCCCCCCCTCTCCACCCTCTCTCCCCCTCTCATCTCTCTCTCTCCACTCCCCTCTCTCCACTCCCCCTCTCTCTCCACTCCCCCCTCACTCTCTCTCCCCCTCCCCCCCCCTCTCTCTCCCCCCCTCTCTCCCCCCCTCTCTCCCCCCCTCTCTCCCCGCCTCTCCCCCCCTCTCCCCCTCCCTCCCTCCCTCCATATCTCTTCCCCCCTCTCTCTTCCCCCCTCTCTCTCTCTCCCTTTCTCTCCCTCCCCTCCTCCACTCACCCCCCCCCCCCCCCCCCCCCCCCCCCCCCCCCCCCCCCCCCTCTCCCTCCATCCCCACTCTTGCAGTAACTCACCTTGACTCATCTCTGGGCTTCAGCTGAAGGAGATGTTTGATGACCCGGACCCTGAGATTGAGCAGGTGCCGTGTGGGAGGGAGGAACGTGCGGTGGACTGATGGGGACCCAGCTGTCAACGCCCCGTCCTTCACAGCCTCACCTCTCGCTCGCCTTGTCCACAGGGATTGGGGTGAGCTACATTCTTGCTGCACCGCTACTGCTTCTGCCTCTGCAGCAGGGAGTGGGGATATTCGCTGCTGCTGGGTTTGGGGTTATTATTGTCACGTGTACTGGGGTACAGTGAAAAGCTTTGTTTTGCATGTTATATATAAATATTATACTATATATAAATATAATCAGTTCACACTCAAGTACAACGGATAGTGCAAAGGGACGATACCGAGTGCAGAGTATAGTTCATAGGTTCCAGGAGCAGAATTAGACCATTAATCATGACCGATTTATCTCTCTCTCAACCCCATTCTCCTGCCTTCTCCCCATAACCCCCGACACCCTTACTAATCAAGAACCTGTCAATCTCTGCCTTAAAAAAATCCGTCAATATGGCCCCCACAGCCAACTGTGGCAATGAATTCCAGATTTATCACCCTTTCATTAGAGGAATCTCTCCCTATCTCCTTCCTAAAGGCAAGTTATTTTATTCTGAGGCTATGGCCTCTGGTCCTAGACTCTCCCACTAGTGGAAACATCCTCTCCAGTAGTTCTCAGCAATGTAGCACACGTTCCACAATGGGGTAGAGGTGAATCTAACAGTACCCTAGCTTATGGAAGGGCCATTCAGAAGCCTGATAACGGTGGGGCAGATGCTGTTTCTGAGTGTGGTGGTGCGCGCTTCTGTTTAATCTGCTGGGTCGGGGAAGAGAGAAGGAGGGGAGAGGTGGGACGAGTCTTTGATCATGTTGGCTGCTTTTCCGAGGCAGTGTGAAGTGTAGATGGAGTCAATGGTGGGAAGGAAGTCTGGTCTGAGTGATGGACTAGGCAACATCCACAACTCTGCCATTTCTAGCAGTCTTGGGCAGAGCAGTTCACAAACCAAGCTGTTATCCAACCCAACAGATTGCTTTCCATGATACATCTGGAGACGTTTACAAGAGTCACTGGAGACGGATTACATTTCCTGTCTGCAGTGATTCATCACCAAAAACACGACTTCAAAATAATATTTCTCTGGGCTCCAATTCTGTGTGACTGAATCTATTTATTTTTGACAAATGGAGAAATAAGGAAAGTCTTCTGGGCTCAACTGGTTATGGGAAAGGAGTTTGGTTCTTGATGGTTAGTGGGGAAAGGTATTTGAGGTAGTGAGGAAGGTGCCCGGTGCATGGACAGGGAGCAGAGGAGGGGAGGGGTTATCGTGAGTGGGACAGGAGGGGCTGGTTACAGAGGGTGGGAGAGGAGCAGCAGAGTCCGTGGTGAGGATCTGGTTCCCTCACAGATCAACCCACCGAGAGATACTCCAGACCACAAGCCTCACACACACCTTTAAAGTCACACACTCTCTCCATTTCACTCCACCCATTTCTCACTCCCCATCTCACACACCCTCCATACTCCTCCCCATCTCACTTCCCATCTCAAACACCCTCCATACTCCTCCCCATCTCACACTTCCCTTCTCATACTCCCTCCATACTCCTCCCCATCTCACACTCCCCATCTCACACACCCTCCATCACTCACTCCGTATCTGACATATCCTTCTCTCTGGGCTCTCCACCTCACACATCCTCCATCTCAGTGTCTCCATCACTCACATTCACTCTCTATCTCACACTCTCCATCTCACAACCTTTCACACTCCAACTCATCCTCACTCCATCTAACACAATCTCCATCTCATTCACTCTTATTTAAGAATAAGGGGTAGGTCTGAAGAATAAAGGGTAGGCCACTTAAAACGGAAGTGAGGAAAAACATTTTTGCCCAGAAAGTTGTGAATCGGTGGAATTCTATCTCAGAGGGTGGTGGAGGCCGGTTCTCCGGATACTTTCAAGAGAGAGTTAGATAGAGCTCCTAAGGATAGCGGAGTCAGGGGATAAGGGGAGGCTGGAATGGGGTACTCATTGGGGATGATCAGCCATGATCACATTGAATAGCGATGCTGCCTCGAAGGGCTAAATGCCTACTCATGCACCTATTGTCTATAGTTTTCACCTCACACTCACACCATCACTCCATCTCACACACACCCTCTATCTCACACCCTTCATCACACACACACACACACCCCCCCTCCATCTCACACACATACACACACACACCCTTCATCACACACACACAGACACACACCCTCCATCACACACACACAAACACCCTCCATCACACACACACACACACACACCCTCCGTCACACACACACACACACGCACACCCTCCATCACACACACACAAACACCCTCCATCACACACACACACACACACCCTCCGTCACACACACACAAACACCCTCCATCACACACACACACACACACCCTCCGTCACACACACACACACACACACACACCCTCCATCACACACACACACACTCACACACCACACACACACACACCCTCCATCACACACACACACACACACACCCTCCATCACACACACACACACACACACACACACACACACACACACCCTCTATCACACACATCCTTCTTCACACACACCCTCCATCTCTCACTCTCCACCCCCTCTCCCCGCCGTGCTTCACCTTTCCCTGCCTTCCCTCCCCACTCCCACTTTTCACGTCCTTCCCCCGTCTCCCACAGTGGTGGGTTTATGGGTCCAGCTGCCAGTGGAAATGATTGAGGTGGATACAATAGCAACTAATAGATGTTTGGACAGCTGCATGGATAGGAAATGTTTAGAGGGGCTAATTATGGTCAGATTGGGTGAGCTTGGATGGGCATTCTGGCCAGCGTGGACGGGTTGGGCCTGTTTGTCTTCTGTGTTGCTTTACAACTCTTTGTCCACACAGACCCAGACACACACACACACACTAACTACATACACACTAACCACCTACCCACTATCCACCTACACACTAACGACATACACACAAAACACACGCACACACACGCACACACGTGCACACACACACACACACACGCACACACACACACATACGCACACATGCACACACACACACACACACACACACACACACATACGCACGCACACGCATACACATAGATGACAGGAAATGTAATTCTACCACTGATCATCCTCCATCTATGCCCTCTCTTCCCTCAGTCTCTATCATCTATCACATCTCCCATCTCACCCGCTCCTTCTCTTCCACACGTCTTCCCACAGGCCGCATTCTCTCACTCTCTCCTCCATCACAAACTCCAGACATTCTCCTCCTCCCCACTGCACTGCTTGTCTGGGTCTCCTCACTCCCCCTTCTCACCTACCAGCTCCTCACTCTCTTCCCTCCCTAACTCTCTCTACAATCCGCCCGGTTGGCTTGGTTCAGCAACTTGAGTGCCCTGGAGAAGAAAAGACTACAAAAAGTAGTAAACACTGCCCAGTCCATCATCGGCTCTGACCTTCCTTCCATCGAGGGGATCTACCACAGTCGCTGCCTCAAAAAGGCTGGCAACATCATCAAGGACCCACACCACCCTGGCCACACACTCATTTCCCTGCTACCTTCGGGTAGAAGGTACAGGAGCCTGAGAACTGCAACGACCCGGTTCAGGAATAGCTACTTCCCCACAGCCATCAGGCAAACCTGGCTCGGACAAAACTCTGAACATTAATACCCCTCCATTTGTTAGTTGCACTTTATTCATTTATTAATTAATGTGTGTATTTAAGTATATAATTGTAGTCAATGCCTACTATGTTCTGTTGTGCTATGCAAAGAAAGAATTTCATTGTCCTGTCAGGGACACATGGACAATAAACACTTTTGACTATTTTGACTTTTGAATTGAGGCATATGGAATATGTGCAGGAATATGTGGAATGGTGCTGGCCTCAGTCAGTGGAGAGTGTTGTGGGATCATCCCCAGCGCGGTGACACACAGCGCGGTGAAACACTGACGTGGAGCTGTGCCGTGAGGAAGGAGAGATCATCTGCTGAGCTTCGAACGACGGACAGGTATGGAGGAAAGCAGAGTCCGGAGCGGCAGTGAAGTGGCAGCCGGAGTGACAGCTCAGACTGCAGGGTTTAAACATAGAAACATAGAAATTAGGTGCAGGAGCAGACCATTCGGCCCTTTGAGCCTGCACCGCCATTCAATATGATCATGGCTGATCATCCAACTCAATATCCTGTACCTGCCTTCTCTCCATACCCCCTGATCCCTTCAGCCACAAGGGCGACATCCAACTCCCTCTTAAATATGGCCAACGAACTGGCCTCAACTACCTTCTGTGGCAGAGAATTCCACAGATTCACCACTCTCTGTGTGAAAAACGATTTTCTCATCTCGGTCCTAAAAGACTTCCCCCTTATTCTTAAACTGTGACCCCTTGTCCTGGACTTCCCCAACATCGGGAACAATCTTCCTGCATCTAGCCTGTCCAACCCCTTAAGAATTTTGTAAGTCTCTATGAGATCAATCTTCTAAATTCCAGCGAGTACAAGCCAAGTCTATCCAGTCTTTCTTCATATGGAAGTCGTGCCATCCCAGGAATCAGTCTGGTGAACCTTCTCTGTACTCCCTCTATGGCAAGAATGTCTTTCCTCAGATTAGGAGACCAAAACTGTACGCAATACTCCAGGTGTGACCTCACCAAGACCCTGTACAACTGCAGTAGTACCTCCCTGCTCTTGTACTCAAATCCTTTTGTTATGAATGCCAACATACCATTCGCTTTCTTCACAGCCTGCTGCACCTGCATGCCTACTTTCAATGACTGGTGTACCATGACACCCAGGTCTCGCTGCATCTCCCCTTTTCCTAATCGGTCACCATTCAAATAATAGTCTACCTTCCTGTTTTTTCCACCAAAGTGGATAACCTCACATTTATCCACATTATGCTGCATCTGCCATGCATTTGCCCACTCACCCAGTCTATCCAAGTCATCCTGCAGCCTCCTAGCATCCACCTCACAGCTAACACTGCCCCCCAGATTCGTGTCATCGGCAAACTTGGAGATGTTGCATCATTCCCTCATCCAAATCATTAATGTATATTGTAAATAGCTGGGGTCCCAGCACTGAGCCTTGCGGCACCCCACTAGTCACTGTCTGCCATCCTGAAAAGGACCCGTTCACTCCTACTCTTTGCATCCTGTCTGCCAGCCAGTTCTCTATCCACATCAATACTGAACCACCAATATCGTGTGCTTTAAGTTTGTATACCAATCTCTTGTGTGGGACCTTGTCGAAAGCCTTCTGAAAGTCAAGATACAACACATCCACTGCTTCTCCCTTATCCACTCTACTAGTTACATCCTCAAAAAATTCAATAAGATTCATCAGACATGATTTACCCTTCGTAAATCCATGCTGACTTTGTCCAATGATTTCACCACTTTCCAAATGCGCTGCTATCCCATCTTTAATAATTGACTCTAGCAGTTTCCCCACTACCGATGTTAGACTAACTGGTCTGTAATTCCCCGTTTTCGCTCTCCCTCCCTTTTTAAAAAGTGGGGTTACATTAGCTACCCTCCAATCCTCAGGAACTACTCCAGAATCTAAAGAGTTTTGAAAAATTATCACTAAGGCATCTGCTATTTCTGGGGGCTACTTCCTTAAGTACCCTGGGATGCAGCCTATCTGGCCCTGGGGATTTATCGGCCTTTAATCCATTCAATTTATCTAACACCACTTTCCGGCTAACCTGGATTTCACTCATTTCCTCCATCTCATTTGACCCGCGATCCCCTGCTATTTCCAGAAAATTATTTATGTCTTCCTTAGTGAAGACAGAACCAAAGTAGTTATTCAATTGGTCTGCCATGTCCTTGTTCCTCATGATCAATTCACCCGTTTCTGACTGCAAGGGACCTACATTTGTTTTAACTAATCTTTTGCGCTTCACATATCGATAAAAACTTTTGCAGTCAGTTTTTATGTTTCCTGCCAGTTTTCTTTCATACTCCATTTTCCCTTTCCTAATTAAGCCCTTTGTCCTCCTCTGTTGATCTCTGAATTTCTCCCAGTCCCCTGGTAGGCTGCTTTTTCTGGCTAATTTGTACGCTTCATCTTTTTCTTTGATGCTATCCCTGATTTCCCTCGTTATCCACGGATGCGCCACCTTCCCTGATTTATCCTGATAAAGGCCGGAATTCTCAGACCATCTGCAACACGTTTTAGTACTTGAGTATTATTTACTGTAAAGCCGATGATTTATATTGCTTTTGTTTAATGTGTGCGATCAATAAACTTGCAACCGCTTGGCAGCAAGGTTCTGAGAGCGTGATCTTCCTTTATCATCTGAATAAAACATGGGTGTTCGGTGCCAGAGGAGGGAGGTGAGGTGGCTACAATAACAACGTACACAGATAGAACAGTACAGCACAGGAAAACAAGGGAATACATAGGGTGAACGCAGAAAATCTACCCGGATAAGGTCATCAGGAACCAGGGACAGAGGTTGACAGTGAGAGGGGAAAGATCCAGCAGGAAAACGTATTCACACAGAACAGACAAGGCCACAGTCTGAGAGTTGCGGGCTCTGGGGCAGTGAAGAAGGCAGGCAGGATAGTCGCCTTCATGGGCCGCTGCATAGAATGCAACTAATTCCATGTTGTGGTACAACTTTAGAAAGCTTGGTGAGACCTCAGCTGGTGCACTGCGAGCAGGTCTGGTCACCACATGACAGCAGGTGCACAGCAGATTCACCAGGATGGTACAGATTCCGTGAGTTTCAGAAACAGTGAGAGACAAAGACTGCGATATGTTTCCCCTGTGGGGCAGATGAAACTGATGGGTAACAATAGACAATAGACAATAGGTGCAGGAGTAGGCCATTTGGCCCTTCAAGCCAGCACCGTCATTCAATGTGATCATGGCTGATCATCCCCAATCAGTACCCCATTCCTGCCTTCCTCCCATATCCCCTGACTCCGCTATTTTTAAGAGCCCTATAGCTCTCTCCTGAAAGCATCCAGAGAACCTCCACCGCCCTCTGAGGCAGAGAATTCCATAGACTCACCACTCTCTTTGAGAAAAAGTGTTTCCTCGTCTCCGTTTTAAATGACTTGCTCCTTATTCTTAAACTGTGGCCCCTGGTTCCGGACTCCCCCAACATCGGGAACATGTTTCTTGCCTCAATTGTGTCCAAACCCTTAATAATCTTATGTTTCAATGAGATTCCCCCTCATCCTTCTAAACTCTAGAGTGTACAAGCCCAACTGCTCCATTCTCTCAGCATATGACAGTCCCGCCATCCAGGGAATTAAACTGGTAAACTATGCTGCACTCCCTCAATAGCAAGAATGCCCTTCCTCAAATTAGGGAACTAAAACTGCACACAATACAGGTGTGCTCGAATCAGACAGAGGAATTCAATATTACGAGGACAGATAGCTGTAAACTTCATAAAATCCGCGCTGGCTTAAATAAGAGGACAGGACAGTTTGAAAGGATGCGATTGCAGGTTTGGAAGACATGTTTATTGTCAAGAGTTCAAGTTCAAGTTACATTTATTGTCACGTGCACCAATTGGTGCAGTGAGATTTGAGTTACCATACAGCCATATGATTTTACTGGTAAGTTCTCCTTTTAATCTTACTAATAAAAGAGCACAATACAAGATAAAATTTAACATAAACATCCACCACACAGCGGAATCAACGTTTCCCACTGTGAGGGAAGGCAATAAAGTTCAGCCATCTTGCTCTTTGTTCACACGTGGTCAGGGCCGTTGAACCCTCCGCAGTCGCCGCTACGGGCGGCCCGATGTACGTGCCCTTTTCCAGTGCCCCCTGTACTGTAGTTCCACCACACAAACGTTCGTTTTCCAGTGTCCCCTGTGCTGTAGTTCCACCACACAACTGTGTGTCCAAAAGCTGCCATGTTACAGGAGGTTGATGTGGAGTGTAAAATGTGTCAAGGAGCTGTTGGGCAATACGGCCTGTTTCTGTGGAGAGACATAAATAATTCACCTTCTCTTCTGTGGCCATTGCAGGTCCATTCTGCCCTGTTCAATTATCCTGCTTGTAGCAGTAAGCTGGCAAAGTGAGAATGAGGAACAAGGAACTGCAGATGCTGGAATCTTGTGCTAAACACAAAGCGCTGGAGTAACTCAATGGGTCAGACTGCATCTATGGAAGGAATATTAGCACCATAGATTCAGGTGAGGATGGATGCAGCTTGTAAAAAAAAAGGCTAGCGGTAAAATGGAAGGAAGGTAGTAGAGAAGTGATCTGTAAAACCAGAGGGAGGGATAATGAGCATAAGTGAACGGGGAGATGGGAAGAGGGTGGAAAAAATGAAAATGGGGGACTTGGATTGGGGAGGGACCGGAGATAGTGGGCAGAAGAGGGTTAAATGACTGGGTGATGGGGCAGTGGGAGGAAGGTGTGCAGCCAGGGGGTGTAGAAACATGTATATGAGAATGAGGGTGGGAAACCTACCTGAAGCTGGAGAAATCAATGTTAATGGCACTGGGTTGTAGACTATCCTAGCAAAAATGTGAGATTCTGTTCTTCAAATTTGAGTTGGGGAGGAGAAGTAGGACCCAAAAGTCAGCATGGGAATGGGGAAGGGAATTTAAAATGTAACAATGTTACAAAATTTTGAGATTTTAAAAATCAAATCTGCAATTTATCCCATCTGATAAAGCATAAAAAGTTAAATTTGACACCTAATTCACTTTCATATCTTCAGTATTAAAAAAGTTATGGCCATTTTCATACTCAGAAATTGGCAGGAAAATATTGCCGGTTCGTATATTTTCTAAGTCACCTTTTCGCAACATGAAATTTTGATTAAAGGCATCCCAAGAAGCACGTTTTTTATGTAAAAATAAACTGTGTACCTTGTTTTGTCCCCTACGTGAGATCCGTCACGTAGTCGGCGTTCACGGCTTTAGAAGATGATTTTTAATTTACTCGTGCTAATACATTATCCAGCGTAGTTTAAAAATACCTCCATAACTATGAGATTCAAAGAGGAGGAAGTACTGACACTTTTGAAAAATATAAAAGTTGATAAGTCTCCAGGTCCTGACAGGATATTCCCCAGGACATTGAGGGAAGTTAGTGTAGAAATAGCAGGAGCTATGACAGAAATATTTCAAATGTCATTAGAAACGGGAATAGTGCCGCAGGATTGGCGTACTGCGCATGTTGTTCCATTGTTTAAAAAGGGTTCAAAGAATAAACCTAGCAATTATAGACCTATTAGTTTGACGCCAGTGGTGGGCACATTAATGGAAAGGATACTTAGAGATAATATATATACGCATCTGGATAAACAGGGTCTGATCAGGAACAGTCAACATGGATTTGCGCCTGGAAGGTCATGTTTGACAAACCTTCTTGAATTTTTTGAAGCGGTAACTAGGGAAATTGATGAGGGTAAAGCAGTGGATGTTGTCTATATGGATTTCAGTAAGGCCTTTGACAAGGTTCCCCATGGAAGGTTGGTTAAGAAGGTTCAATCTTTGGGTGTTAATGGTGGAGTAGCAAGATGGATTCAACGGTGGCTGAATGGGAGATGTCAGAGAGTAATGGTGGATGGCTGTTTGTCAGGTTGGAAGCCGGTGATCAGTGGGGTGCCTCAGGGATCTGTGTTGGGTCCACTGTTGTTTGTCATGTACATCAATGATCTGGATGATGGGGTGGAAAATTGGATAAGTAAGTATGCAGATGATACTAAGATAGGTGGTATTGTGGATAACGAAGTAGATTTTCAAAGTCTGCAGAGAGATTTGGGCCATTTGGAAAAGTGGGCTGAAAGATGGCAGATGGAGTTTAATGCTGATAAGTGTGAAGTGCTACATCTTGGCAGGACAAATCAAAATAGGACGTACATGGTAAATGGTAGGGAATTGAGGAATGCTGTGGAACAGAGGGATCTAGGAATAACTGTGCATAGTTCCCTGAAGGTGGAATCGCATGTAGATAGGGTGGTAAAGAAAGCCTTTGGTGTGCTGTCCTTTACAAATCAGAGCATTGAATATAGGAGTAGGGAAGTAATGTTAAAATTGTACAAGGCATTGGTAAGACCAATTCTGGAGTATGGTGTACAATTTTGGTCGCCTAATTATAGGAAGGATGTCAACAAAATAGAGAGAGTACAGAGGAGATTTTACTAGAATGTTGCCAGGGTTCCAGCAACTATGTTACAGAGAAAGGTTGAACAAGTTAGGTCTTTATTCTTTGGAGCACAGAAGGTTAAGGGGGGACTTGATTGAGGTCTTTAAAATGATGAAAGGGATAGACAGAGTTGACGTGGATAAGCTTTTCCATTGAGGGTAGGGAAGATTCAAACAAGAGGGCATGACATGAGAATTAAGGGACAGAAGTTTAGGGGTAACGTGAGGGGGAACTTCTTTACTCAGAGGGTGGTGGCTGTGTGGAATGAGCTTCCAGCAGAAGTGGTGGAGGCAGGATCGATTTTAACATTTAAGAGTAAAGTGGATAGGTATATGGACGTGAAGGGAATGGAGGGATATGGTCTGAGTGCAGGTAGATGGGACTAGGGGAAAACAAATGGTCGGCACGCACTGGAAGGGCCGAGAGGGCCTGTTTCCGTGCTGTAAATGTTATATGGTTATTATATGGTTATAAAACAAATGTCAGAACGATTTCTCTTCAGCAACTAAACCCCCTGAGATTAATCGATTTTAATAGTCTGGAGTAAACGGCATTTTAAACCCGCAACCCTCTCAAAGGCGCCAAAGTCGCGCACACGGGCAGTGGCAGAACTGCAGCGCTGCTCAAAGTAAGTTTTGTAACATACCTATAAAATGGTTATCAAACTTGAAGATCCAACAGGTCTTCGCAAGTACAGCAAAACGGTCACCTAGTCTACACTTGGTCTCACCTTGAATTGAACATTTATAAAAATAAAATTGCTGACTCAGCATGCTACCATTTCTTTGTTGTCAGTAGGTTATAGGTTCAAATCCTATTCTTGGACCTGCACATTGATACTGAACAATGCCAAAGTTAATCCTGAGATAGATTACTGGTTGTTAGTTTCATTTAATGTAATCAATGACATTCTCTGAATGTAACATCAATAACAGGATTGGCATGTGCTTGGCAAGATATCCATTTCAGCTTTCAGTCCTTAAATGAGGTTAATCAAGTATGTTTAATTATATACATCGGGAATGGAACAATACCATTCTTACTTGTTGAAACCTTACAGGCAAATAAACACAATAACACAACAAATAAATATACAAAAATCAATAATTACAATAAGTATGCAGTTTTCTATAAATTAATTCAGCGTTAATGCAGTTAGTGCACTAAATTCAGCTCTTATAAATGTTGTTTCCTTTCAAAGACACCTCCTCTATTCCATCATTTTTACGGAAGGTCCCTACCCAAAACAGTAATTGCGTCTATTTCCATACCTAGATACCACCTGATCTATTAAGTTCCTCCAGCAGTTTGTTTATTGCTCAGGATTTGATTATGTGATAGGAGCAGATTTAGCCCATCAAGTCTGCTCCGCCATTCAATCATGGCTGATCCAACTCTCTCTCCTAACTCCATTCTCCTGCTTTCTCCCCATTACTCCTGACACCCGTACTAAACAAGAATCTATCTCTGCCTTAAAAATATCCATTGACTTGGCCTCCACAGCCTTCTTCATGTGCCAACAATAGCTATATTTACATGGGTACACAAAATGCTGGAGAAACTCAGCGGGTGCAGCAGCATCTATGGAGCGAAGGAGATAGGCAACGTTTCGGGCCGAAACCCTTCTTCAGACTGATGGGGGGTGGGGGGAAGAAAGGAGGTAGAGGAGCCCGAGGGCTGAGGGAGAGGTAGGAAGGGGAGGAGACAGCAAGGGTTAACAGAATTGAGATAATTCAATGTTCATGCCAAGAGGATGCAGACTCCCCAGGCGGAATATGAGGTGCTGTTCCTCCAATTTGTGGTGTTGCTCACTCTGGCTGTGGTGGAGGCCCAGGACAGAGAGGTTGGACATGGAATGGGAGGGGGGAGTTGAAGTGCTGAGCTATATTCACATCCCCTGTGTTTTCCACTCTAGTGCCTTTCCCAAAGGATGAACCCTGTAATGTATTAAAGTGCAAGTATACCTTTTAAGAACTGAAGATGACATATACTAAGAGTATTAATGTAATATTGTTCACAAAAGATTGCTGACAGTGAGGGTTTACTGGCTTCAATAAAGGATACTACGCTGAAGTTCTAGCTCTTGAATGCAAATAAGAAGCAAATCCAGAGCCAGCAGGAACTATAACCACATTTAGGCATGGTGTAATGACATGAGATGCAAAGTAATTGAATTTTCGGTACATGTAGTTGAGGACTATTTTTTGCAAATTATTACAATCAGTGAGAGCCTTGGCTGTCCATTGCTCAGACCGTGAAATTAATTTGCTGCACTTGATCTGCAGGGATCATTTTGGGACATCTGTTGTTTGAAAAATATATGTGAATGACTTGGATGTAAATGTTGGTTAGTAAGTTTGTAGATGGCACCAAGATTGCTGGGGTTGTGGACTGTGGGGAAGGCTGTCAAAGTATACAATGAGATACAGTTCAACGAGAGAAATGGCAGATTAATTTTAATCTGAGCATGTGTGAAGTGTTGCACTTTTGAAGGTCAAATGTAAGGGGCCAATATACAATTAATGGCATGACCCTTAACAGCATTGATGTTCATTGAGATCTTGAGGTCCAATTCCATACTCCCTTAAAATTGGCAACATAAGTGGAGTGGTAACAAAAGTGTTAGGTACACTTGCCTTCTTCATTGGTCAGGCATTGAGTATAAGAGTCTGAAAGTCGTGATGCAGCTTTACACAGTAGGTCTTTGGTTACACTGCATTTGGAATACTGCACGCCATTCTGGTTGGCCCATTACATGAAGGATGTGCAGGTTTTGGAAAGGGTGCAGAGAAGGTTTACCGGAATAGTGCTTGGATTAGCGGATATTAGCTACGGGGAGAGGTTTGATAGATTTGGATTGATTTATCAGGTATGCTGGAGGTTGCAGGGAGACAATAGTGAGTGCCTGGAACGTGCTATCTGGGGTAGTGTTTGAGGCAGGTATGATAGTGGCATTTACGAGAGTGCTGGATAGGCACATAGCAATGGAGGGAGATGGATTATGTGCAGCGAGCTAAGATTTGGTCTTGGCATCATGTTTGGCACAGACATTGTGAGCCAAAGGGCATGTTCTTGTGTCATACTGTTCTGAGTTCTACGATTATTTATTCTTCCAGTTTATTGGGTATGCTGGTATAAATTAGTTCTATTCCACGTCTTTCTTCTTTGAGCACTTTGATAACACGGTGAGTTAAGTGAGAACATTTTAATATTTATATATAAGGGGTAGTCCCAACCTGGAGATTAGAAATCATCCAAGATGGTTTTAGAATCATGGACTACTTTCCAAGATGGCTTTTGCAGACACAGTTCAGGGGGTCAGCAAAGCAGTATGTTGAGCACTGTCTCTCTCCACAATGGGCATCTTGAGCTCCTGATGGCAAACCATTTTAATTTCCCTTCCCAATCCCATAATGGCCTATTTGTCCAAAACCTCCCCCACTGGCAAAGTAGATGAACATCACCTCATATTCTGCCTGGAAAATCTACAACCCAAGGGCCTGAACATTCTATTCTCCATTTTTAGTTAACTACACCCACGCTTGTTTCTTGTTCTCTCCTGATCAGCAAGCCCCTCTTGCATACTTTGCCATTCCGTCCCAGCCTCTGCTACCCAGTTTGTTTCCCCTTCCCCACCTGGCACCATCTCCTGTCAAACCATCCTCACTCGGATCCACGGACAGTTTGCCAGATCCTGCCTCGCTCCTCTCTCACTTTTTTAGATGAGCTATCTCCACTTTACACCCTCAGTCTTGAAGCAGAATTATGACCTGCAAGATTGACTATCTCTTTACCTCCAGAGATACCCGACCTGCAGAGTCCTTCCAGCAGTTTTTTATTTGCTTCATAGTAACATTGTTGATGGAATATTAATACTACAATGAAAAATAATGAGTAAGTTCGATATCTTCCTTGCGAGGTAAGGTTGAGTGCAGGAGAGGATGTATAAGGTTCAACATTTACAAGGGTGGCACAGCTGATAGAACTGCTGCCTCAGTGCCAGATACCTAGGTTTGATGCTGAGCTAGGTGTGGAGTTTGCATGTTCTCCCTGTGGCCAGGTGGGCTTCTTTCGGGTGCTTCAGTTTCCTCCCACATCCCAAAGACATAAGGGTTTGTTGTTTATTGGCCTCTGTAAATTCCCCCTACTGCATAGAGAGTGGATACAAAAGTGGGATAATAAAGAACTAGTGTAAACGTGATTGATGGTCAGTATGGACTTGGTGGGCTGAAGGGCCGGTTTCCATTCTGTATCTCAAAACTAACCTATTGATGTGTATCACAAAATTAAATCACATAGATCATTTAATAATGAGAAAATCACATGACTTTGTTCCATTTCATTTACTTATTCAATTGCCTATGGAAATTACCCTCACAAATGCATGATGGAATAGGTCTGCTTTAGAGAGATCCCCCTGTTCTTCATTCGAGGACCTTTTTTGCTTTCTTTTCCATCCCCTGGCAATACACGTGTGAATAGTTCATTTTAATTTCTGATCCTGTTTTTCCACATCAGATGCATCTGCTTTAAACCTTAAACAGAAATGTTTCTCCTGGCTGCAGTCAGAGACAGAATCAGTGGATAAATAGAGCAATGTATTGCGGTTCTGATGGTGAATGTTTTCCACAGATGGAGCTTTATTGCCTGGAGTTAACAACTGTTCAGCTGCATTCATCAGAGCAGAATAACTAAAGCCAGCCATGTTTCCTGAATCCAGTGCAGAATAGTCTCGAGTTCCCAGTCGATATTTCCGACACACATGGTGCCACTCCTCTCCACTGTACAAGCACAGGTTCTTGCACTCCAAGAGGACCTGCGACAGACCGGTCTCTTACTCATCTGGGTCAGCTCCACACTTTCTTTGGAACTCCTGCCCATGTTCTCGGAACCACTTGTTAGCCACTTAAAAGAGGTTTTAAAAAAAAAAGAACAGTTGTTAAATTTCAGGTTATAAAACTGCTCTTCTGTTTTGGTTAAACAAATTGATAAATAAGACTAATTATTGGATTTTTTCAGGTGGGGAGAAAAACGATAATTAGTCTTTATTATTAATGGAAATAAAACAAAAGGAGTGAATATTAGGTTTAGGTTTATTGTTGTCACATGCACTGAGGTACAATTAAAATTTTCATTAAAAATCTGATGTTTTCAGTAAATTACTTTGTAATAATTCAAAAAATCTTCATTCAAAGTATCTTGTGGTTTTATAACAAATTTCACATTTTACTGTGTTACATTCCCATTATTTTCAATGTGCTGACTACCATTTTGGTCACCTGTGTTATACTGTGGTCTTTCACAGCTGTTTAATTTCTTAAATTATTTGTGGTAAGGAGTGAATGATGTATTGCATGTTTGCATTATTCAGCCTTTTAAGCTGACAGCTGCTTTTAAATCCAAATTAATTTGTTCTTAGTGTAAATCTGTTAACATGAGCCCGATTTAACAGTCAAACAGTGCATGGACATTACCATGAGTACATGTTAAATTCTTTTAACTCCAAAACTTGCAGAGTGATATTAATGCTGCAGTCCAAATTTTAAATTCCAATCCCAGCATTCATTTCTTGACTGTCCAAAATAAACTGCAGTAAGTCACAAGTACTTCCTAACTGCTTCCACCTGCCTGCCTTAAACAACAGTGTTATAAAATAGTTTCCTGTATGGTGAGGCTGTGAGGGTTACCTTGACATTAGCCAGAAACATAGGAAGGTGAAAAAAGCATGAGGCACAAGTATAAGAAAATCCTGCTGAGCACCAAATCCCTCTGTGCATGAAACATTCCGATCAGGAAAGGCTTTGCATGATGAGAAACTCCAACAGACGCATTTGCAGATGTAAAACTAGAAATTTAAGCACTCAGATGCAAGTTGACTCAGAATCACAGAATGTTCCCTGGGATCAAAACCAATATTCTGCAAGGCAACACAAATTACATTGTACAATTTGTAAAGCTGCGGCTATATTGAATCAGATTCTAGCGCTCACATTATTACCGAGCTTTAAAAGCGGCAGGAGATTGATAAGGCTGAGAAGTAGTGCACAGAATATTGCCATTTATAAATAGAGACATGGTGGCCACGGCCATTGAAGTAGACAGCATAAAAAACAGGTCTTTCGACCCAACTCAATCATGCCAACCATGATGCCTATCGATGCTAATCCCCTTTGCCTGCATTAGACATTTTTAAATGTTACAGTTGTATCTGCATTTACCTCCGGCAGCACATTTCAGTTTCTGTGTGGAAAAACCTGATCACATTTAAATTTCTCCTCTTAATATCGAGGCCTGTATTGTCGTACGCAATAAAATGTAAAGGACTGTAAAATCATTTTAATCATTGGAAAGATTGATATTACATGAGACATCATATGTATAGATAATGAATTAAATTACTGCAGATTATTTCGGCTGATATAATATATTTAAAATATAAATTAATATTTATAAATATAAATATAAAATATATTAATAATTTTTGACATAAATAATCATGACAGGGTCATGATTGTTTGATCAATCAAATAATTGGCCATTCTTCCCTTTAATATCCAAATCACTTTACAACATTAAACAACTTTCCCGATTTTCTATGTTTACTTCCTCTGGCCTAACTAATGCAGACTATGTGTTGTCATCTTAAGAAGCGCACATCACAAACTATTCACTAAAACGTGACTCTTCCACATACCCCACTTATCCCCGACCAGTACAGGACAGCCAGCATGGAGCGTATCTGCATTGCCCTGTCCATTTTTGTGAAGATTCCACCAAAATAGTGCCGCATTCTTAAAAAAAAAGCATAATCAATAATAAAAAACCAACAGAAAAAGCTGAACGTTTATAATATTATTCACATATACATTTTGCATTTAAGTTTTATTTACTTTTTTACACAATGAATGTGATTTTAAAAAAAAGTACTTTATAGACAGGAGTAGAGCCAGCACCGCCATTCACTGTGATCATGGCTAATCATCCACTCTCAGTACCCCGTTCCTGCCTTTTCCCCCATATCCCCTGACTCTGCTATCTTTAAAAGCTTTATCCAACTCTTGAAAGCATAGAGAATTTGCCTCCGCTGCCTTCTGAGGCAGAGAATTCCATAGATTGTTATAATGAGCATCATAAATTGAAATGTTCTACTTTTATGATTATAAATGTAACAGGTGAAAGAAGCTGTGAAAACACAGCATTTGATAATTTTATAATATCAATTTATGATGAAGGGTCTTCAACATAACTTTTTTTCTACAGTTACTGCCTGAGAGTTTCCAGTACTTTGTTTTTATTTCAGATTTCTAGCATTCGTGGTTCTTTGACTTTGACAATAACTTCAGGATTACGAGTTGACTCATCATGGCAGTCTTTGAAAGCTTGCTGGATGATGCCCACATTTTCTTTTGGGTAATTGGGTTGATCATAGAGGCTAATACTCTGGTGGATTTGTTGGATTTCAGTGTTGCTGAAACTGACGGGCACAGCAGGATATGTTGGGGAAGAAAAGGGTTCATTCATTCCATGGCAACTTACAACCATGGGAAAAAAATTGGATGGTAGTGGGTACTTTATGGATTAAGTACATTCAGAGTGTACATTATAACATGTCATTAGTGCAAACGTTCAGTGAATATCTGTCAAATATTCAATTGTTAGGTCTATGAGAAATTGCAAACCTGCTCTTTGTTTGTTATTTATTCACTCGCAGGATACGGGCTTTGCTGTCTGGTTCACATTTATTTCCCATCCCCAAATGACCCCGAGTCGTTTCAAAGGACATTTAAGAGTTAACCACATTGCTCTGGGTCTAGGTTTACATTGAGGCCAGGCAGGGTAAGCGTGGCAGATTTCTTGCCCCAAAGGACATTAATGAAACAGAAGTGGTTTTAAGACAACAAACTACAAGTTTCAAAGGTCACCACTTGAATTTAAATTCTCCAGCTACCAGAGTGATATTCAAACGTATCCATAGATCAATGGCTCAGGCCTCCACAATTTAGGACAAGGAACGTAACCATTTTCTACCTTAGAGTCATGCACCACAGAAACAGGCCTTCAGCCTATCAACTAACTGCTGACATAAAATTCCCTTTTATCCTAATCCCATTGACCAGCACTTGTTGGATAGCCTTTTATGCCTTGCCGATAAATCTATTAAATATTGTGAAAGTACCTGCTTCCACCGCCTCTTTCTTACCCAATGACCAAATAGTTAATTTGTAGGGTTAAACAGAAAATGGATGACAGTCTGAAGAAGGGTCTCGACCCATAACATCACCCATTCCTTCTCTCCAGAGATGCTGCCTGTCCAGCTGAGTTACTCCAGCATTCTGTGTCTATCTTCGATTTAAACCAGTATCTGCAGTTCATTCCTAATCAAATGGATGACAGCTCTTGATTTAAAATAAACAAAAAAATGCTAGATCTAAATCATTAAAATGAAAATCAAGAGCAATTTGTGATTGTTTAATCCTTCAGCACAGAACAGGCCCTTCGGCCCAATTTGCCATGCCGACCAAAATGCACTGTCTACTCTAGTCTCAACTGCTCGCATTTGGCCCATATCCCTCTAACCCTTTCCTATCTGCAAACCTTTCCATGTTTGTTGTATTTCATTCCATTGCTAAATTCTCTCACAGAACTCATCACTGATAGAGAAGATTTCTCCAATTCTTGGCTGTGTTACAAAAATATCTGAAGTTCATATTTTGCACACGCAGTTTCTATGGAAATAATTTCAATTTAAATACGTATTTCTGAAGGTAGAACATTTGTTGACAGAGCTGTTTTAATGTTAGTCATACTAGCATGAAAACAGGTCCTTAAACCTGACTGTCTATTCTGACCAAGATGCCCATTAAATATAATCCTATTAGCAAATAATTGATTTTGAAATGATTGTTGCAGTTTTAAAATTTGATCATTGCCTTGCCTCTTCCTATTTGTAATTCTCTAGCTCAACTCTTCCAATTCCGGCTTCGTATTGCACCCTACATTTAATCACTCCACGCTGACAGTAAACCCTACAGCTGCCAGGCCCCTATGTCCTCAAATTCTCTCACTACCTTTTTATTTCTATTTCCTTCCTTTGAGAAATTTCTTGCATCCTACTACCTTTTATCTTCATATCCTTCTTTGGCTCAGTGTCAATTGTTATTTTATAATTCTCAGACAGAGTCCAAGAGTCAAGTCAAGAGCGTTTGTCATTTGTCAATTTCATTGTCCTGAAACTAAACAATGAAATTCTTGCAGCATCATTCAGGATGGACGATGACAGCGAGGTCAACATTTGTAACAAGATGGACACAAAAAGAAGATGAAGCAGAACAGGTTTGTAAACATTGGTGAGATCACATCCTGAGTTCTGAATAGTCTCCTTATTTAGGGAAGGATAATAATGCATTGGGAGCCATTCAGAGAAACTTTACTGGACTGACTCCTGAAGTGGATAGGCTGTCTTATGAAAAAAAGTTGGATAGGTTAGGCTCGTATCTGCTGGAGTTTAGAAGAGCGAGAAGCAACCTAATTGAAACAACCTTTGAGTGTTTTTTGCTACATTAAAGGAAGCTTGTGTTGCCTAATCTAACATAACAAGGTTTTCAAGGTATTTGAATAATACTGTATAGTTCACCAAAGTCTTAGGGTTGTAATCCATTGCTATTCCACAACTTTTTAATAAAATGCTAAACTTAATGAGGAATTAATTTGAAATTGGGGTTCAATCAATAAGGTAAGGAAAAATTACAGCAGCTTTCCTTAAAGACTTTACAATAATCAAGAAACTGCTCTTTTTTTCAAACTGTATTCATTTGAGGTGGAATGTCCAGAGCGCAAGATGCTGATTCATTTGGAACAGCCCTTTAGCATTTCTGAAGTGAGCGGTTTGGCATACGAACAATTGTGTCAGCCATGTACAATCCCACTTACAGAAGTCTGACTAATCGGCATACAATGAGCTCACCGCTGCTGATGCCGAATTCTTGTAACAAATTCAGTCAGGATGAGCTGTGTAAAATTAGAGTGCAGTTGCCCTGAAATCAACCTGAAGGTGGTGGGACTCCCCGCTGCCTAACACCTCCACACAAAATTATCAACACCGTTCTTTACGGATGTATCACCTAATAAAGCACAGCATCAGTCCTGTGGTGTAGTGAGGCTTATTGGGTGCCAGGAACGAGCTGGGAAGGAGCGAGATAGAGTGATCTCACATTAAAAACATGTCAAGTACACGCATCTTGCCATTTTGTGCATCTCGCCATTTTCTACCCTGCAATGACCATCTATTATGTTGTAGTATTCAGATTCTCAAAATGTCCAC
Organism: Okamejei kenojei; assembly: GCA_035221665.1. Taxonomy (NCBI): domain Eukaryota; kingdom Metazoa; phylum Chordata; class Chondrichthyes; order Rajiformes; family Rajidae; genus Okamejei; species Okamejei kenojei. Next base: position 1,917,435 of record CM069136.1, read on the forward strand.
TGCACTTTGCTCCCTTTTCCCTTGTCTATAGCTTTGTGGAACCACCACACATTCTACCAATGGGATACTCAATCTCTTCATTCCATCTGCCCAATTTCCAATTCCAATTTCCCCATGTTCTTATTAATTACTGATGCCTTGGTAAGTAATTTTATTTCCCTTGACTTCATAACATCACAAAAAACTTCCTTATTCAATTTTCATACCCCACAAGCTTAATATTATGCAACCTGACATAATTTCCATCTCATTGCAAACATGACAAAAATAAATATGCTATAACAACACTTCAGCAGCTCATCCAGGATAAACCGACGCTTTTCATTAATGGTAACACGAGAGATAGATTGCAGGTAACCTCATTGAAAACTTACATGAAAGGCTTGGGTAGAGTGGACGTATTATTCCTTTAATACTTATTGTAATTATTGATTTTTGTATATTTATTTGTTGTGTTATTGTGTTTATTTGCCTGTAAGGTTTCAACAAGTAAGAATGGTATTGTTCCATTCCCGATGCATATGATAATTAAACACTTTTGATTAACCTCATTTAAGGACTGAAAGCTGAAATTGATATCTTGCCAAGCACATGCCAATCCTGTTATTGATGTTACATTCAGAGAATGTCAATGATTACATTAAATGAAACCAGTAATCTATCTCAGGATTAACTTTGGCATCGTTCAGTATCAATGTGCAGGTCCAAGAATAGGCTTTGAACCTATAACCTACTGACAAAGAAATGGTAGCATGCTGAATCAGCAATTTTATTTTTATAAATGTTCAATTCAAGGTGAGACCAAGTGTAGACTAGGTGACCGTTTTGTTGTACTTGCGAAGACCTGTTGGATCTTCAAGTTTGATAACCATTTTACAATGTTACAAAACTTACCTTGAGCGGCGCTGCAGTTCTGCCACTGCCCGTGTGCGCGACTTTGGCGCCTTTCAGAGGGTTGCGGGTTTAAAATGCCGTTTACTCGAGACTATTCAAATCGATTAATCTCAGGGGGTTTAGTTGCTGAAGAGAAATCGCCCTGACATTTGTTTTATGGAGTTATTTTTAAACTACGCTGGATAATGTATTAGCACGAGTAAATTAAAAATCATCTTCTAAAGCCGTGAACGCTGACTACGTGACGGATCTCACGTAGGGGCCAAAACAAGGTACACCGTTTATTTTTACATAAAAACGTGCTCCTTGGGATGCCTTTAATCAAAATTTCATGTTGCGAAAAGGTGACAGAAAATATACGAACCGGCAATATTTTTCCTGCCAATTTCTGAGTATGAAAATGGCCATAACTTTTTTAATACTGAAGATATGAAAGTGAATTAGGTGTCAAATTTAACTTTTTATGCTTTATCAGATGGGAAAAATTGCAGATTTGATTTTTAAAATCTCAAAATTTTGTAACATTGCTACATTTTAAATTCCCTTCCCAATTCCCATGCTGACTTTTGGGTCCTACTTCTCCTCCCCAACTCAAATTTGAAGAACAGAATCTCACATTTTTGCTAGGATAGTCTACAACCCAGTGCCATGAACATTGATTTCTCCAGCTTCAGGTAGGTTTCCCACCCTTATTCTCATATACCTGTTTCTCCATCCCCTGGCTGCACACCTTCCTCCCACTGCCCCATCACCCAGTCATTTAACCCTCTTCTGCCCACTATCTCCAGTCCCTCCCCAATCCGAGTCCCCCATTTTCATTTTCTCCACCCTCTTCCCACCTCCCCGTTCACTTATGCTCATTATCCCTCCCTCTGGTTTTACAGATCACTTCTCTACTACCTTCCTTCCATTTTACCGCTAGCTTTTTTTATTACAACCTGCATCCATCCTCACATGATTCTACCATCACTTGTCAATTTTTGTACCACTCCTTCCCCTACATCTACCACATCCCTGGGAATGGAAGGAGAAGTTGAAATGGATAGCAACTGGGAAATCCAGCAAGCCTTAGAAGGCAGAATGCAAGTATTCTGCTTGTCTGCTCATTTCCCTCCACAGATGCTGCCTGCCCTGTTGAGTTCTCTTAGCACTAAATGAGACAAAATTAGGAGGAATTTCTTTAGTCAGAGGGTGGTGAATCTGTGGAATCCTTTGCCACAGAATGCTGTGGAGGCCATGTCAATGGATATTTTCAAGGCAGAGATAGATAGATACTTGATTAGTATGGGTGTCAGAGGTTATGGGGAGAAGGGAGGAGAATGGGGTTAGGAAGGAAAGATCGATCAGCCATGATTGAATGGTAGAGTAGACTTGATGGGCCAAATGGCCTAAATCTGCTCTTATTACTTATGACCGTATGAGAATAAGGTGCATTCCACTCACCTTGACAACGGGAACACTAAAGTTAGCATAAATGAAAGCAGTTGATCCTCCAGCTTCTACTCCACTCAACTGAGAAAGATAAACACAGTTGAACTTATGAGAACACTTCACCATTAAACATTAAACTAGTATCAAGACCATGATGAGAAAAAAAATAATCTGCCAAAGCGAACTACTATTGCATGCTTGTTAATTTATATCAGCATAGCAAATCTTGCTGTCTGAATAAGATGACTGAGCCATATGATAGGATTTAGTGGCTCATAGCAACTTTGTACCTAAAGCTTACCACACTTGTGCACATGACAATAAACTCAACTTCATTTGAGAATCGCAGAGAAGCACTATCTTTGGTACTACAACCACAGAGGAAATGGGGAAAGAATAGAAATGTGCACATTTCCTCAAAAGGAAACTGACTAAATATATTGAGTTTTGCTGGTGGATGGCATTTCGGTCAACAGAAAATAAAAAAATCAATACTTACATATATCATGAATGTTGCCACCCTGTTTCCAGATTTCATCCTATAGAGCGAACTGTTTGGTGACTAATGCAAAACAAAAAGGAGAAAATATTTTTGAGCAATGATCAAATGAATCATTTTCGTGCGTCTTTAGACTAAAAGATCAAAAGCCTTAACGCCTTAAATGTTTGTATTTTTTACTATGTTTTCCAGAATTGTATGTTATTGTTCATTGATAAAGGAAACCAATATTTATTTTCTTGAATTAGAATGGCAAACATTTAAAGTGGGTTAAAGTTCACAGCAATACACAGAACAATGAGCAAGATTGAGACATTCTGCCCTTGAGCTTGCACCACAAATTGATTATATTTTCAACTCACACTTATCACCATATCTTTTAATGGTGAAACATTCATTGACATTTAGTATCTCTGGATTATAACTAGAATCTCTGGTGACATATGGAAGTTACTGAACTTGTATCTGGAGTTTCAAAAAGCCTTTGACAAGGTCCCACATGAGCAAAATTAGAGCACATGGTATTGGGGGTAGGGTATTGACATGGAAAGAGAACAGGTTGGCAGACAGGAGGCAAAGGGTAGGAATTAATGGGTCCTTTTCAGAATGGCAGGCAGTGACTAGTGGGGTGCCGCAAGACTCAGTGCTGGGACCACAGTTATTTACAATATATAATAACGGTTTAGATGACGGGATTAAATGTGACATCTCCACGTTTGCGGATGACACAAAGCTGGGTGGCAGTCTGAGCTGCGATGAGGATGCTATGAGGCTGCTGGGTGACTTAGATAGGTTGGGTGAGTGGGCAGGTGCAGTATAATGTGGATAAATGTAAGGTTATCCACTTTGGTGGCAAGAACAGGAAGGCAGATTATTATCAGAATGATGTCAGATTAGGAAAAGGGGAGGTGGAATGAGATCAAAGTCCATGGAGATCTCCGACCAGGGGCGTGAGGGACAGGCAGCGGATTCAGGAGGCCAAAGGCGGGCCGACGCGAGGTCTTGCTCCGAGCACAAATACTCCAGGCGGCGACGTACTCTTTAATCCCCTTCTCCATGGAAGGCAACCAAAACCGCTGTTTGGCCACAAACAGAGTTCGACGGACACCGGGATGACAGGAGATACGAGACGTACGAGCCCAGTGAATAACCTGTGAACTAAGAGACTCGGGAACAAACAGACGATTAGAAGGACACCCTAACGAAGACTGAACACCAGCAGTTGCCTCGGAAACTCTCCTCTCAATCTCCCAAGTAACTGCCCCAACAAAACAGGAATCAGGCAGAATGGGAGTTGAAACCTTAGGGGACGGGTCAGGATCAAACTGACTGGAGAAGAGCATCAGGTTTGCCATTCTTGGCACCAGGGCGGTAATTCAGTACAAAATCAAATCGATTAAAGAGAGCCCACCTAGCTTGGCGCCAGTTGAGGCGTTTGGCTGACTTGATGTATTCCAGGTTCTTGTGGTATGTCCAAACTAGAAACGGCTGCTTGGTACTCTCCAACCAATGTCTCCATTCCTCCAAGGCTGCTTTAACCGCTAACAGTTCACGGTTACCCACATCGTAATTTCTCTCAGCAGGAGAAAACTTTCTAGAGGAAAGCGCAGGGATGTAGTCGACCATCTGTGGAGGATCTCTGGGAGAGTACGGCCCCGATGCCCACACCCGAGGCATCCACCTCAACCATGAACTGGAGTGACGGGTCAGGGTGAACCAGGATGGGGGCTGAGGAGAAGCTCCTCTTGAGTCTCATAAATGCTGTTTCTGCTTGAGGGGACCAAGAGAAAGGCACGTAGGGCGAGGTGAGAGCATGGAGTGGAGCAGCAGTGACACTAAAGTTCCGGATAAACTTCCTATAAAAATTAGCAAACCCAAGGAACCCCTGAAGTCGCTTACGACTGGAGGGTGTAGGCCAGGTGGCCACAGCACTGGCCTTGCCCGGGTCCATCTGTATCCCATCAGGTGACAACATAACCAAGGAATTGAACAGTGTTAACATGAAATTAACATTTCTCAGCTTTCACAAACAGATCATTCGAGAGCAAACGTTCCAGCACCTGGTGTACATGCTGCACATGGGAAGTTTCATCTGGAGAAAAAAATCAAAATGTAATCAAGATACACAAACACAAATTTGTTCAGTATGTCCCGTAATACATCGATCACCATGCCTTGAAAAACGGCTGGAGCATTAGTAAGACCAAACGGCATGACCCGATATTCATAATGACCACTGGGTGTGTTAAACGCAGTCTTCCATTCATCCCCCTCCCTTATCCTTACCAGATGATAAGCATTTCTAAGATCTAACAGTGAATATTTTAGCATCTTTTAACAGTTCAAATGCAGAGGAGATAAGAGGAAGAGGGTATCTGTTCTTAACAGTAATGTCATTGAGTCCTCTGTAGTCAATGCAGGGCCGAAGTGTTCCATCCTTATCCACAAAGAAGAATCCAGCTCCTGCAGGTGAAGAGGAAGGACTGATGATCCCAGCAGCAAGGGCGTCGTCAATGTACTTCTCCATGGTGAGCCGCTCAGGTGAAGACAAGGAGTAAAGACGACCCATAGGAGGCGCTGTACCTGGCAGAAGGTCAATGCAGCAGTCGTATGGTCTATGTGGTGGAAGAGAGGTGGCCTTGGCCTTGTTGAACACCTCCTTAAGGTCTAGATAACACGAGGGAACCCTGGTGAGATCTGGAAAATCCCCCTCCTTAGAACGGGGAGGCTGCCGGAAGGTGGTCCTGGAAGATCCCAGCAAACTGCTCCTTGATGGATCCTTCATAGACTCAGGAGGGGAATCATGTAGATAGATGAGTTTACAGTTATTACCACAAGAAATTACTTCCCCAGTACCCCAGTTCATGTGAGGATTATGGTAAGACAACCAAGGGAACCCCAAAACCAGAGGATGAAGAAAACAGTCGAGGAGATGAAAACTGATGGTCTCCAAGTGATTACCTGCCACGATGAGTTGAACAGGTTGAGTTCGGTGAATCATCCTGTACATTAGGCGCCCATCCAGTGCACTAGCCTCCAGAGGATCTTGAAGCTGTTCATGTTCCAGCTTCAATTCATCAGCCAAGCGAATGTCCATAAAGTTCTTATCTGCCCCAGAATCAACCAAAGCCTGAAGGGAGTGCCACTGGGAATACACCAACAATTGTACAGTTGTGAGTTGACGAGAGGAACAGCTCATAGGAGTGGTACAGCTCACCAATGTCCTCTCTTTCATTGGTGAGCCTTGTCTCTTTACTGAACAGCTGTTCAACAAATGTCCCAGTTCCCCACAGTAAAAACACCACCTCCCTTAGGCGGTGCTGCCATTCCTCCGGGCTGAGTTTGGCTCGTCCCACCTTCAAGGGCTCCTCCGAAGAGACAGGTGGCGCTGTAGGCTGACTGGACCGGCCGAGAGGGACGAAGTCCCGACCGGAAGGCGAAGGGCGACGCTGCTGCCACTGTTGGGAGGAGGACTGAACTGCCGCAGATCTCCTCTCTTGCTCTTTCTCTCAGCCTAGCGTCAATCTGGACAGCCAGGGAAATCATGGACTCAAAGTTGGAAGGCAGGGTTAGTGGAGCCAACTGATCCTTGATAGCTTCAGACAGCCCATTGCGAAAAGTATCCAACAAAGCAGACTCATTCCATCCACTCTTAGCAGCAGCAGTTCAAAATTCAATAGCAAAATCCATAACTGAGCTCCATAATCTTGTTTCATGGAGACCAGGTTCTGTGAAGCCTCTCGGCCAGGATTGGAGTGATCAAACATGCAGGACAGAGCTTCCATGAACAGGACCAACGTCTGGCAACCAGGAGAATTCCGAGACCATTCCGCCATGGTCCAAGCCTCCGCTCTACCCGACAGGTGCGTGATGATAAAGGCTACCCTTGAGCGTTCTGATGGAATGGAAGCCGCTTGAAGTTCAAAATGTAGCCCACACTGAATCAAGAAAGGTCTACACTTCTCCAATTCCCCTGAAAAGCGTTCCGGTCTTGCCAGGTGGACAAATGGAGACGCTGCGGCAGCCGTGGCCATCAGAGCCCCTGGAGACATAGACAAGGAAACAGACTCGGCAGGCACGGGAACCACAGTAGGAAACAAAGAATTCAGCTGAGTAGCCAGGTGTTCAAACCAAGAACTTAAAGTGTTCACCTGTGAACCGATGTCCACCTGGAACCCCTGCTGACGCTCACCATGAGTCCGGCGACGATCAAGGTGAGTTGACTCTCATAATGCAAGATGCGCTCCTCTTGCTACTGGAGCGCTGCACAAAAAGGATCAGAGCCCGCCGAGTCCATTGTTGGCCAGTTCATACTGTCAGAACTGAACGAGGAGGACACAAATGCAGGCTCAGACATAGGGCAGATCCGTATTCAGAGTTTAATCGGTCCAAGTCCGTACACAGGTAAGCAAACACTGAAGCAACAGTAATCTAGGAGCAGGCAAAAACAGTGGTCGAAAAACAGGCCGTGGCCGAGTACACAAAGTCACAATATTTCTAAAGTTGGAACAAGGTGATACCAGGTAACATACACAACAAACTGGCAAAGAAACCTAAAACACAAAGGCTTAAATACAGACTTAACAGGGGATAACAAGACACAGGTGAAACACATCAGGGCGGGGTCAACAATCACATGAGGGTAAACGACCTGACAGGAAATGGCACCTGAAACAAGAGGAGATGTGAAGCACCAAAATAAAACAAGAATGCAAACTCAAATACTCAAAACCAATAAGGAACAGAAACAAGATTAAACACGAGACCTGACATAGAGAGGTTCTTCTGCAGTTGTATAGGGCTCTGGTAAGACCACATCTGGAGTATTGCGTACAGTTTTGGTCTCCTAATTTGAGAAAGGACATCCTTATGATTGAGGCAGTGCAGTGTAGGTTCACGAGATTGATCCCTGGGATGGTGAAACTGTCATATGAGGAAAGATTAAAAAGACTAGGCTTGTATTCACTGGAATTTAGAAGGATGAGGGGGGATTTTATAGAAACATATAAAATTATAAAAGGACTGGACAAGCTAGATGCAGGAAAAATGTTCCCAATGTTGGGCGAGTCCAAAACCAGGGACCACAAAGTCTTAGAATAAAGGTGAGGCCATTTAAGACTGAGGTGAGAAAAAACTTTTTCACCCAGAGAGTTGTGAATTAGTGGAATTTCCTGCCACTGAGGGCAGTGGAGGCCAAATCACTGGATGGATTTAAGAGAGAGTTAGATCGACAACCCAATACAAATAAATTAATATCTTATATTTATAATGCCCTTTTAGACACTGACACTCCATCATCAGAGTCATGTAGACGAGCATGGGAGGATGAACTGGCTCAACCCATAATGAAAGACACATGGGATGAAAGTTTGCAACATATATATCATTGCTCGTTAAACACTAGACATTCCTTAATACAGTTGAAAATATTACATAGATTACACAATTCGAAGACAAAATTGAATAGGATCTTCCCAAGTACTTCCCCTCTCTGTGATAAATTGGCTTCTTGAAATTGACATTTAACTCATACTTTTGTAACTTGTATAAAAATGCAAAATTTGTAGACAGACATTTTTAAAATCTATGTACTATTAAAACTGTGTGTGTGTGTCAGATTTGCCCTTTGATTTCATGGTTCGCCAAAACCACACTTTCAAACCATATAGCATATAACCATATAACATATAACAATTACAGCACGGAAACAGGCCCTCTCGGCCCTTCCAGTCCGTGCCGACCATTTGTTTTCCCCTAGTCCCATCTACCTGCACTCAGACCATACCCCTCCATTCCCTCACGTCCATATACCTATCCACTTTACTCTTAAATGTTAAAATCGATCCTGCCTCCACCACTTCTGCTGGAAGCTCATTCCACACAGCCACCACCCTCTGAGTAAAGAAGTTCCCCCTCACGTTACCCCGAAACTTCTGTCCCTTAGATATTTTCTAACCCTGAGATATTTTCCATTTTGCCACACATTACACTTTTACATTCACCCATTCACTCCTCATTACATTTAGACATTTTTATGTACACTTTTTAACATAAAATCCTTCACCCCCCCCCCCCCCACACGCACACACTCACTCATTTTGTTGCCTCCTGCTGGCCAGACACCATAACGGCAGCTGCTGCAGCACTCACTCATTTTGTGGCCTCCTGCTGGCCAGACACCATAACGGCAGAGGCTGCAGCTCGCTATCCTCCAAAAAAGCCGTCATTTTCTTTTCCCGCGGCTGATTTTCGCGACCGAAGCATGTTCGGGGACCAGACCCAACGGGTCTGCACTTGGTCTAGTTATCTCTAAACTTATCGATAATCAACTGAACCCAGATCCAAGATTAATAATATTAGGATTATCAGAACACACCATAAACATTACGATAAGCCAGAGACACTTTCTTGATTACAGTTTAATAACTGTGAAAAAATTAATAACTAAATTTTGAAAAAAACCAACAACCCCCACAATTACAATGTGGATTACGGAAATGACTGAGACCTTGTATTTGGAAAAAAAAAGATTTGTATTAATTGACAAACCAGAACTATTTAAAAAAATATGGTGTCCATTTATTGATTTTTTTTAAGTAAACTGGTTTAACACAAAATTAAAGTCACAACTTGAATTAGGGTTGGATCAACATCTCCCGGATCTATCTCCACAATTTTTATATTTGTAAACTCCTTTCTTTTTTTCTCTCTTTTCTATTACTTTATAGTCTCTCTTATCTCTTTCTTTCTCTATTTCTTTTCTTTAAAAAAAACTTAAAAAATTGAAGCTATGTAAGAACTCTATAACCAGTTTGTCGTTTATTATCATTTTAATTAAAACATAAAAGAGTTAGATAGAGCTCTAGGGGCTAGTGGAATCGAGGGATATGGAGAGAAGGCAGGCTTATTGATTGGGGACGATCATCCATGATCGCAATGAATGGCGGTGCTGGGCCGAATGGCCTCCCCCCTGCACCTATTTTCTATGTTTTTTCTATGTTTTTACTATGTCTAATGGTACAGTTGCTTGATAACAAGTCAGAGCACATGTGTGCAACTGACATCGGCAAGGCATACAACCCTTGGAGGCAGGAGCTCAGCTTCACTGGTATGAATGTTTTGGTCTCCTAATTTGAGGAAGGACATCCTTGTGATTGAGGCAGTGCAGCGTAGGTTCACAAGATTGATCCCTGGGATGGCGGGACTGTCATATGAGGAAAGATTGAAAAGACTAGGTTTGTATTCACTGGAGTTTAGAAGGATGAGGGGATACTCATAGAAACATATAAAATTATAAAAGGACTCGACAAGCTAGATGCAGGAAAAATGTTCCCAATGTGGGGCGCGTCCAGAACCAAGGGCCACAGTCTTAGAATAACGGGGAGGTCATTTAAGACAGAGGTGAGAAAAAACTTTTTACCCAAAGAGTTGTGAATTTCTGGAATTCCCTGCCACAGAGGGCAGTGGAGGCCAAATCACTGGATGGATTTAAGAGAGAGTTGGATAGAGCTCTTGGGGCTAGTGGAGTCGAGGGATATGGGGAGAAAGCAGGCACGGTTTATTGATAGCGGACGATCAACCATGATCACAATGAATGGCTTCCTCCTGCACCTATTTTCTATGTTTCTATGAATATTCACAACATCTGCAGCCGCTTAGGGTAGCGACATCCATCCAATTGTAAGCCAATGCCTGAAGAAACTTTTCTTCATTTTAGTCCCAAATGGTTAACTTACATTCTAAGATTATAAGTGTTACTTTCAGATGCTGCAGCAAGAGGAAACATCTCCCCAGGGTCCTCTCCCTCTTACCTACCAGCTGTCCAGTAGCAACATCATCCATCCAGTTTGCAAATGCCTGCTGATAACAGGCAGCTCTGCTTCAACACCAGAGGATATAGTTTTAAGGTGCAGGGGGTAGATTTAATACGAACCTGAGGGCCAACTTTTTTCACACAAAGGGTGGTGGGTATATGGAACAAGCTGCTGGAGGAGTTAATTGAGACGGGTACTATGCAACATTTAAGAAACATGTAGAAGGGTAGGATAGGTTTAGAGGCATATGGGCTTGCACTAAACATTATTCCCTTATGTATCTATACACCATAAATGGCTCGATGTTCCTGCCATTTTACTTCGGAGTCACGTGAGTGACTAAGTGAAGAAGCCCCGCCTGGCGCTTGATCGGCATTACGTCGACGCTGACGGCAGAAGCAAGAGCTACAGCTCCCCTCAGCGGTAAGAACGGGCCCGCAGGTAAGTGCAATGAATTTTTTAGGGCGTTCTAAAAAAGACGTTACGCTGGCATACAGAACCAGCAAAATGAAAGTAAAAAATGTTTTCAAAAAATCAGAGTCACGCTGGCGTACTGATCCAGCAAAGATAATAAAAATTGAAACAAAATGGAGAAGTCTCAGAGGAAGATTTCGCGGGTAAAAAGATTGTCCCGGGGAGAGGCTAAAGAGTCGGGACAAGAGATTAGTGCGGAGCCGGTTCCGATACCGGTGGCCGTTGATTCACCCGTTAGTGAGACTATAATTCCTCCAGAAATTAAAACCACGGAGGAAAATGTGCCTAAGAAAAGTAAAAAGAAATCCGTGAGGCCCGTGGTTTCTGATGATGACTCTGATAATGAAAGTCCTCCGGATAATAAAGCTATATGGCTTATAATGGAACATATGGAGTGAGTGCTCCAAAATATTATGAGACAAGGGTCAAAGAACCCAGAATTTTCCCAAACAGACCCTGAGGGGTTTGAATATCCAGAATATGGCTATGTGCCAAATTGGGAATATGAAACTCCAGACCCAGGATTAAGGGTGGAGGAAGTCTCATTTGATGAAGTTCCAGGAGTATCAGGGCTGCAAGAGACAGACCCTGAAAGTGGTGATGTGGATTATGAGTGCACACCACAAATAAAAAAGAAAAGGCCATATGTGCCTGATATGGCAAAAGATTTTGCTATACCTGAAGGAAGTGGTGAGGCTATGGAAGAAAACCTAGCTGCCAGTATTAATTATATGGTATCTCACCAACTTCAAGATTGTGTTATGGCCGAAACAGCAGAATTATATAAAACACCGGAAAATTGCACCTCATTGAAGGTACCTCCGGTTAATCCGTCTATATGGACACCTATGACATCAGTCATGAGAGGACAAGAAATAAGGTTTCAAAGAATCCTCAAACTGATTTCAGCTGCCATTACTGCTTTTGGAAAGCAAATGGAAGGGTCAGAAATGATCAAAATCCAAAGAGACACATTGGGCTTATTGTGCAATTCCTTTTATGCAATCAATTGCATGAGGAAAATTGTGATTCGGCCCATATTTCATCCTAGATTTGCAGGTCTGTGCCGATCAAGTGGTGTTCAATCTCCTGGTTATCTATTTGGAGAAAACCTGCCTAAACAAACAAGAGAAATGGATGAAGAGGCTAACTCTATTAGCTACATGGACCTTTCATTTTTGGACAAAAAAGGTACTATACACCAAGAAGGGGATCTGATTTTGGAACAAACAGAGGCAGGAATATGGTAAGGAAATATTACCATCCAACACAGCCTAATGTTCACCCATATACGGGGAGAAGGAGACCACCACGTTCATATGGAGAGGTACAAAAACTTTATTCTGTTCTTAAAGAAGCTATGGATGAATCTCTAGTTGGTGGGAGATTACAAATGTTTCATGATGAATGGCTTTGCATCACATCTGACCGGTTTATTTTACACACAGTTTCAGGAGCTACAATAACATTTAAAGAAGGTGTTGATTCTCCGGTACAAAATAAACCTACTTATGGTTTCATGTTCTCTGCTATTGAGGAAGCAGAAATTAATGTGGAAATTGACAAATTATTTAAAAAAGGTGTTATTGAAAAAACTGTTGAGCATCAACACCAATTTGTGTCACACATCTTTCCAAGAAATAAAAAAGATGGTGGTTGTAGAATTATTCTGGACCTTACAAACTTTAATACATTTGTCCAGTATAAACATTTCAAGATGGAAACGTTCAACACTGCAAGACATTTGATATCAGCAGGTTGTTATAGGGCTACAATCGATTTAAAGGATGCGTACTATTCAGTACCAATACATCGATTTTTTCGGAGGTACTTAAAATTTAATTGGCTGGGACAGCTGTGGCAATTTAAAGCATTACCTAATGGGTTAAGTTCAGCTCCTAGGCTCTTCACAAAGCTGTTGAAACCAGCTTTAGCACAATTAAGAGCACAAACGCACATCATTATGGCTTATCTGGATGACATATTAATTGTCAGTAATAATCAGGAATCAGCTGGAAAATCAGTTTCAACAACTAAAACTTTATTTGAAAAATTAGGGTTCTTGATTCATCCAATTAAGTCCAAGCTGCAGCCAGCACAGACAATTAACTATTTAGGTTTTGTGATTAATTCAGTTACCATGTTAGTAACTTTGCCAACGGACAAGATTGTTGATATTTCAACTGTATGTTGGGGCCTCATTCACAAACCTTATCCCTCGATCCGAGAAGTAGCAAAGGTTATTGGTAAACTAGTAGCAGCATTTCCTGCTGTGGAATTTGGTCCATTACATTACCAAAACCTTCAAAGGGACAAAACGCGAGCTTTAAAAAAAGCGAGCAGGCCATTTTGATAGGCCTATGCAATTAACAAAACGAAGCTTTATTGGAATTACAATGGTGGATTGACAATGTTCCACATGCTGCTAAAAACATTTTAATACAGCAGCCTGAAGTATTTTTACAAACAGATGCAAGTGCTCTCTGATGGGGGGGGGCGACAGATGAATTTACCAGCTGTGGGGGCAGGTGGACTGTCCAAGAGGAATTGTTTCTCCAACATTATTAATTATTTGGAGTTATTGGGGGCATTTTATGCATTAAAAGCCTATTGTTCTACAAAAAAAGGATCTGCATGTCCAGATACAATTAGACAATAAGACAGCTGTTGCATATATTAATCACATGGGTGGAATAAGGTCGGTATCATGTGATTGTCTGGTCAATCAGATATGGCATTGGTGTATTGAGCACCAAATTTGGATTTCAGCAAGTTATATCCCAGGTAAAGACAATGTGGTGGCAGACAACAGATCAAGGGTATTTAAAGACAACACAGAATGGATGTTGAACACAGAAGTTTTCAGTAAAATTGTTATTCGGTATGGGTTACCAGACATTGATCTGTTTGCATCAAGATTAAATCATCAATTGCCTAAATATGTGTCTTGGGAACCCGATCCAGATGCAGTAGCAGTAGATGCTTTTTCGCTACATTGGGGAAATATGTTCTTTTATGCTTTCCCTCCATTTGCTCTGGTTAGGCAATGTCTTAAGAAAATAGAACAAGATTCTGCCACAGGACTGTTGGTGATTCCAAATTGGCCCACACAACCATGGTTCCCGTTGATGTTAAATATGATTAAGGAACCATGTATGTCAATTCCTAGCTGCAGTGATTTGTTAATAAAACCAGTAACAAAAGAAATTCATCCATTACATGTTTATATGAATTTGTTAATCTGCAGGTTTTGACCAGACCACTATAAGGGCTTGGATTGTTGGATAGGACTATGGATGTTATAGTCTCATCATGGCGAGATAGCACTAAGAAACAATATATGACACATATGAAGAAATGGGAAGTTTTTTGTAGACAATCAAATATATCTTATCATACTGTGAACATTGCAAACGTATTGGAGTTCCTTGCTGAGTTGTATTTTGAGCAGCACTTGAGTTATAGTGCCATTAATAGTGCTCGTAGTGCTTTATTTTGCTATTTAGGACAAATTTCTGACCATGAATCAATTGGATCTCATCCATTAATATCCAGTTTTATGAAAGGAATTTTTAACAAAAATCCGCCCAAACCAAGATAAACAGAAATTTGGGATGTCAGCATTATACTTACTTTGCTTAGGCAATGGACTCCAATCACAGTTATGTCGTTGGAAAAATTAACATTTAAATTAGTAATGTTAATGGCGTTGGTATCAGCACAAAGAGCGCAAACATTGCAAATGCTACGTTTAGATTGTATGCATGTGGCTTCAGATAACATTGTGTTTTATGTTTATGATCTGATCAAACAAAGCAGACCAGGAAGAACTGGAGCTAAGGTAATGTTTAAAGCTTACCCTATTGATCCAACGTTGTGTGTAGTTAGACACTTGACTCATTATATAAAAGTTACCAAGAGTCTTAGAGGTGATGAAAAAGCGTTAATTAATACGCATAAGAAACCACACACAAAAGCATCAGTACAGACCATTTCAAGATGGTTAAAACAGGTGTTACTTTTAGCAGGAGTAGACACTGATATGTTTAAATCTCACTCCACCAGGGCAGCAGCTACGTCCGCGGCGAAGTTACAGGACGTACCGCTCGAACACATTTTAGAAGCCGCAAGGTGGTGTAAAGAAGAAATGTTTTCAAAGTTCTACGATAAACCTGTTCTCACAATGACAGGCTTTGGACACGAGGTGTTGGGTTCACTATAATCACCTGCTTTGTTTCACTATCGATTTATATTATCGATTTATGTTATCACTTATATCTTTTATCACTTTGTAGTGATTTTCCCCAGATGTAAAAAAGGGGTTATTATTTGTTCTTTTATCATTAAAAGATTTATGAAAATAAACTAAAACTGAATTCTGGTAAAAGGTTATTTACTCATTTATGTGTTGACCTAGCCGGACTGTCATATGGAATGACTCTACGACATAAAAAACACAGAAGCTACAAAACCTTCGCATAGTCACTCACGTGACTCCGAAGTAAAATAGTAAGATTAAACGCGAACTTACCAGTTCGAAGTTTGATCGTTATTTTATGAGGAGTAACGATGAGGGATTACGTGCCCTCCACTCCCGACCCTCATAAAATAAATGATCATCTGGTAGTTCTAAATCTATGTTGAGCCTTACTATCTTACTCCGGCTATTATGTTCTGTGTTTTTCATGCCGCTGCTTTGAAGTATGCCGTTCAAGCGCCAGGCGGGACTTCTTCACGTAATCCCTCATCGTTACTCCTCATAAAATAACGATCAAACTTCGAACTGGTAAGTTCTCATTTAATCTTACTATTAAATATGAGTAAAACCCAAATTATCTCTGCTCTGTTCCCTAACCAAAGGTTCTCCATCTAACACTCGTCTGCTTGCAGCCTTAGAGGAATATTTGACTCAGATTCGTGCTATCTCTGCCTTCATTTCCAGCATTTATTTTGAGCTCCGTAACACTGGCCCCCAAATTTGCCCCAACTGCTAAATATGCATCTGATATGGATCAGTCTGAAGAAGGGTCCTGACCTGAAATGTCATCGATCCATGTTCTCCAGACATGCGGCTTGACCCGCTGAGTTACTCCGGCACTTTGCTCTTTTTTGTAAACCAGCATCTGCAGTTCTTTGTTAATACATTCACCAGGTTTTATTCACTTCAATCTGGCACACTCCTTGCCCAGCCACACTCGTGGTGCCCTCTATAAACTCACCGTTGCATGGTCAAAGTGTGGCTCATAGTGACCTCCAATCCCATAGTTCACGACCTGGAGATACTCTGCGTAAGGCTGCTGCACATTTAAGCCGGTGAGATGAGCAATCCGCAGGTCCAGCTTGCTGATCACCGGGTCCACTGTCTCTTTGAGCCAGGCACTGGGAAACAATAATTCAGTCAGTCTGGCTGACAGCACGAAGAAACCATCAGTCTGACCCAAACCGTCACCTGTCCATGTTCTACAGAGATACTACCTGACCAACTAAGTGACTCCAGTGCTTTGTACCTTCTTTTTCCCCAAAAAAACTTTTATAAGAAGGGTAAGTAAATAATTGTGTCTCCTGTTATATTGGAAACATAGAATACATAGAGTGCAGGAGCAGGCCATTCGGCCCTTTGACCCAGCGCCGCCATTCAATGTGATCATGGCTGATTATCCACAATCCGTACTCTGTTCCTGCCTTCTACCCATATCTTTAATTCCGCTAACGCTAAGAGCTCTATCTAACTCTCTTTTGAATGCATATAGTGAATCGGCCTCTGTGGCAGAGAATTCCACAAAATTCACAACTCCTGGGTTAAAATGTTTTTCCTCATCTCAGTTTTAAATGGCATTCCCCTTATTCTTAAACTGTGGCCCCTGGTTCTGCACTCCCTCAACATCGGGAACCTGTTTCCTGCACCTAGCCTTAGTGCCCAATCCCTTAACACATTAATAATTATGGGAGCAGTACTAAACGGAATGAACATTTCTAGGTGGACCCTACCTATCATCTGCTAGGTCTTTCAAAGCAACACCCAATACATAAACACTCAACAAATATTAAAAGGAAAAATAACATTGATTGTCATAGAGTCATAGAGTGATACAGCATGGAAACAGGCTCTTCGGCCCAACATATCCTAGCGACACTTGTCCCACCTGCCTGCGTTTGGTCCATAAAGAATGCAGAATACAGCTCCCAGCATTGTAGCGCATCAGTTCCAGAAACACAGTCCAATATCTCCAATAAGGTAGAGGTGAATCGGACAGTAGCCAAGCTTATGGAAAGACCGCACAGGAGCCTGATAAGAGAGGGGAAGAATCTGTTCCTGAATCTGGTGCTGCGTGCTTTCAAGCTATGAATGGGAGCATGGAGAAGAAGGAATAACTGGGAAGGGAACGTCCTCCAGTTAAAGAAGGAACATGCATTTCTACAACGTCTTTTTAAAACGTTTCACACTTAATTAATAATTTTTAATTGTGTTTCTGCAGATGACCTGGACTTCAATTCCGGCACCCTCTATATTGCAGCTGCAATCGTTTCTGATTTTTCAGTCACAGACCGCTAGTCTGTGTTAGTCCACTAAATCTGCTTTACTTTCCTTTTCCCCTCCTTCATTGGCTTCCTTCACACCTGCCTTGGTAACTCTCGTGAGGTGCTTTGGATTAAAATAGGACTGGATATTTAGTTTCTGCTCAAGCTTTAACTATAGTTTTATGTTTAAACTTGACCTGCTATTTTCTATAGTAGCCTCAGTATCTCTTCAGTATCCCTTTGGCCCCACTCGCCTTTAAAACTGAGTTTATATTGACGTCCTCTTTCTTTCTAACAAAACATTAATGGAATTCCCTGCCACAGAGGGCCGTGGAGTCCAAATCACTGGATGGATTTAAGAGAGAGTTGGATAGAGCTCTAGAGCGGAGTCAAGGGATATGGGGAGAAGGCAGGCATGGGTTATTGATAGCGGACGATCAGCCATGATCTCAATGAATGGCGGTGCTGGGGCCTCCTCCTGCACCTATTTTCTATGTTTCTATGTTTCTATGCTCCATCGCATCTCCCTCCTTAAGATGCACACAATGTGCATACACTGTGCTTCTACCCATTGCACTAATCTTTCCCACTCTCCCTGCACTCATACTTGCTCACTCTCATGGAAAATTCTGTTTTAAATTAGGCAGTGAATGCAAAAGGATCACATATATTGGAACCATGCCAACAACAGTCTCCCTCAACTGTGCATTAAATAAAATGGATTGGAAGAGTGAAAAATATAACAACATTTCCAACTTAATGTGTGCCATAGGGACCGGATGCAAGCAAGCCACTTGGGTATCTGTTACAAATTCTGTGCCATAACGAAAGTGGAGGAGGATCGGAGAGATTTATGGCAAGGGTTTAAGCTACCCGATATTAAACTTAAGTAAATGCAATGCTTTTTTTTTAGTCACTGGCCACCATGAAGTTAAATGAAATCAAATACAAGCAAAGTTAGATAAAGACCGACCAATGTATTGACAGGCGATTACAGCCGGTTAACTCCGAATCCTGCTGACAGCCTTTATATTGTTACCTTTTACTGATCCGATATTCCATAGCGGTCTGCTTCTCTCCTGAGGCTACTACTGACCTCTGCAACTGTTGAGGCAAAAAAGCAGCATCAGTGCATCCATGTAATAAAAATGAACTGCAGGTGCTGGTTTATACCAAAGCTAGAAACATTTTTTCCAGAAATGTTGCCTGACCCGCTGACCCGCTGAATTACCCCAGCCTTTTGCGTCCATCAGTGCGTCCATGTTGTTTCAACCAGTAATCAATATGAACATTTCTATGCAAAGTTACTTTCAAAATTGCAAAGTTATAGTCTCATGAAACACATCACCAACAATTTAACTGTTACTATGTGGAGCAGTGACAGAAACCTCAGGTGCTGGACACTGAGCAAAACACACAGTGCTGGAGTAACTCAGGTCTGGAGTAATGTGTCAGTCAGCACCTATGGAGACAAAGACAAATGATGTTTCAGGTTCAGATGTCGTCTGCCCATTATCTCCACAACTTGTTCTTTCAAGAGAGAGTTAGATATAGTTCTTAAAGATAGCGGAGTCAGGGGATATGGGAAGAAGCCAGGAACGGGGTACTGATTGTGGATGATCAGCCATGATCACATTGAATGGCGGTGCTGGCTCGAAGGGCCGAATGGCCTCCTCCTGCACCTTTTGTCTATTGTGTGTATCTTTGGTGTAAAATTATATGTTCATAGGTTTATGTCACAGGAACAGAATTAGGCATTTTGGCCCATTGAATTTACTTCACAATTCAATTATGGTTGATCTATTTTTCCCTCTCAAACCTATTCTCCTGCCTTTTCCCCATAACCTTTTATACCCTTACTAATCAAGAACCTGTCAAACTCCACTTTAAAAATATCCAAAGACTTGGTCTCCACGGATGTCTGTGGAAATGAATTCCACAGATTCGCCACTTTCTCACAAAATAATTTCCTCCTATTCTCCTTTATAAAGGTATGTCCTACTATTCTGAGGCTATACACTCTGGTCCTAGCCTCTCCCTGTAATGGAAACATCCTCTTCACATTCACTCTATCCAAGCCTTTCATTATTTGTTAAGTTTCAATGAGATTCCCCCCTCATCCTAAACTCCAGTAAGTATAGGCCCAGGGCTATCAAACATTAACCCAATTATACCAAGGATCATTCATCAATATCAATGATATTGCACTGACTAAGAGTGCAGAGTGGAGCTCAGGCAAATTGCATTCATTTAAAACAATGTCTGAAGACAGCTTAAAGCAGTAAAAAAAAAGGGTGTAATAGAGATTGAAAGGTTAACAAGCAGACAGGATAAGTAAGCAATACCCTTTTGGACAATAAAACAAAGGGATTTTCTTAAAGTCAAATCAAGTTGCATTTGCAGTATTGTCAGATGCACACATTCAGTGAGGTACAGGCAAAGCTTTCATTGTACTATTTCTTATTCATCCTATCTATTCATTTGGTATTCCACCTACATATCCCAATTTCCATCATAATCCTCTTTATTGCTTTCAGCTGTCTTCAGACATTGTATGTGCTAAATAAATGTAATACACTTGAGCATATATGAGCGAGGACACTGGGCCTGTATTCACTAGAGTTCAAAAGGATGAGGGAGAATCTCATTGAAATTTACCAAATAGTGAAAGGCCTGGACAGAGTGAATGTGTAGAGGATGTTTCACGAGAAACATAGAAAGCTATGTTGAAACATAGAAAGCTGATTCGATAACAATCAGCACGGGAGCACCTCAAGGCTGCATGCTCAGCCCCCTCCTGTACTCACTCTATACTCATAACTTCGGTCATAGTGCGAACTCCATCATAAAGTTCGCTGACGACACCACTGTTATGGGACGTATCACTGATGGGGATGAGTTGGAGTACACAAGAGAGATTGAGCAACTGTCCATATGGTGCCAGCACAATAACCTGGCCCTCAACACCAGCAAAACCAAGGAACTGATTGTGGACTTTGGAAGGAGTAGGATGGGGACCCACAGTCCCGTTTATATCAACGGGTCGATGGTTGAGAGGGTCAAGAGCTTCAAATTCCTGGGCATGCACATCTCTGAAGATCTTTCCTGGTCCGAGAACACTGATAACCATATAACCATATAACATTTACAGCACGGAAACAGGCCCTCTCGGCCCTTCCAGTCCGTGCCGACCATTTGTTTTCCCCTAGTCCCATCTACCTGCACTCAGACCATACCCCTCCATTCCCTTCACGTCCATATACCTATCCACTTTACTCTTAAATGTTAAAATCGATCCTGCCTCCACCACTTCTGCTGGAAGCTCATTCCACACAGCCACCACCCTCTGAGTAAAGAAGTTCCCCCTCACGTTACCCCGAAACTTCGGTCCCTTAATTCTCATATCATGCCCTCTTGTTTGAATCTTCCCTATCCTCAATGGGAAAAACTCTGTCTATCCCTTTCATCATTTTAAAGACCTCAATCAAGTCCCCCCTTAACCTTCTGCGCTCCAAAGAATAAAGACCTAACTTGTTCAAATGCAATTATCAAGAAAGCACATCAGCGCCTCTACTTCCTGAGAAGATTACATGAGTCGGTTTGTCAAGGAGGACTCTCTCTAACTTCTACTGGTGCACAGTAGAGAGCTTGCTGACCGGTTACATCGTGGCTTGGTTCAGCAACTTGAGCGCCCTGGAGAGGAAAAGACTACAAAAAGTAGTAAGCACTGCCCAGTCCATCATCGGCTCTGACCTTCCTTCCATCGAGGGGATTTATTGCAGTCGCTGCCTCAAAAAGGCTGGCAGTATCATCAAAGACCCACACCACCCTGGCCACACACTCATCTCCCTACTGCCTTCAGGTAGAAGGTACAGGAGCCTGAAGACTGCAACGGCCAGGTTCAGGAATAGCTACTTCCCCACAGCCATCAGGCTATTAAACCTGGCTCGGACAAAACTCTAAACATTAATAACCCATTATCTGTTATTTGCACTTTATCAGTTTATTTATTCATGTGTGTATATATTTATATAACGGTATATGGACACACTGATCTGTTCTGTAGTCAATGCCTACTATGTTCTGTTGTGCTGAAGCAAAGCAAGAATGTCATTGTCCTATCAGGGTCACATCACAATAAACTCACTTGAACTTGAACTTGAAGCTAGGTGCAAGAGTAGGCCATTTGGCCCTTCAAGCCAGCACCGCCATTCAATATGATCATGGCTGATCATCTAAAAGCAGTACCTCCGTCCTGCTTTTCCCCCATATCCATTGATTCCTTTAGTGGGGGAGCCTAGGACCAGATGCTATACTCTCAGAATAAAAGAATGGAGACGAGAAGAAATTAATTTTGGCAGAGGGTGGTGAATCCGTAGAATTCATTGGGACAGAAGGCTGTGGAGTCCAAGTCAATGGACATTTTTAAGGTGGAGGTTGACTGATTCTTGATTAATATGGGTGTCAGGGGTTATGGGAAGAAGGCAGGAGAATGGGGTTGAGAGGCAAAGATAGGTCAGCCATGATTGAATGGCGGAGTAGACATGATGGGTCGAATGGCCAAATTCTGTCCCATAACGTACGAATTTATGAGCTCCACTACACACTCACTGACTGTGCTCCCAATGACCCCCACCACACAAGGAGGGTATACATGAGAGATGAACTCAGTAAAACTAAGGATAGAATGCAATGCGTTACTGCGACTCAACTACAATTTCAGACTCTGCACAGTGCCAAGCAAACCATATTTAGTTTTATATGCAGACTGTGGTGAAATATATGTGTGGAGGTTAAAAAATTGCAAATGCCATAATCCACAAAAATGTGCTGGCTCACAACTCAGTGCATTACGAATAATAAACTTCTCCTGGATTAGATTTAACTTTGTTTGCATTGGAAGGAAAATGTGCAAGTCATGCCAGCGCAGTCCACAGGATGAGATAGTGCCATTGCTGCGCTGAAGCCTCCAATTGAGCCTGTTGCCTCTTGTAACCCATGGGCTTCAGGGAACACATCTACAATCAGGAAGATCCAAAGGACATCACTACAACCACCGTGGTTTTGCTTTCATGAAATTGCTTTACTTCTGCCGCTGTTTATTTCCAATGCTGAAATGAAAAACCTTCCCTTCTGCCTGTATTCATCGCTAATAATCTGATGATTGCTGTACACAACCCTGTCCTCATCAATGGAGCTGTTGTGGAGGCTCAAATTCCTCGGCATCCATATCACCAGCAAACTAACCTAGCCCCTTCACACTGACGTGGAGATCAAGAAAGTATTTGCTTTCTTAGGTGTCCGGGAAGATTTGGCATGGTCATGAGGATCCTCTCCAACCTCTGCAGATGTACTACAGAAAGTAATCTGACAGTAGGCAGGCATTGCAGCCAGGCATGGCAATTGCTATGCTCTTCACCATCGGAACCTGCAGAGAGTGAACATAACCCGTCCTCACTTCCTTCTGTGTTGGAAATAACTGCAGATGCTGGTTTATACTGAAGATAGGCACCAAAATGCTGGAGTAACTCAGCGGGCCAAGCACACCTTTGGAGAGAAGGAGTGGGTGAGGTTTCAAGTCGAGACCCACTATTCCTTTTTCCTGTCCATCTTCATGCTGCCTTGCAACAGGAAGGCTGCAAATATCATCAAGGTTACCCTGGCAATTCCCTTTCCTCTATTCTACCCTCTGGGAGAACAGCTTGAAAGCTTGGATATCCAGATTTATGTTCTCCTCCACAGCTATTAGACTCACTGGTTCAATTGTGCTTTTTTTAATATATATCCGAAGTACAACCTCACAGTGAAATTATTTTCTTACAAACAGTCCAGTAGAGTAAGAAACATAGAAACATAGAAAATAGGTGCAGGAGTAGGCCAGTCGGCCCTTCGAGCCAGCACCGCCATTCATTGTGATCATGGCTGATTGTCCCCAATCAATAACCCGTGCCTGCCTTCTCCCCATATCCCTTGACTCCACTAGCCAAAGAGCTCTAACTCTTAAACTCTTAAATACTCTTAAACTCTTAATACTCTTAAATCCATCCAGTGACTTGGCCTCCACTGCCCTCCATGGCAGGGAATTCCATAAATTCACAACTCTCTGGGTGAAAACGTTTTTTCTCACCTCAGTCTTAAATGACCTCCCCTTTATTCTAAGATTGTGGCCCCTGGTTCTGGACTCGCCCAACATTGGGAACATTTTTCCTGCATCTAGCTTGTCCAGTCCATTTATAATGTTATATGTTTCTATAAGATCCCCCCTCATCCTTCTAAACTCCAGTGAATACAAGCCTAGTCTTTTCAATCTTTCCTCATATGACAGTCCCGCCATCCCAGGGATCAATCTCGTGAACCTACGCTGCACTGCCTCAATCACAAGGATCACAAGTATTGCCATAACCAAGCACATCCCCGAGTAGCAAGTCTACAGAAGTAGTCCACTGATCCCACGTGCAAGTGGCATCATGTTTTGACTCCTGAACCAATCACCTGTTTCACACTCCCTTCCTGGAGGTGATGCCATAAATTCTTACTCATTCAGTAATTCCGTTACTGCACTTTACATTTTCTTTTGCACTATTTCAGATTGCACTACAATCTTTGCACCATTCGGCTCTTTTGCGCTCGTCATTGTATTTATTGGTGTGTTCGGTGCTGCTTTTGTAGACAAAAAGGTGTGATACACACATTTAATAAACATTTTCCTCTACACCAGCATGTTCTGTCACAAAATAAAAAGCACCAGTTATATTGATCATTCATTACTCACGTGGACGACACTGTGGGGCAGCAGTAAAGTTACTGCATTACAGCGTCAGAGACCCGGATTAGATCCTGACTATGGGCGATATTCGTGGAGAGTTTGTACGTTCTCCCTGTGACTCCGTGGGTTTTTTTCTGGGTGCACCGATTTCCTCCCACATTCCAAAGACATGCAGGTTTGTAGGTTAATTTGCTTCTGTAAATTGTCCCTAGTGTGTGGGATAGAACCAGAGTACGGGTGATCGTTCATTGGTGTGGACTCGGTGGGCCAAGGGCCTGTTTCCTCGCTGTATCTCTCAACTAAACTAAACTAAACTAAACAAATAAACTAAACCAAACTAAACTAATTTCTGCATATACCCTGTTTACTCTGTATGCTTCATGTGAACAAGGAATTTCATTGTACTCTGGTGTATATGACAATAAACTATTCTGAAACTGGATCCAAATTCTTCTCTGCTGGATCTGCCTTTTGTCTACATGAACTTGTCCATTTTCCAATATCAACCATTTGAGAAAGTGGATGAGATTTTTGCTGTAACGTTGCTATGTGGGAAATTTCTCCTCACTTCACTGACTGGGAACTGGGCTGAGGGAGTGTAAACAAGTTTCATGTTGGACCAGTGCAGCCATTGCATCAAGGAACTTGTTAGCTCATCAGTTCTGACACCCATTAGATTAATGCTAACCCCACTGAACTGTCTCTGATGGAGGGGTTCTTGAAATAGGAAAAGATATTTCATCATTTGCTTAATAAGTTTCAAATGTCATGCCAGGAACAATATCAGTCTGGAAATACTGTTGTGCAGACATGATTCACGAGGAGTAATTCATTCCAGTAGTCTAGTCTTCATTTGCAATAAGATATTATAAGATAAAGCAAAAATATATATAAAACTGCTTACTTTAGATACGTAGACATCATTTTATTTGTATAGTAGTTTTACATTTTGTATAGGTTTATGTATCGCACAGAACAGGCCCTTCAGCCCAACTTGTCCATGCTATGCCAAATGCTTTCGTCGCCACCTTGTGTCTCCTCATGCTTCTGATTTCAGAGAATGATGCACTTGCACCCTCGTATCTCTCTCCTCTACAACTCCTCCAGGGCCCTACTGTACAAGTCCTACCCTGCTTTATATTAGAAAAGTGCAGCACCTCACTTAGTTAAATGCCACAGTTTGTCAAGAAACCATTGTGATCTTAATAAATACTCTTCATGGTCCACTGTCCATTTTCAAAGATTATCTAACAGTGTAGATGGCACGATTAGTAAGCCATTTGTGACATGAAAATTGGTGGAGTGGTGGACAGGTAAGAAGGGTATTTGCATGTAATAGTCAACAATCCTTGCACTTGGTGAGCATGTTCAGTGTGAACAATTTATTCCTTCCAGTAATGTCTGACACAGTAAACTATGAAATGTTTCATAATGCAGGAACCTGTATCGCCTGTATCGCCTGATGACCACTTGAATCACCAAAGCCTAATAGGCTGTGAATCATACTCTCAGGATAGAAACCTGACGGTCAGCATGGTCATGGTGGGCCAAAGGGCCTGTTTCTATGCCGCAATAGTTATTGCTGCCGTGAGAAATATATTCATACTGTTGAAGCTACATGTTTACAGTTTGACTCACTACTAATATCAATATTATTTCCTTTATCCACATTGAATTTTAAAACAATATTCTTGATTATGACATTACCATAGTCAAGGGTGGTAACAGAAACCCATGTTCGATCCATACTACGGGTGCTGTCTGTCTGGAGGATGTATGTTCTCCCTGTGGGGTTTCTCTGAGTGCTCCAAAGACATACAGGTTTGCAGGTTAATTGGCTTTGGTAAAGATTGTAAATTGTCCCTAGTGTGTAGGATAGTGTTAGTGTACAGGGACCACTGGTCGGTTGGACTTGGTGGGACGAAGAGCCTGTTTCCGTGCTATATCTCTAATCTAAACTAAACTAATATAGTTGTAGTTTAATTTAGACACTTGCAGGTTTAATGTTCTGATATTACCTTATGTTCATAGTCATACTTACTAGATGTTATTACCAACTAAACATAACCATGTCCCTCTCACTCCATGTTTCCAGAAAACTATTCAGGAGGTCCAATAGAGTGAACAAAAATATAAATTGTGCATGTAAATGACAGAAGCTCTTGGGAAACAGCACATGTGATATTGTCTTTAGATTTGTTAATTAAAAAATGTCCTACTGGCCACAGGGGAAGTGCTGTAAAGATTCATCAGGCTGACCCCTGGGGTGGCAGGTTTGCCGTCCGAGAGAGATTAACTGCACTTCGACTGTTTTAGAGGAGACTTTATTAAAACGGAGAAAATTCTTACAGGGCTCAACAAGATGGATGCAGGGAGGATGTTTCTCTTGAATTAATAATGGTGCTGAGGAAAAATATCAGCCATGGACTTATTGAAAGGTGGAGCAGGCATGAGGAAACCAAATGGCCGCTCCTGCTTCTGTTGGTATTTTCTTCTTACAAGTTCCCCAAACTGCCTGCTTAACGCCAAAGCTAACCCAACACAAAACAGCCTTGGCATTTGCTGCTGAGAAAATGTTGCAATCTCCAATGTACCTGGCACAAGCCAGCTCCCATCCACCTGCTTTCTCTTGCTACAGTTGTTAGGTTCTATTAGTAACAAGGACAGAGCTCTGTTGAAAACCATATGGCAATTAATGGTCCCCCTTCCCCTGCTCTTCTGTACTGAGTAAAGTGTGTACAATTCCTTCCTCCCCCAAAACCTGCACAGAATTTAGATGAAATCCACTTCTCCCAATGGACGGTATTGCAACAACTAATAGAGAAATTCCGTCAACATCTTCTGCTATTAAACAGGACTTATACCTCCATCCAGAACCTCCCACTCAAATATTATCTGACCATTCCTTTCACAAACATTTCTTTGCATGTCTGTTACTGCAAAGGCAGCCATTGACTCTTTTTTCCCCGACACAGTCCACTGCCTGTATTAAACTTCCTCTGCCTCTCAAACTATAAACTAATAGAATGTCCACGCCAGAGAGAATCAGTGTAAGTGCACATGGTGCGGGGAGAGGTTTACATAGCTGAGCAATCTACAGGAGCACTGCCTTCAACACACAGCAGAAAACTCCTTTGAAGGGTTTCCTTGTGGACAGTGATATTTCTGTTTGCTCCGGAAGTCTGATCTTAGCTAAGCTTATAAAGAACTGTGCTACAGGCAGAATATTTACAGTATTTTAGGGTGAAAGGGAGCGGAGTTAAAACACCACAATTTGGCAGACCACACGCAACGCAATGGGGTAGGTGTTGGAGGAGGGGGGGGGGGGGGGGGGGGGGGGGGGGGTTGGTAGGGAGCTTTTGCATTTTTCAGCTTTAAATTGTGCAATCTGGATCATACTGTTGCGAGTCTTTTAACTTACACTTGAATGCAACATTTATGCTTCAAATTGGATTAGGTAAGAATAAGGTTAGGCTAAATTACATTCCTAATTACATTCCACAGTAGACCCAGGCTCTGATCAACAGGTGCTGCACATGAATGACCTTAGTATATTAGTGTATGGAAATCAGATTATAAATCATGCTGTTATGCATATATATAGAGAAACAAAAACCTAGAAACAAGGCAAGAGGAGTTGGACTTCCATCACTGTTCTGCCAAAATAAATCAATCAACCTTACCCTGTGACTATAGAAACAAGATGGAAATAATGCCACATATTCAACTGTATATGGTTCAATGAAATTAAGATATATATGTAAAACATATATATGGAAACAGGCCCTTCGGCCCACCAAGTCCACACCGACCAGCAATCAACCTTATGCCAGTTATGTCCTACATGCCACGGACAATTTACAGAGGCCAATTGACCTACAAACCTGCACTTCTTTCGGATGTGGGAGAAACCGGAATATCCAGAGAAAACCATGTGATCATAAGGAAAATGTACAAATACTGTACAGACAGCACCGTAGTCAGGATCCAATCTGGGTCTGTGGTGCTGCAAGACAGCAACTCTACCGCTGCGCCACCGTGCCACCCCATTAAATTCTTTTTTCTGTAATATATTTATTATGGTGTCACGTCAATAAAGATGAACACATGATTATAAATTCTGCCCTTTGTTGGATAACACACATCTCCAGTCATTGTGTTTTATGGCTGGTTTTGAACCTCTTCTGTCTGAAGGTCTCGACCCGAAACATCACCTATTCTTTCTCTCAAGAGATGCCACATGTCCTGCTGAGTTATTCCAGCTTTTAGTGTCTATCTCCAGCTTAAACCACCATCTGCAATTCCTTCCTACACTCTTTGTTAAGCGAAACAGGTCCTATTCTCATAATATTATTCACCTCAACTAAGTATTTTCTTCACCTCCGTTGCTATAGAGAACGGATTGTAATCCCAGTTATCAAATCTTTCTTCAAAGTGAAAAAAAAATTCCAGCCCCGCCAATATGTTCATAAATCGCCCCTGGATCCTCTCCAGAGCAATTGCACCCTTTCTACAGTGTGTCACAGTCTTACAGCATGGAAACATGCCCTTCATCCCAACTTGTCCATGCAGATCAAAATGCCCCATCTAAACTAGTCCTATTTATCTGCATTTGGCCCATATTCCTTTAAATCTTGTGTGTGTGTAAGGGTGTGTGTTAGGTTGTGCGTGAGAGTGTGTGTCAATGAAGCGGCGACAACACCCGGAGTGAGCGGAGACTTGGCGATGTCCAGGGAGCATTTCCCTCTCTCCCCCCTCCCCGGGAATGCGGGCCGGCCCAGATGCTTTGTGTCCAGCTGGGGTCTGGGGGTGGTGAGGGTCAGTGACCCGGGGGTCCGGGGGAGGTGAGGGTCAGTGACCCGGGGGTCTGGGGGTGGTGAGGGTCAGTGACCCGGGGGTCCGGGGAAGGTGAGGGACAGAGACCCGAGGGTCCGGGGGAGGTGAGGGACAGAGACTCAGGGGTCGGGCATCGGAGCGGAGCTATAGCCCGAGATTCATCCCCGTGGCTCCGGAGACGGCACCGACGCCCCCACTCACCCGGTTCGCTCCTGGCAATTCCATGCGGGGTGGACAGAGCAGCCGACGGCCACAGAGCCGCCGCAGGTAAGGGTGGGGGGTGTGAGCGGTGCCTGGGGGGGGGGGGGGGTTGTAGGTTCAGGGACCACCGCCGCGTCTCACCTCTCACACCATCATATATTTAAAAAAATATTTTTTTGAGCGTGAGAACTTCTGTCATCAGCGTGAGAGCGTGAGAATTTCCTCAAATGCATTGGTCTCACGCTCAATGCGTGAGAGTTGGCAGCCCTGGTTTAGTTGTGCTGTGAGATACAGCGTGGAAACAGGCCCTTCGGCCCACCGAGTCTGCTGAGATCACTGATCCCCGCACACTAACACTATCCTGCACACTATGGACAATTTACAATTTTTACCAAAGCCAATTAACCTACAAAGCTGCACGGCTATGAAATGTGGGAGGAAACTGAAGCTCCTGGAGAAAACCCACGCGATCATGGGGAGAATGTACAAACTCCATATATAGACAGCATCCGTAGTCAGCATCGAACCTAGGTCCCTGGACCTGTAAGGCAGCAACCCGACCGCTGCACCATCCTGCCGCCCCACTCAGCACATCTGTGGAGTCAATGGACAAGTGACATTTCTGACTTGAGTCTGAAGAAGAGTTCCGACCTGAAATGTTGCCTGTCCATTCCACAGATGCTGCCTGACCCACTGAGTTCGTCCAGCACGTTGTGTTTAGCTTTAATCAGCCTTTCTTTCTCATCAGTGGTTTGCCTCTCTGTGCAAAGACAGTATGATTACAGATAGAGAGTGGAGGAGTTAAATCCAAGTATCATTTTATCTCTTCGGTCAGAAACATATCATGTTTGAAGTAACCTGCTGTTTTGAAGTTACAATAGTTTGATTGTGAGCAGAAAATAGCATTGAGATGCATGGTCAGTTAATTCAGTGGCAATGATTGAGGCAGGGATGTGGCAATAGAATTCCCTCAAATCCTTCAAAATAACATCATGAGATCACTTGCATCCGATCTTTTTGAAAGGCTAACATAAAAAACAGAAAATTATGGAAATACCCAGCTGGTTGAGCTGCATCTATGGGGGGAGAAACAGAACGAATGTTTCAGGTTGCTGCATCAGAAAAGCTTTGTCAGAAGACTGTCTTCTCCAACAATCCTTTCACCTCTGCAATGGAAAATCTGTCCAGTTAATCTGCTCTTCCAAGTTGCGAGAACTGGCGTACAATCTGTGAACATGGCTGTTACCAGCTGAAACCTAAAGCCAAAGGGCATTAGTTAACTTGGATTAACAGGGCAGTCACGTTGACCCCCTTTATTTTACATATCAAGTCTTGATAATAAAGTGCAACAAGCAGAAACATGTTGAAATTACTCTGAGGAGTAATGCATCAGAGTAATGCATCATTAACTTACTGAAATCCCATGCATCGCTGGCACTTTGTTAACAGGAAAATGCCTGTTGAAGTTTCTGTTATTGGAGTTTTATACAGAAAATTGGAAAATATCACACAACGAGCTGGCAAATGTTATACAAAATAGAATGACCTCTTACATGGCTTGGTGTGTATAGTGTTTCCATTATCTCTGGGTTTATGATGGGACAGCTGTGAAAATAAAGTTTTGTTGCTCTGTGGTTACCAGCAACAGATTTTCCTATCAGCTGCCAAGTGTATGCTTTTGCCAAAAATGGTCTAATGCGCAAAGGCTGATGATGTCTATTGTGACGTTTTAATTCTCTTTCTTTCTCGATTGGCCAATCTTTACATTTTTTCCTAGTTCTGTTTTGTTTTTTATGCAACACTTTCCCCATCCAACAGCATAAAGTCAGAATAAAGCCCACAATACTTCTACCCTGAAATTCACTCCGCTTCAAGTGAAGTGGGCAGCGGTGGAGTTGCTGCCTTACAGCAGCAGAGACCCTGGTTCAACCCTGACCAAGGTTGCTGTCTGTATGGGGATTGTACATTCTGTGACCGCGTGCATTTTCTCCGGGTGCTCCGGTTTCCTCACACATTCCAAAGACGAAGAGATTTGTATGTTAATTGGCTTCTGTAAATTATAAATTGTTCCTAGTGTGGAACAACCTAAGGTTGCTGCCTTACAGGTCCAGGGACCTAGGTTCGATGCTGACTACGGATGCTGTCTATAACAATTATGAATTGTTCAGGGTGATCGCTGGTGGGTGCGGACTAGGTGAGCCGCAGGGTCTGTTTCCACACTGTATCTCTGAAGTCTACAGTCTAAAGTCAAGTTTATTGACATAGGGACAAGCACAGTGAGCTACAGGTACAATGAAAACTCTTGCTTGCAGTAGCATCACAGGCACATAGACTCATACATACTGGAAGAATAAGACATAAAGCAAGACATGAATGTAAAGCACAATTCTAAAACAAGTCCATAGTAGTGCAAGAAATGGTCCGTAGTATTCCATTGCCAGGGTAATAGAGTGGTGCACATCGGTTCAAGAAGGAATGTAGGAAAGTAGCTGTTCTAGAACCTGGTGGTACGGGACATCAGGCTTCTGTACTTCCTGCCCGATCTACACTGACCAGTCCAATCCTCGAGTTAAGGACACAATTCTCCACCTCGAGATACAGTGCAGAGGGGAGAAACAAGGACTCCACAATGAGGAATATTAACTAGAGAAAGCCATGGCTCTTCAGTCTAAAAGTGACAGAGAGAAAGCTGCACAGAAATATAAAGATAGACACCAAAAGCTGAAGTAACTCGGCGGATCAGACAGCACCTCTGGAGAAAAGGATTAGGTGATGTTTCGGGTCGAGACTTTTCTTCAGACCTTTCTTTTACCAGCATCTGCAGTTCCTTCCTACAAGATAAATAGTAACTGGGCAGGAAATCTACCACTTTCAAAGGCAAGTGAGGTGAGAGAGACTTGGCCAAAGGCATGATTTGGATTGCCACCAAGAATTTCCTTTATTCACAATGACTAATCAACACCAGGAATGCACATGGTGTGAAGGCGTAGATCAATGCTATGCTTCAGGGGATGTGGTGATGTGGTGTTGTGCGAGCATCATTGAATTGAATAGCCTTCCTTTTCACCATTTGGGAAGTCCAGGACAAGGGGTCACAGCTTAAGGATAAGGGGGAAATCCTTTAAGACCGAGATGAGAAAGACTTTCTTCACACAGAGAGTGGTGAGTCTGTGGAACTCTCTGCCACAGAGGGTAGTTGAGGCCAGTTCATTGGCTATATTTAAGAGTGAGTTGGATGTGGCCCTTGTGGCTAAGGGGATCAGAGGGTATGGAGAGAAGGCAGGTACGGGATACTGAGTTGGATGATCAGCCATGATCATATTGAATGGCGGTGCAGGCTCGAAGGGCTGAATGGCCTACTCCTGCACCTAATTTCTATGTTTCTATGTTTCTATTTATTCCTGTGAATAGCTGAGGAATAAAGTGCTAACTAGTTGTTTTTGGACAACCCCCAAAATAAAACAGGTTGGCAGCACATAGTGGATATCTTTCTTGCAATCAGTCATTTCTGACATTTGTAAAAAATGTAAAAGAAGCACTTCTTCTACCAGGTATGGCAAGGCCCAGAGATTCAGCCAAATCTCCTGCAGCAGCTGAATCCACCTTAACCAGCAGCAGACTGGTCTGTTTCCTGCCCTGGTACAGATTTGTTTAGTTTAGTTTAGTTTAGATCAGTTTAGTTTAGACATACAGCATGGAAAAAAGCCAGGCCCAGAAGGGTTTAGTAATGAATTTTATTTAAAAAATCATGAATTAATCTCCCCTCACTTACAAGCCCTTTATGCACATGCATTCTTTAAACAGACGCTACCATAAACTTTTGCCAAATCAACTATTACACTGATACCCAAAAAAGATAAAGATCCCAAAGAGCCGGGATCATATAGAGCAATAGCTCTGCTAAATACAGACCAGAAAATATTAGCTAAAACCCTGGCAAGAAGACTAAGTAAATACGTTAGTAAATTAATACACCCTGATCAAACTGGGTTTATACAGGCAGTGACTAGTGGGGTGCCGCAAGGCTCAGTGCTGGGACCCCAGCTATTTACAATATACAGTAATGATTTGGATGAGGGAATTAAATGCAACATCTCGAAGTTTGCCGATGACACGAAGCTGGGGGGCAGTGTTAGCTGTGAGGAGGATGCTAGGAGGCTGCAGGAAGACTTGGATAGACTGGGTGAGTGGGCAAATGCATGGCAGATGCAGCATAATGTGGATAAATGTGAGGTTTGGTGGCAAAAACAGGAAGGTAGACTATTATTTGAATGGTGACCGATTAGGAAAAGGGGAGATGCAGCGAGATCTGGGTGTCATGGTACACCAGTCATTGAAAGTAGACATGCAGGTGCAGCAGGCTGTGAAGAAAGCAAATGGTATGTTGGCATTCATAGCAAAAGGATTTGAGTGCAAGAGCAGGGAGGTTTTACTGCAGTTGTACAGGGTCTTGGAGAGGCCACACCTGGAGTATTGCGTACAGTTTTGGTCTCCTAATCTGAGGAAAGACATTCTTGCCATAGAGGGAGTACAGAGAAGGTTCACCAGACTGATTCCTGGGATGGCACGACTTCCATATGAAGAAAGACTGGATAGACTCGGCTTGTACTCACTGGAATTTAGAAGACTGAGGGGTGATCTCATAGAGACTTACAAAATTGTTAAGGGGTTGGACAGGCTAGATGCAGGAATATTGTTCCCGATGTTGGGGAAGTCCAGGACACGGGGCCACAGTTTAAGGATAAGGGGGAAGTCTTTTAGGACCGAGATGAGAAAATCGTTTTTCATACAGAGAGTGGTGAATCTGTGGAATTCTCTGCCACAGAAGGTAATTGAGGCCAGTTCGTTGGCCATATTTAAGGGAGTTGGATGTGGCCCTTGTGGCTGAAGGGATCAGGGGTATGGAGAGAAGGCAGGTACAGGATACTGAGTTGGATGATCAGCCTTGATCATATTGAATGGCGGTGCAGGCTCGAAGGGCCGAATGGCCTGCTCCTGCACCTAATTTCTATGTTTATGTTTCTATACCGAAAAGACACACGTTCAAAAACTTGAGACGCCTGTTTTAATATAATGTACTCACATCGAACGATAAAAGACTTATCAATCATTTCATTAGACGCAGAAAAAGCATTTGACAAGTAGCATGGAAATATCTTTTCACAGTATTGCAAAAATTTCAAGTAGGAGAAAATTTTATTTCATGGATAAAGTTGTTATATAACAAGCCGACTGCCAGAATACTGACTTATCAAACACTCTCACCTAAATTTCAATTATTCATGGGCAATAACAAGGGTGCGCATTATTACCTCTGTTATTTGCCCTTGCGATCGAACCCTTAGATGAAAGTATAAGAGTACATCCGAACATCCATGGCTATAATACTAGATATTCAAGTAATAAGATGCAGACGATGTACGCAGACGATGTACTATTCAAGACGATGTACTATTCAAGTACGCAGACGATGTACTATTATATATTACCAACTCCCAATTTAGTATTCCAAACATACTAAATCTTATAGAAGAATTTGGTTTCTTTTCAGGGTATAGAATAAACTGGAACAAAAGTGAAATTATGTCAATAAAACCTCAAGATCCGACATACCTTTTATCTTTAGAATTGCTACGGAAAAATTTAAATATCTTGGAGTTTACGTGACTAGAAAATACCCTTCTATATTACAAGCAAATTTTCCATCATTAATTACCAAATTATATGCCCTTATTCGATTTTGGAAAACGCTTCCGATTTCCCTTATTTAGAATAAATGCCATAAAGATGATCTTCCTTCCAGAAATCCTGTAGCTATTTCAATCAATACCAATTTTTCTCCCTAAAAATTAAAAAAAAACTTGATTATGTGATCACAAACTTTATTTGGGATTATAAAACTCACAGAATTCATAAACGACATTTATGTAAACCTAAAGAAATCGGGGGACTGGCTTTCCCTATTTTTTTTTACTATTACTGGGCAACGAATATTAAAAATTTAATCTATTAAATTTAATAGATTAAATTTAAAATCGAGACTATATGAAATCACATACACAAGACTGTCAATGATATGGTTCCAGACATATTAGACGAATGCATGAATAGAAAGTCAGAATCAAATAAGTTAATATCGTACCTTTATAATACCCTTTTAAATTTACAAACTCCATCGTCGGAAATAATTAGACGAGCTTGGGAAGATGAACAGGGCCTAACAATTTTAAAAGATAGTTGTGAGGAAACCCTTCTATATATACACAATTGTTCTCTTAATGTTAGGCACTCGTTAATACAATTTAAAATACTGCATAGACTTTATTACTCAAAGTCTAAACTGATTAAGATCTTCCCAAATGTCTCCCCTATTTGTGATAAATGTCTTCTCCAAGAAGCAACCATAAACCATTCCTTTGCTTCCTGTATAATGTTACACAACTTCTGGAGGGGAATTTTTGATATTTTTTCTAAAATACTTAAAATAAAATTGGACCCCGACATAGAATTGACGAGGGGCAGGTATATCTTCACTTCCTTTTTTCTTTTTTGTTCTTTTATCTCTACTTTCGTTTCAGCCACACTATTTTGGTAGTCTAGGGGTCTTTCTATGTGCTTTTTCAAGCTATCTTTTCACTTCTCACTTTTTCCCCCTCTTGTTCTCTCTCTCTTCTTTTCTTTCATTTTCAGGTTATACGTTTAAAAATGAAGCTGTACAATAATTGTATAATTTTAGATGCCAAATGTTTTATCTCTGTACAGTTGTTTCTAATAAAAATAATTAAATAAAATAAAATTTAAAAAAAACCAGCATGGAAACAGGCCCTTTGGCCCACCGAGACCGCATCAACCAGCAATCCTCCACACTATAGCACTATCCTATACACACTGGGGACAATGTACAATTATCCCAAAACAATTAACCTACAAACCTGTAGGAGTGTGGGAGGAAACCGGAGCTCCCAGACGAAACCCATGCACGTCATGGTGAGAACGTACAAACTCCATACAGACTGTACCCGTCGTCAGGATCGAACCCGGGTCTCTGGTGCTGTAAGGCAGCAATTCTACCGCTGCGCTACCATGTCGCCATGATTCGTGGAGCGGCTAGCTCCTGGTGCCTTCAGATAGAATAACACAATGATTCACTTCAGGCAACCACAAAAGTGTGTGTTAACTTGAACGTTTAAACACGACAGTTTCTATGGCAGTAGGACTAATAACACCAGGGGTTATTCATGGAGTTAGTTATCAATTAGCTTTTCTCCCTCAATCAATATGGGTTGAAGATGAGTGCGAAGGAGTGGCAGCTCACAACCCAGCGGTATGAATGTTGATTTCTCTAATTTCAAGTAACCCCTGCACTCCCTCTGTTGTCACCCTAGTCATCCTGCCAGTTCAACTGTAAGGGATAAGAGAGTAAGGTCAGGGCCAATAGTGTCTGGTGTGAGAGGGGAGGTGAATACCGGTCAAAGTGTTATACATGAATGTGCGAACTATAAGAAATAAAGTGGATGAGCTTGGGGCTGTTAGAGATTGGTAGGTATGATGTTGTGGGAATTATAGAGACATGGCTGTAAGAGGATCGGAGCTGGAAACTGAATATTCAGGGGTATATGTCTTATCGAAAAGACAGACAGGGTGGGCAGAGGTGGTGGGGTGACTCTGTTGGTAAGGAATTAAGTTCAGTCTCGTGCGAGGGGTAACAGAATCAGAAGATGTAGAGTCATTGTGGATGGAAATGAGAAATTGTAAGGGTAAAAAAACCCTAATGGGAGTTATCTACAGACCCCCAAACAGTAGCCTGGAGATAGGGTACAAGTTGCATCAGGAGTTAAAATTAGCATGTAACAAAGGTAATGCTACGGTGGTTATGGGAGATTTAAACATGCAGGTAGACTGGGTAAATTAGATTGGTACTGAACCCCAAGAAAGGGAGTTTGTACAGTGCCACCGAGATGGATTCTTAGACTAGTGTCTACTGGGATCTACCAGGGAGAAGGCAATTCTGGATTTAGGGTTGTGTAATGAACCTGATTTGATAAGGGAACTCAAGGTAAAGGAACCAAGGTAAAACTCAAGGTAACTCAAGGTAAACAAATCTGCAATTTGAGTGGGAGAAGGCAAAATCTGAAGTAGCAGTATTGCAGTTGAACAAAGGGGACTATATTGGCATGATGGAGGAGCTAGCTAAAGTTGACAGGAAAGGGACCATAGCAGGGATGACGGTGGATCAGCAATGGCAGGTGTTCTGGGAATAATCCAGAAGATGCAGGGTCATTTCATTCCAAAGAGGAAGAAAGATTCTAAGGGGAGTAAGAGGCGACTATGGCTGATAAGGGAGGTCAAGGACAGTATAAAAATAAAAGAGAAGACGTAGCAAAGATGAGCGGGCAGCCAGAGGATTGGGCAACATTTAAAGATCAACAGAAGGTCACTAAAAAAGCAATACGGGGAGAAAAGATGAAGTATGAAGATAAGCTAGCCAAGAATATAAAGGAGGATAGTAAAAGTTTCTTTAGGTATGTGAAGAGAAAAAAATTAGTTAAGACAAATGTGGGTCCCTTGAAGACAAGGTGAATTTATTATGGGGAACAAGGAAATGGCAGACGAGTTGAACAGGTACTTTGGTTTTGTCTTCACCAAGGAAGACACAAACAATCTTCCTGATACTCGGGCCCAGAGGACATAGGGTGACGGAGGAACTGAAGGGAATTCACATTTGTCAGGAAATGGTATTGGGTAGAATGATGGGAATGAAGGATTATAAATCCCCAGGGCCTGATGGTCTGCATCCCAGGGTACTCAAGGAAGTGGCTCAATTGCCACTTGAGTACATCAATTGTGTACGCATTGATGATCATTTTCCAATGTTCTATAGATTCTGGATCAGTTCCTGTGGATTGGAGGATAGCTAATGTTATCCTACTTTTCAAGAAAGGAGGGAGAGAGAAAGCAGGGAATTATAGACCAGTTAGCCTGACATCGGTGGGGGGGAAGATGCTGGAGTCGATTATTAAAGATGTAATAGTAGTAACTGGATAGCAGTAACTGGATCGGTCCAAGTCAGCATGGATTTATGAAGGGGAAATCATGCTTGACTAATCTGGAATTTTTTGAGGATGTAACAAGAAAAATGGACAAGGTAGAGCCAGTGGTTGTGGTGTACCTGGACTTTCAGAAAGCCTTTGATAATGTCCCACAGGAGATTAGTGAGCAAAATTAGGGCACATGGTATTGGAGTTAGGGTATTGACATGGATAGAAAATTGGTTGACAGACAGGAAACAAAGAGTAGGGATTAACAGGTTCCTTTCAGAATGGCAGGCAGTGACTAGTGCTGCAAGACTCCGTGCTGGGACTGCAGCTATTTACAATATACTTTAATGATTTAGATGAAGGAATTAAAAGTAACATTAGCAAATTTGCAGATGTCACAAAACTGGATGGCAGTATGAACTGTGAGGGCGCTGTGAGTCGGCTGCCCTGCCAGCAGCGTGTTCGTTATTTCTACTTTTTTTGGTTTTTTAATGTGTCCAAATGTGTGTTTTAATGTCTCTTGGTGTGTCTTGTGCGGGGGGTGGGGAGTGGGGTAAGGGGGGAACCGCTTTTGGTCGCCTCCTCCACAGAGCTCCGATCGCCGCCCTGCGGCCGACAACATCCTGAAGCCGTGGTCTGCGGAGCATCTAGCCGCGGGCGTGGCGTGGACTTAATATCCGGAGCGGGATCCCTCGCCAGGGATCCCAAAGAAGAGCTCCAACCACCGGCCTGCGGCCTACAACATCCTGAAGCCGTGGTCTCCAGTAGGGAAGCGTTGATTCGGGACTTACCGTCCCGACGAGAGGGCCCGTACATCTGGCCGCCCACAGCGGCGACTGCGGAGGTTTATGGCCCCGACCACAGGGAGGAGGACTGACTGTACTTTGTGCCTTCCACCACAAGTGAAGAATGCTGTGGTGGATGTTTGTGTTAAATGTTATTGTGTATTGTGTGTTCTTTTTTTATTGTACCGCTGCTGGCAAATTCATTTCACTGCACTTTATTGTGTATGTGATGAATAAATCTGAATGATTGATTGATTGAGGAGGATACTATGAGGATGCAGAGTGAGTTGGGCAGGTTGGGTGAGTGGGCAGATGCATGGCAGTGCAGTATAATGTGGATAAATATGAGGTTATCCCCTTTGGAGGCAAGATTATTATCTGAATGGTATGTTAGCATTCATAGCAAAAGGATTTGAGCATAGGAGCAGGGAAGTTCTACTACAGTTGTACAGGGTCTTGGTGAGACCACACCTGGAGTATTGCATACAGTTTTGTTCTCTAAATCTGAGGAAAGACATTCTTGCCATAGAGGGAGTACAGAGAAGGTTCACCAGACTGATTCCTGGGATGGCACGACTTCCATATGAAGAAAGACTGGATAGACTCGGCTTGTACTCACTGGAATTTAGAAGACTGAGGGGTGATCTCATAGAGACTTACAAAATTGTTAAGGGGTTGGACAGGCTAGATGCAGGAAGATTGTTCCCGATGGAGAAATCCAGAACAAGGGGTCACAGTTTAAGGATAAGGGGGAAATCTTTTAGGACTGAGATGAGAAAAACATTTTTCACACAGAGAGTGGTGAGTCTCTGGAGTTCTCTGCCACAGAAGGTAGTTGAGGCCAGTTCATTGGCTATATTTAAGAGGGAGTTAGATGTGGCCCTTGTGGCTAGAGAGATCAGGGGTTTGGAGAGAAGGCAGGTACGGGATACTGAGTTGGATGATCAGCCATGATCATATTGAATGGCGGTGCTGGCTCAAAGGGTCAAATGGCCTACTCCTGCACCTATTTTCTATGTTTTTATGTTTCTATGAATGGAGTCAGGTTAGGAAAAGGGGAAATACAAAGAGACCTGGGTGTCCCAGTACATCAGTCACTGAAAGTAAGCATACAGGTACAACAGGCAGTGAAGAAAGTTAATGGTATGTTGGCCTTCATAAAGAGAGGAGTATAGGAGCAAAGAGGTCCTTCTGCAGTTGTACAGGGCCCTGGTGAGACCACACCTGGAGTATTGAATGCAGTTTTGGTCTCCTAATTTGAAGAAGGACATTCTTGCTATTGAAAGAGTGCAGCGTAGGTTCACCAGGTTAATTCCCGGGTTGGCGGCACTGTCACATGATGAAAGAATGGAGCAACTGGGCTTGTATTCACTGGAATTTAGAAGGATGAGAGGGAATCTTCTAGAAAAATATAAAATTATTAAGGTATTGGACACGCTAGATGCAGGAAACATGTTCCAGATATTGGGTGAGTCCAGAACCAGGGGCCACAGATTAAGAATAAGGGGTAGGCTATTTGCAACCGAGATGAGGAAAAACTTTTTCACACAGAGTTGTGAATTTGTGGAATTCTCTACCTCAGAAGGCAGTGGAGGCCGATTCACTAGATGCATTCAAAAGAGAGTGAGACAGAGCTCTTATGGCTAGTGGAATCAAGGCAGGATTCTCCTACTCCTGTGCCTATGTATCTATGAAATGTTTCTGGGCCAGCAATTCTCAGGAGGTAACCATATAACCGTATAACAAATACAGCACGGAAACAGGCCCTCCCGGCCCTTCCAGTCCGTGCCGACCATTTGTTTTCCCCTAGTCCCCTAGGTAATGAGGTTGTATATTACAAGGAAGCTTTAAGAATATCCAGGGAACATTTTGTCTATTCACCCTAGAACTATCTTGCTGGGATGTGTTTCTTGATCAGTACGGGTGTCAGGGGTTATGGGGAGAAGGAGGGAAAGATGAATCAGCCATGATTGAATGGCGGAGTAGACCTGATGGGCCAAATGGTCTAAAACTTATGAACTTATGGAGTCCACATAGTGTGCCATTTTCAGAGGTCACGTCTTGTATGCGAGGATAATGTGGCCTTCACACCAGACTGAGTTGAGAATGATCACAGCCTAAACGCTGTGAAAGTTGGCTTGCGGGAGGATACTGATGTGGATTCATTTTCCTTGCCAATGAATTTGGAGGATGTTGCGAGGAACATTGGTGTTGGTGGTGCTTCTCCAGTGCTCTGAAGTCTCTGATGTATAAAGAGTGCAGGGAACACAGTTGGCAGCACGTTGGCACAGCTGTAGAATTGCTCCCTTGTAGCGCCAGAGACCCAGGTTCGATCAATGCTGTCTGTTCTCCCTGTGAACACTTGGGTTTGCCCGGGTGCTCTGGGCACCCGGGCTCCGGCTTCCTCCCACATTCCAACGACGTGCAAGTTTGTAGGTTTATTGAATAATATTCAATAATATTCCTTGAATATTGTGCTGACATTGTAAATCCTATGTTTTCCTAGAAAATAAGCATTTGCAGAAACAGCATGAATCCATTACCCTTGAATAGCCAGATTAATTCCTCCCCCACTCCAAAGGCATACAGGTTTCCAGGTTAATTGGCATCTGTAAATTGTAAATTGTCCCTCGTGTGTAGGATAGTTCAAATGTACAGGGTAATCGCTGATGGGCGTGGACTCGGTGGGCCGAAGGGTCAAAGGGCGTGTGTCCATGCTGTATCTCTAAAGTCTAAAGTCTAAATTCTAAAGATGCTTGGTAGACCATGAGTCCAGGCTAGGTTTGTGGCTTGGCTTCTCAGACGTTCTGCTCCTCAGGTAGTCAATGCTGGGGCTAGTTCATTGAAGGCATTAGTAAATTCTGTCATCAATGTCTGCATTGGCTTTGTGGTGTATCTCTGGATAAGGAAAGTGATCCACATTTTTCAGGGCTGAAACATGGATCTGGATCATC
Organism: Okamejei kenojei; assembly: GCA_035221665.1. Classification (NCBI taxonomy): domain Eukaryota; kingdom Metazoa; phylum Chordata; class Chondrichthyes; order Rajiformes; family Rajidae; genus Okamejei; species Okamejei kenojei. Next base: position 1,959,646 of record CM069136.1, read on the forward strand.
AGGGCAGTAGGGCTGTGTGGCAGGAACATATTGGCCAAAGTTGTTGGTTTGTTGACCGTTTAGTATAAGACGCGTTCTCCTGGATGCTTCAGTGAAGGAACTCGCAATGATCGGGAGTTCAGCCACCAAGTGCACTTGATGAATGGTCTATTTTCGGCACATTACAATGCAAGAGTTACCCTTGCATCCAATCTCCACGGTCAGAATCCATCTTTTACACACCTACGTCTGTATTATAAACAAGCACCATCACCATGGATGAAATGGGAGGATTTACTTGGTTGAATGGCTCAACCAAACAATGTGCGTGTGTATAGACACAAAATGCTGGTGTAACCCAGCGGGTTAGGCAGCATCTCTGGAGTAAAGGAATAGGATGATCAGCCATGATCACATTGAATGGTGGTTCTGGCTCAAAGGACCGAATGGCCTACTCCTGCACCTATTGTCTATTGTCTATTGTGACGTTTCGGGTCGAGACCCTTCTCCAGTCAGGAGGGAGGGAAACTGAACGCTTGACAAGGGTTAGAACAAATCGTAGCCAGCACCAATGACTCGGGAAAGGTGGAGCCCACGATGGTCCATTGTTGGCTGTGGAAGAGGTGGTCATCAACTCCAGAGATGCTACCTGACCCACTGACTTACTCCAGCATTTTGTGTCTATCTTTGGTGTAAATGCGCATCTGCAGTTCCTTCCCGCACAATGTGCGTGTGGAGTTTGCTTTCACTATGGCATGTGGTCAAAGCTTTTGAGTGAGAGCATAAAATTCAGCCACATGAAAGGGTTTTGTTTCCTGTTCCAGTGGAGTCTAGGATTTCATCCAAACTTCACCACAGGGAGAAAGTCACCACAGGGAGGGTTGACGTCAGCTCAAAAAAATTGAACTGCAAGGCACTAATCCATCCTCTTGTACGTGACCCCCGAAGAGGAAGTGGCACTGGGGGGTGGATGTCAACAGGAAGCTCTCATTCAGTGCAGGGTTCATGAAGAACATTAAAAAATACCAGCTTTGTTCTTGACACACACCATCTTTCATCCTTAGCAGTGACTTGAAAACCTTAAACTGAAATGCTCGCTGTGATGCCTGAACTCGAAGAGCTAATGGTACTCCTGGGACAAAGTACACGTGAATATCTTCTGCGCCTCATCGATCACAGAATATAAATCCATCCAAATGAATTAGCGCAGAATTAGAAAACATATGCGTGTCTATCGTATTCATAGCAAAAATAGATTTCTGATCTGTGGGTCATTATTGTTATTTTTAAACAAGTGAATCAAATGGCTGTCAACAGAAAGGCTTGGTCAAACAAACTATTGCCTGGAGATTTTGAGACATGTGGGGGTTTATAACAAGAGGAATTATTCTTTTGTAAACTGCAGTTTCTTGTGTCTCCTAATTAGAGTCAGAGAGTGATACAGTGTGGAAACAGGCCCATCAGCCCAACTTGCCCACATCGGCCAACAATATCCCAGCTACACTCTTCCCACTTGCCTGCACTTGGTCCATATCCCTCCAAACCTGTCCTATATATGTACCTGTCTAACAGTTTCTTAAACAACTACCTCCTCTGGCAGCTTGTTCCATACACCCACCACCCGTTGTGTGAAAAAGTTGCCCATCAGATTCCTATTAAATCTTTTCCCCTTCACCTTGAACCTATGTCCTCTGGTTCTCAATTCCCCTACTCTGGGCAAGAGACTTTGCGCATCTACCTGATCTATTCCTCTCATGATCTTAAACACCTCTATAAGATCACCCCTCATCCTCCTGCGTTCCATGTAATAGAAACCCAGCCTACTCAACCTCTCCCTATAGCTCACACCCTCTAGTCCTGGCAACATCCTTGTAAATCTTTTCTGAACCCTTTCAAGCTTGACAATATCTTTCCTATAACATGGTGCCCAGAACTGAACACAATATTCTAAATGCGGTCTCACTAACGTCTTATACAACTGCAACATGACCTCCCAACTTCTATACTCAATACTCTGACTGATGAAGGCCAAAGTGCCAAAAGCCTTTTGACCCCCTTATCAACCTGCAACTCGACCTTCAAGGAACCACGCACCTCTGACCCTTCTGCTCTACAACACTACCCAGAGGCCTACCATTTACTGTGCAGGTCCTGCCCTTGTTCGACGTCTCAAAATGCAACACCTCACACTTCTGTGTATTAAATTCCATCAACCATTTAAGAAGAAATTATTCTTCTGGACACAGTGCCAAATCAACTGGTGCTCGACAGAGTAAAGAATCACTACGGGCAGCTAAATAAATGGACTGATTGATTGCTTGATTGATTAATACTTTATTATTTAGTTGGATAGAGCTCTAGGGGCTAGTGGAGTCAAGGGGTATGGGGAGAAGGCAGGCACGGGTTATTGATAGCGGACGATCAGCCATATTGAATGGCGGTGCTGGCTCGAAGGGCCGAATGGCCTCCTCCTGCACCTATTTTCTATGTTTCTATGTTTCTATGTTTCTATGTATCACATGTTACATACCACAGTGCGATTCTTTGTTTTGCGTACCATACACAAAGTATGCAAAGAGTCGCCACGTCTTGGGCGCTGTCAAAATTAAAAAAACAGTCCCCAATAGTCCCTCTTTTTTCTCTCGCCGGCCCCCCTCGCGACCAACCTCAAGCACCCACCACGGGGCCAACTCACCTACGGTCCTGCAAATATGAAAATAATGGGGTCTTACGATGCAAATTGAAACCTAATGCAAAGATGTTTCGCACAGAACGTTTGCACCAGCAGTGACGTAGCCCTGAGGTACCAGTAGCTAAACCATTCAAACGGCAGGAATTCGGACCAGGCACATATAGATGGTATGTAGAGATGGCAATAGACAAAGTGAAATGAGAATGTCACCCCTTCCATATATGCTCAACAGTTTTTACTTGAAATTACCAAAAAATGCAAATCTTGTCATTTCTTTCAACAAATTACAGTCAGGTGACTACACCACCCACCTTGCCCCACCATATGCCTTCTCTAGACTTTAGACAGAGAGCATGGAGACATGCCTTTTGGCCCAAGTCCATGCCCACCGATGATCATGCCTGTAGACTATCATCACTATCCTACACACATGGGACGATTTTCAATTTTTACCAAAGCCAATTAACCTACAAACCTGTACGCCTTTGGAGTGTGGGATGAAACTGGAGCACCCGGAGGAAGCCCACGGTCACAGGGAGAACGTACAAACACCCATAGTCAGGATTGACCCGGGTCTCTGGCGCTGTAAGGCAGCAACTCAACCGCTGCTCCACCATGCAGCCCCTCTTTACCCTGAAGAAACAGAGTATGGTAAAACATAGAAACATAGAAACACAGAAAATAGGTGCAGGAGTAGGCCATTCGGCCCTTCGAGCCTGCACCTCCATTCAATATGATCATGGTTGATCATCCAACTCAGTATCCTGTACCTGCCTTCTCTCCATACCCCCTGATCCCCTTAGCCACAAGGGCCACATCTAACTCCCTCTTAAATATAGCCAATGAACTGGCCTCAACTACCTTCCTGTGGCAGAGAATTCCAGAGACTCACCACTCTCTGTGTGAAAAATGTTTTCCTCATCTCGGTCCTAAAGGAATTCCCCCTTATCGTTAGACTGTGACCCCTTGTTCTGGACCTCCCCAATATCGGGAACAATCTTCCTGCATCTAGCCTGTCCAACCCCTTAAGAATTTTGTAAGTTTCTATAAGATCCCCCCTCAATCTTCTAAATTCTAGCGAGAGGAAAACCCTCTCCATAAGATGTGTTAGAAAATAAAAGATAATCATTATATTCCTGCATGTTGTTTTTTCTCAGTATCTTCTCATAGTGAGAGGAAATAAACATCTTGGTTTAATACTGCTAGTTCCAGTTTATCTTAGTTTTGTTTAGAGATACACCGTGATAACAGGCCATTCGGCTCACCTAGTCCGCACCGATCGATGATCACCCGCTCACAGTAGTTCTATCCTACTTACTGCAGACAATTTACAGAAACCATTAACCTACGAACCTGCATGACCAGTGTTAATATCAATAACAGGAGACTGCGTGGTCATTGGGCAGATAGAAGCCATTCATCCCAAGCGATTTGGTTGGAATCCAGCCAGATACGATGGTATAAATTAGTCCTTTGTGCCGTGGCTAGAAAAGTCCAATGTGAAGCAAGTTGGTGCAGTCTTAAACTATGTGGAACATGAATTAAGGCAAAGCCATTCAATAGGATTGCAGCTGATCTGATAGTGACTTCAACTTTGCATCAATATCTACCCTGAAAATCTCACTGCATCACTTATCAACAATCTATTTCACCACCCTTTGAGGAAGAGAGTTCCAAAGATTCAAGTCACAGGAAAAAGTTTTGAACAAGTGGGCCCTTTCTTTTAAACTGCTTCCGAACATCCACCTTGTGAAGGGTCCATTATATATTTTCACGCCTCATACTCCATTTACCAGATCTTTGACCACTCTCATAATTCATCTATTTCCCTTTGTAATCTATTGAAAGGGAAATTTTCCTTTGTAATCTATTAACCCCTACCTACTTCTGTGTCACCCATAAATGAAGCAGCTATTCCTTCCATTCTTTCATCTAAGTCATTTTTATAAATTGTTTAAAGTTGAAACCCCAGCACTATTTCCAAATTGAATCTTGCCAATCGTATAAAGGTCTTTCAGGCCCACATACTGTCTTGTGTTAGCCAGTTTTCTATCAGCGCCAATATGTTACTTCCTACATCATCAGCTTTTGTTTTCCTCAGTAACCCACCAAATTCTATAAATCTAAGCATAAAGATGTTCCTCTTTATCCACAACACATGTTGCTTCTTCTAGAAGATTTTCAATAAATTGGCGAATGGCGTTATTGATAAAAATTGGCGTTATTGATAAAAATTCCGAACGATAGATGGGATAAAAATTTATTATATGTAAACAAATGTTCAAACAAATAAGACATAACCTAATTCAATTTAAAATTTTACATAGATTATATTATTCGAAAACAAGACTGAATAATATATTTTCAAATGTTTCCCCCATCTGCGACAAATGTCTAACTCAAAATGCCACTATAGCACATTCCTTTGTCTATTGTACAAAACTGTATACATTTTGGAATGAAATTTTTGGAATTTTTACAAAACTATTTAACACAAAATTGAACCCCAATACCGAATTGATTATCTTTGGATCAATGGAAGAGGGAAGTTAACTAACTATATTCCAAGAAGCTTTTCTTAATTATGGTCTAATAACAGCGAAAAAACATACTTAAATTTTGGAAAAACGCACCTACGCCAACATTCAAAATGTGGATCTCAAACATGTCTGAAACGCTACATCTTGAAGAAATGAGATTCCTCTTACTAGGCAAAGTAGACCAATTCTTAAAGATTTGGTCTCCGTTTATCAACTTTATACAAGCATATGGTGCAACATAACATAACCTTAGAAATTAAATGGTTTAGAACTGGGTGACGGATGGGCAAAAATATGAGATAGGTAGATCTCTCCTAATCTCTCTTTTCTTTTTACTTTTTCCTTTTCTTTCAATCTTTTAACTTCTCACCTCTGCCCTTTATTTTTTTTTGTTTTCTGTTTCTACTCGCTTGTCTATCTATTCAACACTCTTTATTTATTTTTTCTCTCACTGTTCTTTTATTATTGAACCAAAAGTATGAAGTTGTACAAGAATGATAATATGTATTTATGTATTAGGTACTTAACTACCAGACTACTGTACTTACTTCTAACAAAAATAAACAAAAAAAAACCAAAAAAAAAAACTACTGTTGTGTTAGCCAGTTTTCTATCAGCGCCAATATGTTACTTCCTACAACATCAGCTTTTGTTTTCCTCAGTAACCCACCAAATTCTATAAATCTAAGCATCCAGATGTTCCTCTTTATCCACAACACGTGTTGCTTCTTCTAGAAGATTTTCAATAAATTGTCGAATGGGATTTATTTCACAAACTTTGCAACACTTTCAAAGTTCCCTTGTTGAGGGTCTTTCAACACAGCTTTTAACATTCAAAAGAGCATGGAGAAGATTTACAAAGATTTTGCCAAGACCTGAGGCCTTGGGTTATAGGGAAAGCTGAAACAGGCTTGCTCTTCATTCGTTGGAGAGCAGGATGCTGAGGTGTGATCTTATAGAGTATAAACTCGTGAAAGGAGGAGATAGGGTGAATGCACAAATATTTTTTTTAATGCAGGGTAGGGACCAGAACCAGAAAACATAGGCTTAAGGTAAGAGGGCTAACTTTGCTTAACAGGAACCTGAGGGGCAACTTTTTCATTCAGATTATGGTGAGTGTATGGAAGAAGCTGCCAGTTGTGGCAGGTGCAATCCTTATTATAACTATCAAACTCTGACCTCGGTTCTCTGCGTGTGTGTGTGTGTGTGTGTGTGTGTGTGTGTGTGTGTGTGTGTGTGTGTGTGTGTGTGTGTGTGTGTTCACATCCACTCGAAGAAACAAGGCACTAACGGGAAATTTGTCTGATGATGTGTCCTGTGCCCAACTGTCCTGAAGGTTACCCAGGCCAAGATATACGTATACGTATCCCCCCCACCCAGCCCCCCCCCCCAGCCCCCCCCCCCCAGCCCCCCCCCCCCCCCCCCCCCCCAGCCCCCCCCCACCGATGTTGAGCGTCTACCACTCTCAACAATCAACGAATGTCGTGAAATGCTCCCCACCTACTGGCACAAGGGACTTCTTAACATCTTGTCCTGTGTACTTGATTCTGATAATCTGGACTCATCCAGTGACTGCTGTGAAAGGACAGCTGACAACATGGGAAAGTCCATGTGACAGCTTGGAGAGACAGCTGACAGGAGGGAACAGACCCCACTGGGGCCGTCATGGGCTAGCTACCCATGACAGCAGTCCCCAACGCTGTTTCAGTTAGTTGGAGACAGCCGCTAAATGCTACAAAAAGTAAATTAAAGGAAATACCCCTAGAGCCTGCGAAAGCGAGGGCGCAAGATGGCTCTCCGACTGATAACACGGTTACAGACCCAGGTACGGAAATGACCACGGACAAGGAGAGCATGGCACATGAGACATCCACAACAGCTGCGGTACACAAACTTCAGGTGTACATCTGTGGTTGGGAGAAAAGAACATCAGTGATGGGCTTGAAAATCCACCAAGGGAGGAAAAAGTGCTTGAGAGAGCAGAGACAAGGGCCTCGCATTGACCAGTACTTCTTACGAAGCAACCAGTCAAATCAGTCGAATGAAGCATAGCGACGGGACACAAACCAAAGTTCGCAGAGCATCAGCACCCATGTCACTGAAAAGGGTGATACAAGCTCAGAAATGCTGGTGGAGGAGCCCACGCAACAACCACAAAGACCTCCATTGGAGGAAAAGATCAAAGGGCACAAACCTGGAGTGAAATGGCCCGAAGCTGTTGAAAAGAAAGAGTGGGAGACGGTCAACAGTGACCTTATACATATCTTGGAGCACCAAGTGGGCACAGTGGAAAAGCTTGAAAGGATGGGCAACACAATATACAGCTATGGAGAATAACGGTTTGGGGTGACTAAAGGGAGAGGTGGAAAGAAATTACCAACACCAATCAAGTCCAGGAGGCAGCAGGAGATCGAGAGGCTAATCAGAGAGAGGAGACAGTTGAAAAAGCAATGGAAGCAACTGACGCAGAGAGAGGTCTCATGCTACTCCAAGGGGACATCAAGAGCCGATTGGCAACCTTGCGAAAAGCAGAGAACATGAGGAAACTTCGCAAGAAGAAAGAACACACAAGAACAGTTCTACAAAGACCCTTTCAAGTTCATCAAAGACCTCTTCGCAAAGGAAAAAAGTGGCTTTGAAAACATCAAAAGGAGAATTGGAGGAACACCTGGAAAAGGCCCACCAAGACACGAAAAGGCATGAGCAGTTAGTCATCCCACATGACATCCCGCCTATTCAACCACCTGAATTCAACCTGGACACCAGCCCTCCGAAATGGAAAGAGGTAGAGAACACTGTCCGGCGAGCAAGAGCAGCGTCAGCTCCGGGGCCAAACGGAGTACCATACAAGCTCTACAAGAATGCACCGGATGTGTTACGCTTTCTATGGAAGCTCATGAGGGTGGTGTGGAAGAAGCAAACAATACCTAAGGCGTGGCGAAGGGCCGGCGGCGTACTAATACCTAAAGAAAAGGATGCGTCAGACATCAGCCAATTCCGGCCAATATGTCTCCTCAACGTCGAGGGAAAGTCTTTTTCAGCATTGTATCACAAAGGCTATTCACCTATCTGGTAACAAACAAGTACATTGATACATCTGTACAGAAAGCAGGAATTCCAGGTTTTTCAGGCTGCTTGGAGCATACAAGCATGATCTGGCACCAGATCCAAGCAGCTAAGAAGGACAAGAGAGACCTACATGTGATCTTCCTCGATCTGGCCAATGCATTTGGTTCAGTTCCCCATGAACTCCTTTGGGAATCTTTTGCCTTTTTCCATGTACCAGAGCTCATCACCACACTGGTCAAGAACTATTTCCAAGACCTGTAGCTGTGCTTCACAACAGCTGAATTCAGTACAGCATGGCAGCGCTTGGAAGTAGGCATCATGGCAGGCTGCACAGTCTCACCCTTGGCCTTTACAATGGCCATGGAAGTTATCATCAGGGCCTCAAAATGGGTGGTGGGCGGTGAACGAACCAGTGCTGGGCTCCGTCTGCCACCCATCATACGTGGATGACATGACAACAATAACCACTACTGCAGCATGCACCAAGCGGCTACTTGGAAAGCTGCAGGAGAACATCAAGTGGGCCCGAATGAAAATCAAACCAAGTAAGTCTCGAAGCATCTCCATAGTTAAGGGGTGCTTAGAGACACAAGGTTCTGCATTGGTGACGACCCAATACCAACAGTGTCTGAGCAGCCAGTAAAAAGCCTGGGCAGATGGTACAACGCAAGTCTCACGGACAAAGAGCAGGTGCAACAACTAAGGCAAGAAATTGTCAACGGCCTGGAGAACATCAATCAGACCCTACTGCCTGGGAAACTGAAGCTCTGGTGCCTACAGTTTGGACTCCTTCCTCGGACAATGTGGCCACTGACCATTTATGAAGCCCCAATAACAAATGTGGAGAAGATGGAGCGAACCATAACTTCATATGCGAAGAAATGGCTCGGTGTCACACGATGTCTAACTAATATCGGCCTCTATGGCAAAGGGGTCCTGGAACTACCTCTCACTAGTCTAACAGAGGAATACAAATGTTCTAAAGTAACACTCCAGATGACACTGAGGGACTTTAGAGACAAGACCATCAGTGCTGTTGTGCCGCCCCTAGTAACTGGCCGGAAGTGGACACCATCTGATGCAGTACAGCAAGCTTCATCAGTCCTGAGGCACAAAGACACCGTGGGGCAAGTGCAGCAGGGAAGAGGAGGCTTTGGCCTTACGACAAGTAAACCAACTTGGCGAAAGGCCACAACATCAGAGCGGAGGACATTGGTGGTTGAGGAGGTGCGGCGACAGGAGGAGGCCGCAAGAAGTGCAAAGTCTCTCTTGCCAAACAGGGGCAATGGATGCAGTGGGAAGGTGTGGAGCGGAGGAAGATCAGCTGGAAAGAACTATGGGAAATGGAATCAAGCAAGATCAGTTTCATCATCAGAGCGACATATGACGTGCTTCCATCACCAAAGAACCTCCATCGGTGGTAAGGTGAGGATCCAACCTGTGCCCTCTGCCCAACTCCAGCGACCCTCAAACACATCATGGTAGGCTGCAAGACCAGCCTCACGCAAGGGAGATACACGTAGCGGCATAATCAGGTACTAAAAAGCCTGGCAACAGCCCTGGAGAACAGGCGGTGTGCGACCAACTCCTTGCCTCCGAGAGCAAGCAACCCCCCCCAAGGGCAACAACCTTTGTCCGAGAAGGACAGAAAACACCTAAACATCCTTCCACCAGATCAGAAGAAGGAAACCTATGCAGGGACCGTGACTGGGGGATGCTGGCGGACATCGGCCGACAACTAATGTTTCCACCTGAAATTGCTTCAACCAACCTCAGGCCAGACTTGGTGTTCTGGTCCCCTTCACAGAAGACTGCTTACATCATAGAGATCACAGTTCCATGGGAGAACTCTGTTGAGGAGGCCTATGAGCGTAAGAAGCTGCGCTACGCAGAGCTTGCAGCAGAGGCAACGCAGCGTGGCTGGAACACCAAAGTCTATCCAGTGAAGTGGGATGCAGAGGATTTGTTGCGTCATCTACCATCAGACTGCTGAAAGAGCTTAGAATCCACGGTCAGGCTCTGCGGAAGCCCATAAGATCACTCTCAGACGCGGCTGAAAGAAGCAGCCATTGGATTTGGCTCAAGCGGAAAGACCCATGCTGGGCCCCAAGTACATCATGGTGAATCTTTGGGGCAGTTTGACACGGGACACGCGCTGAGGGCTGATCATCCTGCAGCGGGCCGCCCTTGTGGAGGGTGTATAGTGTTAAAAGACCGAAACACCCAGTGATGCAAGGGTACACTGCTGATGATGTGTCCTGTGCCCAACTGTCCTGAAGGTTATCCAGGTCAAGATATACATATATGTATATCAAGCCCCCCCCCCCCCCGATGTGGAGCATCTACCACTCTCAACAATCAACGAATGTCGAGAAATGCTCCCCACCCTACTGGCACATGTGTGGAGTGTGTGTGTGTGTGTTTGTGTGTGTGTGTGTGTGTGTGTGTGTGTGTGTGTGTGTGTGTGTGTGTGTGTGTGTGTGTGTGTGCGCGTGCGTGTGTGTGTGTGTTTATTTGTTTGTGTGTAATCACATCTACTCGAAGAAACGACGTGCTAACGGGACATTTTTAACATATTCCGGTAGAGATTTACCCCCAGGAATCCAAAATCGGCTTCCCTGAAAATGTTGTGTTTTATTTCTTGAGTTATTAATAAAAATCTTCACAAATCCTCACAAAAATTGTAAATTGTAAGAGTACAGAATCTTTATGTCCCTGTTAGGTTGAAAGGAAATAGTAAAAATTGGAAAGAGCCATGGTTTTCAATGGAAATTGGACACGTTTCGAAAAAAGAGAGATATCTACAATAATTATAGGAGGCATGGAGTAAATGAGGTGCTAGAGGAGTATAAAGAATGTAAAAAGAATCTTAAGAAAGAAATTAGGAAGGCTAAAAGAAGTTATGAGGTTGCTTTGGCAAGAAAGGTGAAAGTAAACCCAAAGGGTTTCTACAGCTATATTAATAGCAAAAGGATAACGAGGGATAAAATTGGACCATTAGAGAACCAGAATGGACAGCTATCTGCAGAGCCAAAAGAGATGGGGGAGATATTGAACAATTTCTTTTCTTCGGTATTCACCAAGGAGAAGGATATTGAAACTCTGTGAGTTAAGGGGAAAAAGTAGAGTAGCTATGGAAACTATGAGATTCAAAGAGGAGGAAGTACTGACACTTTTGAAAAATATAAAAGTGGATAAGTCTCCAGGTCCTGACAGGATATTCCCTAGGACGTTGAGGGAAGTTAGTGTAGAAATAGCAGGAGCTATGACAGAAATATTTCAAATGTCATTAGAAACGGGAATAGTGCCGGAGGATTGGCGTACTGCACATGTTGTTCCATTGTTTAAAAAGGGTTCGAAGAATAAACCTAGCAATTATAGACCTATTAGTTTGACGTCAGTGGTGGGCAAAATTAATGGAAAGGATACTTAGAGATAATATATATAAGGCATCTGGATAAACAGGGTCTGATCAGGAACAGTCAACATGGATTTGTGCCTGGAAGGTCATGTTTGACAAACCTTCTTGAATTTTTTGAAGTGGTAACTAGGGAAATTGATGAGGGTAAAGCAGTGGATGTTGTCTATATGGATTTCAGTAAGGCCTTTGACAAGGTTCCCCATGGAAGGTTGGTTAAGAAGGTTCAATCTTTGGGGGTTAATGGCGGAGTAGCAAGATGGATTCAACAGTGGCTGAATGGGAGATGTCAGAGAGTAATGGTGGATGGCTGTTTGTCAGGTTGGAAGCCCGGTGACCAGTGGGGTGCCTCAGGGATCTGTGTTTGGGTCCACTGTTGTTTGTCATGTACATCAATGATCTGGATGATGGGGTGGAAAATTGGATAAGTAGGTATGCAGATGATACTAAGACAGGTGGTGTTGTGGATAATGAAGTAGATTTTCAAAGTCTACAGAGAGATTTGGGCCATTTGGAAAAGTGGGCTGAAAGATGGCAGATGGAGTTTAATGCTGTTAAGTGTGAAGTGCTACATCTTGGCAGGACAAATCAAAATAGGACATACATGGTAAATGGTAGGGAATTGAGGAATGCTGTGGAACAGAGGGATCTAGGAATAACTGTGCATAGTTCCCTGAAGGTGGAATCGCATGTAGATAGGGTGGTAAAGAAAGCCTTTGGTATGCTGGCCTTTATAAATCAGAGCATTGAATATAGGAGTAGGGAAGTAATGTTAAAATTGTACAAGGCATTGGTAAGACCAATTCTGGAGTATGGTGTACAATTTTGGTTGCCTAGTTATAGGAAGGATGTCAACAAAATAGAGAGAGTACAGAGGAGATTTACTAGAATGTTCCAGCAACTATGTTACAGAGAAAGGTTGAACAAGTTAGGTCTTTATTCTTTGGAGCGCAGCAGATTAAGGGGGGACTTGATTGAGGTCTTTAAAATGATGAAAGGGATAGGAAGAGTTAACGTGGATACGTTTTTCCCATTGAGGGTAGGGAAGATTCAAACAAGAGGGCATGACATGAGAATTAAGGGACAGAGGTTTCGGGGTAACGTGAGGGGGAACTTCTTTACTCAGAGGGTGGTGGCTGTGTGGAATGAGCTTCCAGCAGAAGTGGTGGAGGCAGGATCGACTTTAACATTTAAGAGTAAAGTGGATAGGTATATGGACGTGAAGGGAATGGAGGGGTATGGTCTGAGTGCAGGTAGATGGGACTAGGGGAAAACAAATGGTCGGCATGGACTGGAAGGGCCGAGAGGGCCTGTTTCCGTGCTGTAATTGTTATATGGTTATATGGTTAAATCCGATCAAAATTTGAATTCAAAACGCTTGTTTTTTCACTGATGACGTGACAATAGATCTGCCTGCCTGCCGTGCCATCTGCTCGCGCTGCAACTGACGTCACCACCCACCCCTCCCTTCTCACCCCGTTATTCAAAAGTCGCCCCGTCGACTGAACACCGAAGATCATTGCTGAAGACTGAGGCACGCGCTGCGAGTGAAGAACGATCAAGTCAAGCCCTGTGTTAGAGCTCTCGGGTCCGTCTCGGCTCCTGTCGGTCGCTGCAGAAAAACATTTCAAAAAAACCCTGATCTTTGAGCAACGGGTAGGGGACCGGTACATTTTGCAGCCAGGAGCGAGGGATTATTACGTTCAGGAACCAGCCCTCCCCTGTGACGACGTGCAACCCCCATCCCTCAAACTCTACCCCCTCTCTCTCTGCCCCCCCGCTCCCTCTCTGCCTCCACACGCTCCCTCTCGCCCCCCTCCGCCCCCCTCCCTCTCTGTGTTCCTCTCTGTGCCTCTCTGTGTCCATCTCTGTGTCCTTCTTTGTGCCCCTCTCTGTGCCCCTGTGTCCCTCTCTGTGCCTCTGTGTCCTTCTCTATCTACCCCCTCCCTCTCTAGTCGTGCCTGCACATTGGGGGCTATACGTGAGTGGATAGGGCAGGGGCTGGGGTAAAAGGAGTGAATTAATAATATTAATATAATATCAATGGGGGTGGTTAGTGTGTGTGTGCGGGGGCTGGTTAGTGTGTGTGTGTGAAGGGTTGGTTAGTGTGAGTGTGACGCCGCAGGCTGCCCACTCCCCCCGGAACTATGTGTTCAGGGGACGGGACTCAACGGGTCCTACTTAGAAACATAGAAACATAGAAATTAGGTGCAGGAGCAGACCATTCGGCCCGTCGAGCCTGCACCGCCATTCAATATGATCATGGCTGATCATCCAATTCAGTATCCTGTACCTGCCTTCTCACCATACCCCCTGATCCCTTCAGCCACAAGGGCCACATCCAACTCCCTCTTAAATATGGCCAACGAACTGGCCTCAACTACCTTCTGTGGCTGAGAATTCCACAGATTCACCACTCTCTGTGTGAAAAACGATTTTCTCATCTCGGTCCTAAAAGACTTCCCTCTTATCCTTAAACTGTGACCCCTTGTCCTGGACTTCCCCAACATCGGGAACAATCTTCCTGCATCTAGACTGTCCAACCCCTTAAACCCCCTACTTGGTCTTGTAATATTTAAAATACACTTGGGCAGGTATGTGGATTAACAGTCCAAAGTTTAAAACTGTCATCATTTGTTGGCTAACTCGATAATTTTGGAGAAGCCTAGTAACTGGCTCAATACAATGCTCCTGGCACAAACTTTAGAGTAAATACAATTCCAATATGGGAGTGAAATAAAACCACATCTGAACGAACAATTATGTTCAGAGAATTCAATAATACATTGTTAGAAGCCACACGACAGCCATTTTAAAAAAAAATCAAGAATTATAACCATCCTGCCTCCACCACTTCTGCTGGAAGCTCATTCCACACAGCCACCACCCTCTGAGTAAAGAAGTTCCCCCTGACGTTACCCCTAAACTTCTGTCCCTTAATTCTCATGTCATGCCCTCTTGTTTGAAACATCCCTACCCTCAATGGGAAAAACGTATCCACGTTAACTCTGTCTATCCCTTTCATCATTTTAAAGACCTCAATCAAGTCCCCCCTTAACCTTCTGCGCTCCAAAGAATAAAGACCTAACTTGTTCAACCTTTCTCTGTAACATAGGTGCTCGAACCCTGGCAACATTCTAGTAAATCTCCTCTGTACTCTCTCTATTTTGTTGACTGTCAATGTTGGTTTCACATATCCAATATTCCTATCATTTTGTTTGATTTTAATAATGTTTAATGTCTTTTAAGAAACAGAGAAAGATGTTAAAGTGAACTTTACCCTGGGAGCAGCGATCTCCTTTATCCTCTTCCCCTCAGAGTCACTGATAAAGTTGTGGTACAGTGCGACATATGGCTTCTGGCTTAAAATCTCCCTCTTCACAGGCTGGAGAATCAAATGGGGACTGAGGTTTGATTCGTAGGAGCAGTACAGCTTTGAATCTTGATAGTGTTTTGGCTGTAACATAATAAATCAATAATGACCAAGAAATATGTTAGAGAATATGTTATGGAAGTATTAGCCTCAAGAATATAAAATAATGTTAACCTTGTCATTTATATAAAAATGATGTTCGATATTATCAGGAAGTATTTCACATAAAACTATCATACAGCAGGATAATCTAAAAGGAGCTGACTTTAAACCTGTGCACGGTGGCACAGTTGTAGAGTTGCTGACTTACAGCACCAGAGACCTGGGTTCGATCCTGACCAAGGGTGCTTGTCTGTACGGAGTTTGTACGTCCTCCCCGTGACCTGCGTGGGTTTTCTCCGAGATCTTTGGTTTCTTCCCACACTCCAAAGTTAATTGGCTTGGTATAAATGTAAATTGTCCCTCGTGTGTAGGATGATGTTAGTGTGCAGGGATCGCTGCTCAGTGCGGACTTGGTGGGCTGAAGGGCCTGTTTCCACGCTGTAACTCTAAACCAAACTAAGCATTAAGCACAATGGCATAATAACATGCTACAGGATGGTATATATCACCATAAATACTTTTAACAGATGAGTCAACGTTTCTTCACAGTTCTCCCCATTTCTTGTTCCAGAAGCTGTTCTCCAATGAACTGGAAGCTGTTCACACAATCCCCATCCATGTTTTCGGATATGATTTAAATGGTGGGTTATTGGTGATAATTACGGCTTCAGTAATAATTTTCCCTTAACGTGAAACAATACAAAATTTGACCGCACTTGCCACGTCCATTGATACAATATGATTTAAAGATAAGAAATTTGAAAGAAAATAGCTTTGAGTTTTGATGCCAGACCAAATTAGAGTTGCCAGAAAATGTAGTTGATGCAGATAATATTGCAATGTTTAAGAAACATTTAGACAGGTACTATCTGGTTAGGACTGGTTTAGTGGGATATGGGCCAAACGCAGGCAGGTGGGAATACTGTAGATGGGACACTTTTGCCAGTGTGGGCAGGTTGGGCTGAAGGGCCTGTTTCCCTGTTAAGACTCTATGACCATTTTGGAATTTCAGCCACAGATTCAATTAGACAAGAAATGAAGCTGGATATTGCCACTAAAGTTAAAAATAAAAGAAGATAAAATAAACTTGCAAAGCCCCTTCTTGACTGAGAAAGTACTAAAAATTGATTTAAATTGGAGTAATAATTTCATTATTTCGTTTTGGGACATTTGACAATAAAACATTCTTGACTCTTGAGTAATTGTACACTAGAATTGAGAGGCTGTGATTTTACCTGTGAACCCAGCTTCTGACACAGTGATTCATAAGTGTTCCTTGTCAGCAGGTACGTCACGTCTGGTCTTTGAAGCACAACATTCTTGGGATGAGCATCTGCAGAGGCTCCCAAGAGTTTTTGATACTTTGCTATGTTTCTGGAAATTCTTCTGTTGTTGACATCTGTTGACGAGAAGTCAGACAACAAAGTAGAACCTGAAGACTCGGTATATCAATAATATAAATGTAGACAGTGGTGGCGCAGTGTTGCAGCGGTAGAGTTGCTGCCTTAAGGGCCTGTCCCAGCAGCATGCGATTGCATGCGTCTAGCGCGACCAAAGGTGGTCGCTTGAGGCGTATGGCCTCGCGGGGCCAGTCCCACTTTGATCAGCGGAGGCGTATGGAGTTGTGCAGGGCTGGTCCCGACATTGAGCGGGGCTCCAAAAATCTTGCACTGTCCGAAAATCCGGTGCGCCAACGGCCTGTCGGCTCGCAGGCGCATTGAGGGCGTACGCAGCGTCTCGACATCATACACAGGGTCTTGACGCAGCGTCTTGACGGCCCGCCTCCTGCCCAGCTGATTGGTGAGTGTGATGTTGGGACCAGCCCCGCACAACTCCATACGCATCCGCGGTTCGAATTGGGACCGGCCCCGCGAGGCGTACGCCTCAAGCTACAGCGTTTGGTCGCGCTAGTGGGACAGGCCCTTTACAGCGCCAGAGACCCGGGTTCAATCCTGGCTACGGGTGCTGTCTGTACAGAATTTGTATGTTCTCCCTGTGACTGCGTGGATTTTCTCTGGGTGCTCCGGTTTCCTCCCACGCTCCAAAGATGTACAAGTTTGCAGGTTAGGTAAAATTTTAAATTGTCTCTTGATAGTGCATGATAGTACCAGTGTACGGGTCGGAGCAGACTCAGTGGGCTGAATGGCCTGTTATACTGAATGGTACAGTATATTTAAACTCTAAAGCAAAGCCTACACAATAAGATGTACAAGATTTTATTGATAAGCAGAGAGTTAGTTCATTGCAAAGCAGAACATTTGGCATGTTCAAACCCCTGTCTCACGGTGCGAGTCGACCGACGAGTGACCCCGAGTTTTCACTCACGGTAATCACGTACAATTAACGTAGCGGGAACGTCGGAACTCGCGCGCGCAACTTAGCGACTCGTGGCGCTAACGGCAGGTACCCGTGAAACTTGTAAACTCTTGAAAAAATTCAAACATGTTTGAGATTTTCCACGAGTCAAATATACTGTTCAAGTTAAAAATTGAAACATTTAAACTCATTGTAATAACGTAGTGGCCCGTGCGTTTACCTTAGTGACTCGTGAGTCTACCGTGGGCACTCTTTAACTCAGCGGGCAGGCAGCATCTCTGGAGAGAAGGAATGGGTGACGGGATGATGTTTCCAAATTACTCCAGCACTGTGTGTTCACTTTTTGTCAACCAGCATCTGCTCTTTCTTGTGTGTGACATTATTTGTATCCGTGGCAGTTGACTGTCGCTCCCTTCAGTTTCCCAGGGGGTTGGGACGGGACTGGAGTTGGGAGGGAAAGGTGGGGGGGGGGGGGGGAGGAGGGAGGGAGGGAGGGGGTTGGGGTGACTTAGTACGGGAGACAAGTGTACTGACTGTGTGAGCAGACACTTTGGTAGTGATTGCCCATGGGGTTCACTGTCGAGGACTCCATAATGCAGAGAGCATTATAGACAGTGGATCGATTAACCCTGGAAAGGTGGGAGACTTCTCTATGAGTTGGACCCAGGAAACAGAGGCAGGAATTTTCTTGAGGTCATTAATGACAGGTAAATGGATGGGAAGGGTTTAGAGCGCTATGGGCCACATGCAGGCAAATAGGACTACCCCAAGACACCAAATTGGACGGCACGGCCAAGCTGGGCCGAAGGACCTGTTTCTGTGTTGTGCAGCACCATGACAAAGGCCTATCCAGTGGGATTGACATATTGCAGACCAGAGCGTGATTATCGCCTGCCCGCTGTTTCTGACGCTAAAGCCTTGGGATCGTTGCCCTTCTTGTTGGCGTGGAGGGGGAGGGGAGTATTGTGCTGTTTGACCGCCCCCTGCTATCTCAGGGACAGGGAGACACAGTGGCTTTTTGAGACTGGTGGGCAATCACTACCAAAGTGTCTGCCCACACAGTCAGTACACCTCTCGTACACTTGTCTCCCGCACTAAGATCATCCCGCGGAGAATGATCCCAGCCTAACCCAAGAGCCTTGTCACCCCAGACAGATTAATGACGCCCGCGCCCCCCCCCCCCCCCAACCTCCCTCCACCTCAACTCACACCTGGGCACCAACGCAGCTCAGGAGGCGAACCCTGAGCTCCGTCTCCCAACAATCTGATGTGCAACTGATGTGAAAGAACCCGGCATGGACTTGTCACACACGAAAAGTGTGTGCGAGTAAACAAAAACAAGGAATAAAACCAAAGCCCGGCATGAAAGGCAACTAAAAATATATTCCCCTTAGAACAAGCAGGCGCGGAGACATCCGTCCACATTCAAAGATTTCATCTCCCATCTCCCCGCTGTGGGTAGACCTGGCAGTAAATTAAATTAAAATATACCAAACCTCCGCCCGCTGGTCTTCTAACTATGTGATGTGTGTTTGAAACAAATCATAAGTATAACTGCTCTGGCACTAGAGGGTGCGCATTTTCACTTTGTAGGTCATATCAATAGATGCGGCCGCACTGAATTCTATCTTTAACTCAAAACCGCAGGATGGAGATGGTTTCTTTAACACTGTTGCTTATTAAAACAGACCTTCATTCACGGTTGGCTCAAGAGTAACGGGAGAGGAACTTGGTAACTCGGGAGAGGAACTTGGAACATCGCAGAAATGACACCCATGGGAACTCGGTTAAATACTTGAACATAAACTTGGAATGACGTACACAACCACGAGTCTGTTTTTTTTCTTTCACTTGGGGTCACTCGTGGGTGGACTCGCACCGCGAGACAGGGCTATAAGCAAATACACATTTTTTTGTACTAATGTTTTCTTGTACTAATGTTTTGCGGACATTAATTAATTGACTAAGTACCATGAGTTATTATGTATAAAATCATACCTTATTTACAAGCCATGGTTTTGCTGAAAATTAACCAAACATGTGCTTAGTGGGATTGTATTCTTGTGAAGCTTGTCCAGAAACAGATGCAGAAGAATTCTGCTTTTTGCAAAAGGCAAACTCTTTTGTTGGGATCAGATCTTACAGGTCTTACAAGAATTTCTTTCTTACAAAAGAAATTTGAATATATTTTAAATTATATTCTGCTCTCTGGTATTTCTTTCACTATCTGTTACTCTTGTCTATAGCTTGATTGTACTCATATGTAGTATAGTAACAAGGAACTGCAGGTGCTAATATTCCAAAGAAAGACACCAAATGCTGGAGGAACTCAGAGGGTCAGCCAGCATCTCTGTAAAACATGGATAGGTGACTTTTCAGATCGGGTCTGAAGAAAGGTCCTAAAAAGCCATCTCTCCATGTTCTCCAGAGATGCTGCCTGACCCGCTGAGTTACTCCAGCACTTTGTGTCTTTCTTCATATGTAATATAATTTGATGGGATAGCACGGTAACAAACCCTTTCACACATGACCGAAATAAACCAATTCTCAAAAAAATTTCGTAGAAGGAAAAGAACTTACAGATAAGTCCAGATATTGAATTAAATTTGGGGTGATAAATATTGCATATAGTTTCCTGTTGCTAAATCACAGCTGATAAAAACATAGAAACATAGAAAATAGATGCAGGAGTAGGCCATTCGGCCCTTCGAGCCAGCACCGCCATTCAATATAATCATGGCTGTTCATCCAAAATCTGTACCCCATTCCGGCTTTTTCCCCATATCCCTTGATTCCCTTAGTCCTAAGAGCTAAATATAACTCTCCCTTGAAAGAGTCATGCAGTGACTGACTGTACAAAACTGAGGAAAAGTGAGTTTAGTTTAGTTTAGTTTAGTTTAGAGATATAGCACGGTAACAAGCCTTTTGGCCCACAAAGTAGGCACTGACCAGCGATCACCTGTATCCATTCCATGTTATCCCAGTTCCACGTCCTACACACTAGGAGCAATCTATAGAAACCAATTAATCTACGAACATGTACGTCTTTGGAGTGTGGGAAGAAACTGGAACGCCCGGAGAAAACCCACGTGGTAAGAGGGAGAACGTGCAAACTCCGTTCAGACAGTACTCGTCGTCAGACCCGGCCCTCTGATGCTTTAAGGCAGCAACACTAATGCTGTGCCACTGCGCCACCCGAGATAGTATAACAGTAGTGGAATTCATAAGATCACTGTACTAATAGATCTGACAAAATAGAAAAAGTAAGACTGACAGTAAAAGCATAATAGAGACTGCAGCGAGACAAAAATCAAAATCAGATTAAAATTGAATTAAAATGGGAGAATAAAAGAAGATTAATGTAGGACTCACATAAATTGGGTTTCTGACATTCAATGTGACTCGATAGACCAGAGAGCTCACTTGAGTGCTGTTTATGACTCGCAGTGAGGAGTCACATAAACATCCACTTCACAACTGGGAGTTGTGATGATAGAGCCATTCCAAATATGAGCAACACTGAGGTTTCCAATACAATTCTATCTTATCGAAAGCTGTTAACCATATAACCATATAACAATTACAGCACGGAAACAGGCCCTCTCGGCCCTTCCAGTCCGTGCCGGCCATTTGTTTTCCCCTAGTCCCATCTACCTGCACTCAGAATTGTTGAGGAAACTTTGAGGACAATATCCTTCTTTGAAGGAGGGAGTTAGTAATGGATGAAATATAGAAATTTATTTTGAGACTTTGGAACGTCGTATGATCAAAAATAAGTACAACCAAGAAGATCAAAAGTGTATCTGTCAAAAAAGGTAGTGGGTTTGATTAAACTTGGTGATTACCACATGGAAACTGCAGCTTTGGAGAATTAGAGGATTAGAAGATTTTACGTCACATACCAAGCTGCAGCAGTTCTTTGGACAGGATCACTGCTTGGCCAACATTTCCTAGCTGAAAAACAATACAAGAGCATTGAGTAGCGTTGCAGTATTTTACTTTTCGTACACATATTCGGACAGATTACCCAGACAGTAATAACGTGTATGGAAGTTGTTCGGAATTGCTTCCCAAACTGAAAACCTTTGTTTTGAAAAAAGAATGAAGAAATTCAGAATACTTAAATGCAGAATAAAAAATGCCAAAACAACAAAGTACTCTGTTGAAAAAAAGCATAAAGTGCTGGAATAACGCAGCCAGTCAGGCAGTGATTCTGAAGAACATGGGTGGACTACATTACAGGTCAGGACCCTTCTTTAGACTGATTGCAGTCTGACCACTTACCATGCTTTGTCCCACACCCACCTCTCTTCCAGCTTTCTCCCCCCCCCCCCATTGCAATCACTCTGATGAGTCAGCAATATCAGCTTGTGTAAGTGGTGCCCACAACATAGTGAAGTGCCCCAAGTTACTTCCCACTTCAAACACATGTTTATATTCTGTGGTAAACAACAATTACTCTTCGTAAACCTCAAATATCTTTCCAATGTCTCAAAACATATTGTTTGTTTCCAATGCAACATTAAAACTCAGAGTGAATTATAGTTAAAATCAGGAAACTCAGGGTAGGTTTGAGATTGCTCTCTGTGAGAACCTTTAGAAACACAGAAAATAGGTGCAGGAGTAGGCTATTCAGCCCTACGGCCCTTCGAGCCAGCACTGCCATTCAATCTGAATCGCTGATCATCCACAATCAGTAGCCCGTTCCTGCATTCTCCCCATATCCCTTGATTCCGTTAGCCCTAAGAGCTATATCTAACTCTCTCTTGAAAACAACCAGTGAATTGGCCTCCACTGCCTTCTGTGGCAGAGAATCCCATGGATTTACAACTGGGTGAAAAGGTTTTCCCTCATCTCAATCCTAAATGGCCTACCCCTTATTCTTAAACTGTGACCCCTGGTTTTGGACTCCCCCAACATGGGAACCATATTTCATGCATCTAGCCTGTCCAATCCCTTAAGAAATGCATATGTTTCTATAAGATCCCCTCTCATCGGATCTTATAGAAACTTACAAAATTCTTAAGGGGTTGGACAGGCTAGATGCAGGAAGATTGTTCCCGATGTTGGGGAAGTCCAGGACAAGGGGTCACAGCTTAAGGATAAGGGGGAAATCCTTTAAGACCGAGATGAGAAAGACTTTCTTCACACAGAGAGTGGTGAGTCTCTGGAACTCTCTGCCACAGAGGGTAGTTGAGGCCAGTTCATTGGCTATATTTAAGAGTGAGTTGGATGTGGCCCTTGTGGCTAAGGGGATCAGAGGGTATGGAGAGAAGGCAGGTACGGGATACTGAGTTGGATGATCAGCCATGATCATATTGAATGGCGGTGCAGGCTCGAAGGGCTGAATGGCCTACTCCTGCACCTAATTTCTATGTTTCTATGTTTCTATGTTTCATCCTTCTAAACTCCAGTGAACATAAGCCTGGCCGACCCATTTTTTATCTTGAGATATGTAAAAAAAGAAAATAAATAGAAGCAGGAGCAACGTACACGCTCTCATCACTCCCTGCCGTTCAATAACATTACTGCTGGTCTTTTACCTGTTGGATAGTTTACTAGCACGAGCCCCACACCCCTTGTTTTCCCTAATATCCAAAATAAATCATTCACTATCTTGATTATACTTTAATAGTTTTCCAAAGATGATCAGCCATGATCACAATGAATGGCGGTGCTGACTCGAAGGGCCAAATGGCCTCCTCCTCCTGCACCTAATTTCTATGTTTCTGTGTTTCTATGTCTTTAGTCTATTACTCAAATCTATTTGCAATGAAGACCAAAATAGTTGTTTTCTTTATTGCTTGTTGTATATGTGCTGTATATTAGCTTTCACTGTACATGAATGCCATGTCCCCATGGACACCATTACATCTCTCTACCATTAAAATAAAACTGCATGTATAAAGTTTTCAACCTTGAATGGATAACCTCACACTTGTTCATATTATATTCCACATGGCACATCCTTACCTATTCACTTGCCCTATCAATACATTCTGCCCACCTCTTCCCCCCTCACATCCACCAAACCCCTGAAGCTTTTCTCTATTCTCAGTCTGAAGTACGGCCCCGACCTGAAATGTCATCCATCCTTTTTCTCCAAAGATGCTGCCTGACCTAATGACTTACTCCAGTGCCTTGTGTCTATCTTCTTATACTACCACCCACCTTGACATCCTTGAAAACCTATCAAAATAACACTAGGTCTTCTCAACCAACTCATTGATAGCAACAATAAGCATCTAGAGACCAGGAAGCAATCCCTGAGCACCTCATCAGTCATAAAAGACATATGGTATGCTTGCCTTCATTGGTCAGGGCTGAGTATAAGAGTTAGGAACTCATGATATGGCTTTATTGGGCTTTGGTTAGACTGTATTTGGAGTATTGCATACAATTGAAGTGGCCGCATTATAGGAACGATGTGACAGCTTTGACATGGTGCAGTGTAGGGTCATCAGAATGATGTATGGACTAGGGGGTATTAGCTACAGGGAGAGGTTGGACAAACATAGATTGGAACTACAGAAGTTATAGGGAGAGCTGATAGAAGTATATAAAAGATATTGATAGGGTAGACTGTCAGGTCCTTTTTTGCAGGATGCAAACCAAAAATACTGGAGGGCAGAGCTTTAAAGTGAGACAGACAAAGCTTAAGGTAGATGTGTGGCCTACTGGTGTCAGTAAAATAGATGTCACTTATCCTTATACTCCAGGGATGCTGCCTGACCTGCTGAGTTACTCTAGCAATTTGTGGGTTTTTTTAAGGCTAATCCTTTCTGTATTGTGCCAAGCTTTGGTACAGGTGCTGCCGAAGAAAGCGCTTACCATGTAGTGAGAGAAGGCCAGGTGATCCAGAGCTTCCTCAAGACTTCCTTGGTCTTCTGTATTCCAGATTCCTATACTTTGCTGGAAAAGAGTGACTGCTTCTTCTAGCCAAGTAACTGAGTGGTAATAGTCTCCCATGTCATAGGCAACCTGGGATGGAAGCACAAAATATAGATTTAAATTGATATTTTAAAATTAGATCTAAATGCCCGTTGAATTTATACGCAAGTTACATAAGAATGTTTCGATATAAAATCAGGAAAGATGATCAAATACATAATGGAAATATTTTTGTGATGTGATAGCAGACTGTTTTTCAATAACATTACATTAGAGTTGTGTGCATGGACACAGGGCCTATCCCAAAAGTGATTTAATCAGATCAGGAAAGTAAGTGTCTTTATTATAATATGGAGAGACCTCCCAGATAAAAATACACATTTGTTGTACCACTCCAAAAACAATCCATCTGAAATTCCTGCACATGGATGAATGTCACTTTTAAAGGCGGTCTTCGATTTTTGTGAAATTAATTTTGATTTTCAACTGAACAAAAACTATAATACAGTATCTAACTTTCAAGTGACTGTTTTTACACATGGTTGAATAGGTAAACTACCAGACTGGTAATCCAGAAGCTTGTTGTAATAAGTGCAACACTCCTGATTCAGTTTACGGATGAACTCATCTGCCACTATTCTACATCATCTGTTGACCGAAACATCGTCTCACGCACTTCAAATCGTTCAGTATGAAATTTAGAGCCATTGAACTTCATTATCATTTGATATTCATGATCGATTGTGAGCCGGAAGCTAATTTTCATATGAAAATTGGGCTGATTTCAAAATAATGATTCATGTGCTCAACCAGCGATCTCCGCACATTAACACTATCCTACACACACTACGGACAATTTACACTTATACCAAGCCAATTAACCTACAAACCTGTACGTCTTTGGAGTGTGGGAGGAAACAGATCTCGGAGAAAACCGATGTGGTCACTGGGACAATGTACAAAATCCGTAGAGACAGAACCTGTAGTCGGGATCGAACCCGGGTCTCTGGCGCTGTAAGCCAGCAGCTCTACCGCTGCACCATCATGCCACATGAAATTCTAATCAATGTCATAGTCTTGTTCTTTCCCCACACTCTTTGATATATTTTGCATCTTGAAATGTATCTGTCTCCTTCCATATAACAACAATTACAGCACGGAGACAGGCCCTCTCGGCCCTTCCAGTCCGTGCCGACCAAAGTCTTCACAGTTGTATTGAGCAGCTTGGCCTCTTCATTCCTCTGTGGTAGCAAATTCCACAGGTTCACCTTCCTCCCGGAGAAGAGACATCTCCTGCAATCAGTCATTAACCTCCCTCCCTTTACCTAGCTGATCCCGTCTCTCCTCGTCCAGCAGTCCTGCCAAAGTAGCATTCCATTTCTATTAGAAACATAGAAAATAGGTTCAGGAGTAGGCCATTCGGCCCTTCGAGCCTGCACCGCCATTCAATATGATCATGGCTGATCATCCAACTCCGTATCCTGTACCAGCCTTCTCTCCATACCCCCTGATCCCTTTAGCCACAAGGGACACATCTAACTCCCTCTTAAATATAGCCAATGAACTGGCCTCAACTACCTTCTGTGACAGAGAATTCCAGAGACTCACCACTCTCTGTGTGAAAAATGTTTTCCTCATATCGGTCCTAAAGGAATTCCCCCTTATCCTTAGACTGTGACCCCTTGTTCTGGACCTCCCCAACATCGGGAACAATCTTCCTGCATCTAGCCTATCCAACCCCTTAAGAATTTTGTAAGTTTCTATAAGATCCCCCCTCAGTCTTCTAAATTCTAGCGAGTACAAGCCGAGTCTATCCAGTCTTTCCTCATATGAAAGTACTGACATCCCAGGAATCAGTCTGGTGAACCTTCTCTGTACCCCCTCTATGGCAAGAATGTATTTTCTCAGATTTGGAGACAAAAACCGTACGCAATACTCCAGGTGTGGTCTCATCAAAACCCCGTACAACTGCAGTAGAACCTTTCTGCTCCTATACTCAAATCCTTTCGCTATGAATGCTAACATACCATTTGCTTTCTTCACTGCCTGCTGCATCTGCATGCCTACTTTCAATGACTGGTGTACCATGACACCCAGGTCTCGTTGCATCTCCCCTACTGATTTAAACAATGTTACCATCCCTCCAAACACAAATTAAAAATCAAAATCAAAAATGCTTTCAGTAACCATTTTTTCCAGCGTTGTGCTCAAACCTAACAGTTGTGAAAATCTCACCACAGTGCCCCTGCATAGGACGTAACATAATCACCAAGTGGAATGATGATCAAAACCTATGAAATCTTGAATAGATTACGAAAGTAGACAACAATCTGCACAGATTTTGTTGAAACATGGAACTGCTGAAGCTGGTTTACACCAAAGGACACAAAGTACTGCAGTGCAAATGACATAGAAATTAGGTGCAGGAGCAGGCCATTCGGCCCTTCGAGCCTGCACCGCCATTCAATATGATCATGGTTGATCATCCAACTCAATATCCTGTACCTAATGACGTCCAAGTGGGACAGGCCCTTGACTCAATAGGAGAACATGGACACGAGACGTCTCGGGTTGGAACCCCTCTTCGGACTTTAGTCACCTGTCCATGTTCTCCAAAGACACTGCCTGACCCGCTGAGTTACACCAGCACTTTGTGTCCTTTTTTGCACAGATCTTGGTGTACTTAATTAATGCCTGCATGCAGAATAGTTATTTAAACACTTAACCGGAAATGCTCCTTAAACAGAATCTTGATGACAATAAATTAATATCACAGAATGATATTCCAAAAAATAGACTAATGCAATTTAATACACATAATGCAAGTCCCATTTTCTATAAAAAACTATAAAACTATTTTCCCACCATGGTTTACGTACCTTTCCAATCTGAAAACAGTCGTCAGCTGAAAGGTTGCTGGATACAGTTGGCCTGTAGATACTGGAAACATCTTCTCCAATGCTTTGTAGGAACTCCCCTTTGATCAACCCCTTTATGCTTAGAGCATACACATCTTGCAGCCTCATCAAACCCTTGGCAGCTCCCACCAGGTCCTCTGCTTTTGGGAGTCGCTCCTCGATATTTTCATAATCAGCCTTTAGTGCTAAAATGCAGTGTTGGAATCAATGTCAGTTAACCTTACCAGAGATCATTGTTATGGTCATCATGTTCTGCAGCTGGTGAAAATATCCAGTGTTTATTTCTACGTCAAACGTAGAGGCAACTTTAGATTGTGAAACTAAAGGTTTGGGCAGGGTGAACAAAACCACAAGTACTGAAAGAAATGTCGAAGATTTTACCACAATGAGTGTAAAATCATCTTGGAGGCAATATTTTGCCTTGGTGAAATGTCCTGAGAAGCATGTTATATAATTCATTAAATGTAATGCATGCTTGTCACTTAATTTTAACAAAGGGGTTTATCGTGACTTTTGCCCCTCAACTCATTGTGAATGTTATATGCTCTTCCTCAATCTCCAATATATGATGTCTCAGAATACATTGCTGACTCACATTCGAGTATATTTCTTCCTTCCTGGAATGCACCTACAAATGTTGGAATAAAATTCTCAAGGTGGGACACTAGTCTAGTTCTTTGTCAAACTTGTCGTTCAGCCTTCTGATACCTATATCAATCATCATAGAAATTAGAGATGCAAAATGCTGGAGTAACTCAGCCGGCCAGGCAGCATCTCTGGAGAAAAGGAACAGGTGACGTTTCGGGTTGGAACCCTCCTTCAGACATCTGCTCCACTTCAGAGGAATTATAGTCCAGTTCCCTCAGTTTTTGGCCCTTCGGCTAATCTCAATCATTGCAACAATGGGAACTACAGGTGTTCCCTTGATCCCTGAGGCAGGGAAGTAAACGTGTTCTGTTTACTGTTAAAGAAGGAACTGCAGATGCTGGAGAATCAAGGGTACACAAAAGGCTGGAGAAACTCAGCGGGTGCAGCAGCATCTAAGGAGCGAAGGAGATAGGCGATGTTTCGGGGTCTGAAGAAGGGTCTCGACCCAAAACGTCGCCTATCTCCTTTGCTCCTTAGATGCTGCTGCACCCGCTGAGTTTCTCCAGCCTTTTGTGTTCTGTTTATTGTTGAATTATGTGAATTTACATCAGGAGCATAATCGTCTGGCCTTTGAAGACGAATGAAGGAATTGGTTAATGATTATTGACAAGTGGCACGGTGGCGCTGCATTAGAGTGGCTGCCTTTACAGCGCCAGAGACCCGGGTTCAATCCTGACTATGGGTGCTGTCTGTACGGAGTTTGTACGTTCTCCCCATGTCTTGCATGGGTTTTCTCCAAGATCTTCGGTTTCCCCCCACATTCCTTGGCTTGGCTTGGCTTGGTATAATTGTAAATTGTCCCTGGTCTGTGTAGCATAGTGTAAGTGTGCAGGGATCGCTGGTCGGCGCAGACTCAGTGGGTCGAAGCGCCTGTTTCCGTGCTGTATCTCTAATCTAAACTAAACTAAGATTATCTTTAAAATGAATAATTAATGGCCCACACATGCTGAATGACATTTGATAAAATGCCAGACTAGAGAATAATCCGTAGAATTTTATTCCAAAATTTGTCAACATCCCTCCCACAAGAAGAGACAGGTTTTGATGAAAATATGAATCAATTGTGTATTCTGAGATATCATGTCATAGATTCATAGAGTCATAGTGTCTTACAGCATGGAAACAGGCCCTTCGGCCCAACTCGCCCACACTGACCAACATGTCCCATCGACACTGGTCCCACCTGCCAGCATTCGGCCCATATCCCTCTAAACCTGTCCTATCCAAGTACCTTCTAAATGTATCTTAAATGTTGCAATAGTCCCTGCCTCAACTATCTCCTCCAGCAACTTGTTCCATACACCTACCACCTTTTGTGTGAAAAAGTTACCCCTCAGGTTCCTATTAAATCTTTCCTCCACCCCCCTCACCTTAAACCTATGTCCTCTGGTTCTTGATTCCCCACATTGTGAATGTGAAATCAATTATCCCAATGCATAGAAAGGAAAACATTTATGAGTATAGTCTTATTTTCATTAAAAAGTAGTACACCAGATTTAAACTAATGTGCTTGCAAGCTAATGCAATGGACAGATTGCTTTCTGGATCGAATCAAAGTGACACTATGTAACTTGTTAGATTTTTACCATAATAAGCCTGACTGTGTTACGTCCAATGATTGACGGTTGTGCATTTTCCATTAACCCACCTCCTTGGTTTAATTTACGTAGCTGTACAATTAAGCGGAAAACTTTTTTTTTTACCTAAGGTCCTCAAAACCCCATTGTTTAATATGAGAATAGAGCAGTTAAGGATTTTGTGCTTTTCATGTTTTTTTTTTTTTTTGTAAAATATTTTTATTAGAAGTAATTACATATTAAGAAGAAATATAAAATCAAAGAGAAAAAAAAAATATTATCGTCACATACATTCTTAATATGTTTAAAATTTACAGTCAATCTTATTTGTACTTCTATATTTTTTTATTTTATAACAGTAGGAAATAAAGATAGATAATAAAGAGAAAAAGAGAAAAAAGAGATAAATTAAATGAGTGGAATATTAAACAAGATATTCTTCATTGGAGATATATTCATGATCTATTGTATATAATTCTTCATCTATTCATTCATTCAGGCTTCAGTCATGGCCTCGAACCGGACCATCTTAACCCTTTAAATATTCAATAAATGGAGACCATATTCCTCTGAATTGATCCAGCCTGTCCATCAGGACAAGTCTTAAACGTTCCAGGTGAAGTGTCTCCGACATTTCTGTAATCCACATTTTAATTGTAGGGGAAATGGGACCTTTCCAAAATCTTAGTATTAATTTTTTACCAATTATTAAACTATAACCAATATGTTTTTGATGTTTAAACTGCAGTGTGTGCATTGTTTTTTAAAGAGGTACATGACATAGAATATAGAAAAGCACAGCACAGGAACAGGCCCTTCAGCCCACATTGTCCGTGCCAAATATAATGACAAGATAAACTCATCTCATCTGCCTGCACGTGATCCATATCCTTCCATTCCCAGCATACCTGTTCACCTATCGAGAAGCCTCTTAATATCCACTATTGTATCTGCCTCTACCACCACCCTTACAGGCTCCCAGCACTCTCTGTGTAAAAGGTTAAATGTTGTGGGAGTACAGTGGGTTAGGTACCTGTAGAGAAGCATTTTAAAGATAGCCACCATGACTGTATATTTCAAAATGGTTATGGAATAAGATAGGGATGGGCTAGCAGTAAAAGTGGTGGCCACTTTTATTAAAATAACTCAGGACTTGGCAAAGGCTGGATGGCAACATTTATTCGATTGAATTGATCGAAAGATCCAGCCTGGAAACAGACATTTCGGCCCACCGTGTCCGCACCGCCCATCGTTCACCCGTTCACACGAGCTCTATGGTAGCCCACTTTTGCATCCACTCATGGCACACTGGGAGCAATTTTACAGAGGCCAATTGATCCACAAACCCGCATGTCTTTGGGATGTGGGAGGAAGCTGGAGCACATGGACGAAACCCACATGGTCACAGGGAGAACGTGCAAACTGCACACAGACAGCACCCGATCTCAGGATCGAACCCGGGACTCTGGCGCTGTGAGCCAGCAACTAGAAACATAGAAAATATGTGCAGGAGCAGGCCATTCGGCCCTTCGAGTCATTCTGAGCATCCAAAATAAGTACCCCATTCCTGCTTTCTCCCCATATCCCTTGATTCCGTTAGCCCTAAGAGCTATATCTAACTCTCTCTTGAAAACATCACTCTACCCGTTACACTATGCTACACCAGGTGTTTGATAGTTGCCTATGTACCTTGATAGCTTATTATAATTGTTGTTGAAAATGCTACTAACTTAGCTCTTAGCTGATGTGAGTCCAGTGCACAAATTGGTTGATAATATATCTGGCTGATAATGGGAGACTCAATATTGTCCAGCCTCCACAACCTGTGTGATGGAGAATTCCAGATTCACCTCCTCCTCTCGTGATGAGGAGTCACTACGCACCTCAGTTTTAACTCACTCACCTCTTAACTTGTCACTATGTCTCCCCAGTTGAGATCGTCCTACTGGTGGAAACATCAAAACATCTACCCCACTGGATCTTGCATGTTTCAGTCAGATCACCCCTCATTCATCTAAACTCTTGAGGTCTAACTTTTTCATTTGTTCTTGATAAGACAGCTCTCACTTACTATCCTCCTACCAACTGAGCATTTACACTGATCCTTAACATAATGGCTGTGGGAGGAGTGGGGTCATTTACTGGGCACATTCTTGTTCATTGCGTACCATCACAATGTTTTACAAGCACTTCAACTTTTAGACGTTTACTTTGGAATGAATTTTGTTTTAGTTTCATTGCCTTTACTGCTGGGGTTGGAGTTGAAAATTAGGGATTTATTGTTACAATGGTCATGCTGTACGTCATGTACAGTTTTGGTTCCCTTGTTTAGGAAAGGATATACAAGTATTGGAGGATTCACCAGTCTCATTCCTGGGATAAAATGGATATTAAAGTAACCACCTTGTGGTGATTGTCCCTAATGATCATCCCCAATCAGTACCCCATTCCTGCCTTCTCCCCATATCCCCTGACTCCGCTATCTTTAAGAGCCCTATCTAGCTCTCTCTTGAAAGTATCTAGAGAACCGGCCTCCACCGCCCTCTCAGGCAGAGAATTCCACAGACTCACAACTCTCTGTGAGAAAAAGTGTTTCCTCGTCTCCGTTCTAAATGGCTTACTCCTTATTCATAAACTGTGGCCCCTGGTTCTGGACTC